>CM052335.1:21055296-21109325 GCA_028455595.1 Lasioglossum vierecki | reverse complement strand
TTATTAACTACCGGTAGGTGCATTGTAATTGTCGATGGACCGAAAGCGCGGGTCACGAAAGACCCGGTCGCGCCACGACAATGCCGAGGCCTGACGTCGCGCAGTTTCGCGTCCCCGTCGTCATCCCGTTCGCAATAAAGCAAAATGGACAATGGTCACGGGCGGTAACGAAGAGCCGTCAGGCTCGCTCGCCGCGCGATCAATATCGCGGATAATAAAAGATCGCTAAATCAAATCGTCGTCCCGTTGCCGGGTCCTGAGTCCCGGGTCCCGGGCCCTGAACAGAGGGGTTACTTTGTTACTTTACCGTGAAAACGCTGTAAATTTCGTGCCATAAAACCGGCGGTTTTAGTGGCTACAAATTTGACCGGTGGCCGTGCGCGCCTGCCTCCAGGCTTTAATCCTTCTGCTCGTTGCCTCCTGGAAAGGATATCCTCCGGTCGCTACTTTAATGAGCTACGAACTTTTGAATTATGCACCTCCGCCCGTAGCCGCGCATTCATAACGCAAGCGTATCCTCTCGCGTGTATGTACCTCGGCTTGGCCCGTCCCCGCTTTTTCTTCCCCCGTCTCTCGCACACACTGTATGTACTGCGAGCACATACACCACCGTATACAAGCTCGCGATAAAAGTGCACGCGCAGGAATCCGCCTGCCTCTTTTTCTTCCTGATCCCCTCCTTCTCACCCTCTCTTCACCCCTCGTGCCAGGAGCTATCGATCCTGGTGATACGAGCTGGACGAGAGAACTCTCTCTCTCTTTCTCTTTCTCTCTAGCAACATTCATCGTTTCCCTTTCTCTAACTTCTCTCTATTTCTGCGCTACGAACAGTCACAGAGACAGCCTCGTTGCTTCTCCTGTCAAGCGATTATGGCTCAAAGACTTCACTGTTGACCCACGTTTGCTGATAGCTTCCCATCAATTTAGAAATCGGTGGTAGATCTAGACTATCGTCGTTCGACCCAATTTGAAAGAAAGTTATTGTTGGAATTCAACGATACCATACCATAGTATAAGTGTAAATAGTAGCAATAAGTGCAAAAATGGTATCCAATTTGTAAGACCGTGCGTGCTCCGAAATCGGAGCCTTTAGACTAGTGTTTAATTATTTATATCTTATTATGCTTTTGTGCGTTTAAGTTTGTTGTACCAACCTGTAAATATTATACTTTTTTGTTTGGCACAATAGACGCTCTGTTTAAAAAAAAGCGTCTTAGGTATAAGGGTTTAGGCGTAAGGAGTGGTTTTTCCCTCGTCAGTGTAGTAGATGTAGCTAGTTTGTGCGGATCGAAATATGTGTTGTACAGCTTACACATTCTTTCTATTTAGAAAATAAAATAAATACAGGATACGCGGAAACACTGTACGTCGTTGTTCAAAGCAACAGCTTTATACTACTGATAAAGTGTGCACGGTTTATTTCGAACAGTTATTCGTTTTTAAAAGGAAGCAGAAAAATGGATTGTCCAAACTACCGTACGTTTCTCATTAAAAAATGATTTCGCCCGAATTGCGGCAGCTCTTTTTTACACTCTTATGCCGCTGGAAGCGTTTTCCGTCGGCCATCTTGGATATTACCGGCGCACTTCATTATCGGCAATGATTAAACTGATTCGGTCGTTCCGAAGGCATGAAGGGCCCCAATTACGCGGTTAATTCGCGAAGGGATCGGGCCGTCTTGGGAAAGGGTCGAGATTTCACGCAGGAATCGCGTCCGCGAATAATTCGCGTCATTATAAGGCCATTAGCCGGTGCGCGACTCGCCATCTTTGCCCCTGGAGGCCTCGACGCGAAGCCTTCCGGCCCCGTGATTTATGCAAACCCCCGCGGAATTGCCGTACGAAATATTACGACGCGAGCGTCGAAAACCACGAACGATTAAACGGCGATCATTACTCCATCCCGGTTTCGTCTCTCAATTTCACGAAAATATCCTTTTAAACAGTGTAATCGGCGCCGTTCCAGCAATTTCTGCGCGGCGGGAGCAGGGGCGTAGGAATCGCGTTCCTTCGTCGAAATTGATTCGATTACCTCGGTTCGTGGAAACGGAGAAATTTATTTCGCAAACGTTACGCTACACGGTGTACCTACATACACGCGCGCCCGTTCACGCCCTCCGGTGATCGTTTAAATTCGTTTGCGAGAGCCGCGGGGTAATTAGGCCGCGCCGCGTATTCCGTAAAATCGATCGATGTTTACGCAATTACCGTTCCTCTCCTTCGAACGATCGCGATCGGTCCTCCTCCTTCACCTCCTACTCCGCTCTCCGTCGTGTGATAATTGATTCCGTGCACCTGTTGGAGTCGCCCGCTTTACTGGGAGGTGTCGAAACGCCGTCTAATTGGCGACGATCATGTTGATACCCGCCGAAACATTCGCTCTTTTTATTTACTGCCAGATGGGCCGATCGCCGGAAATTCTGCGACTTACCGAAATTACCGTTCTCTTCTCTTCTGCTGCACGTCTCTTCGTCCTGCCGCTCCTGATTTTTCGGGCGAAGCGGATTTCTATGAAAGAGAAAAATTCTCTGCCGTAATTACGAGTAGATCCTATTCTCATTGGTAGTTAATAGCCATTGTTGGTCTGTAACGAATAAAAATCGTATTAAATTCTATCAGATTTTATACTCTGGCATTTTTAAAGATCAATTACGTGGTACAAGAGCTACGTACAAAGATACTTATTTCTTTTGTTAATTACAATGTCCCCTATAAAAATCTTGTTTCCTGACAAAAAAGAATGTCGAATGCACCAGTTTTGTTGCACACCCCTGTAATTTGATGTAGAAGCGTGTAAATACAGGTCCGAACCAACGAATCGCTAATCTGGCAAGTCGCGAATCGTCGATAGCCCGCAAACGGGGCCAGCAGGGATCAGAAAAATTCCATCGGGGCCTTGTCAGGGGCCTGGCGTCCCCCGGTAGCCGTGGGCCCCCTCCCGAAATTTCAATCTCTGCCGGAGCCGCTTAAACGGCACTAACACCGAAATAATCGGCAATATTTAACGGCATTTAATTTCCCCCGGAGCTACCCGTGACAACGTAATAATCCGTGTGACCGGGGCACCGAGCGTGCTGCGCGACGGAGTGTGGAGGAACGAGAAGCAAGAGGGGGAGGGAGGGAGAGGAGGAAGAGGGGCCGTACGGGGGCGAGAAAGATGGAGAGAACGCGAGGAACGTTCCTCGTTCCATGGGACCGTAAAATTTCCTCGGTTCGTCCCCGCCGCGGTTCGCTCGAAATCCCCGTGGCGCGACCATTCGTCATGCTTAAGTATACTAATGCAAGCATAACGTATTAATAAACCGGCCGGGGCTCTGGCCGGCGTCATAAATTCCACGAGGCGCGGGGCCCGCGCCGGACAGGGGCCGCGTATGTGCGCGCATATATCCACATACTTATGCTAATGATAGCCGAAAAGAGAAAGGTGTAAGACTTTTTCCCACCTGCTGCCCCCCTACGGTGTCCAGATACGCCTCGAAAGCTCCGTGACCACCTCCCCTCCGCCTCCCGGACCCCCATGGATCGGACGCCCCATCGACGGGGCCCACTTCTTGCTCCCTTTTCCGACGGGGCCCGTCGCGAAACAGGCTTTTACCTTTCGACACGATCGTGATCTGTTTCGATGCCTTAATTACCTCGAGTCCGACCCCTCTCTCACGCCCCCGCACCCCTTTCCTTTGGAGAACCGCTAATGAACCGATAGATCGCGGCTTCTTTCACCGATACCGAGACTTTCTTTCGCGTCACCGATCCAATCTCTCAACCAGTTTACCGGGATTACGAGAAAAATTTACGAACTTTTTTCTCTGCTCGGCTTCACTCTGTTCTCAATATTATTGTCGAACTAGCAGAATTCCCGTTAAAGAATCAACGGCTGGCTTATTTCTGGAGGTATACCACTAGTTTGTTTACCATTGGTTCAGAGGAACTGGCAATTGTATGTATAAACAGACGCGGCGAACTGAAGTTCGTGTCCTACGAAGGTTACTCGCAATTAGCAAAAAACACAATCGAAAGTTTCGATTTACTTTTGTGGGTAAACAGTCTCGCAAGTTCCGTGAATGATACACGGTCGATCTCCTGAGCCGGGGCATCGAATTCTCCGAAAGCGTAAGCAGTTGATATGTATATCCAAACGACGACGGTTTTTTTTTAATTACCGTGCGCTGTACACAGTTGTCATTATGAATGGTGGCTCGCGAAATCGATGGTACAGTACTGCGGAGGCACCACGGGCAGTACAGAAGTGATAATTTCGTGATTGAATATATCGAAGGGGCCCCATGCTGGGTCGAACTCGTCCGAGGCGTCTGGGCCCCATAAGCCAGTATGGGTTACACGTATAATCGAGAGGAGCGACCGGTCGGTGGTGGTAAAGCATACATACATTATAACACCATTAAAATACCCCGAGCGAAACACCCTGCGACTTGAACCCCTATTTTACGTCCCGGTATCGTGCCAACGTGCTTGCACGTCGTTAATGGTTTCTCCGCTTTCTACCTTCTTACTTTTCTTTCTTTCTTCCCTTTCCTTTTCGTTCCCTTTCCTCGTTCTCGACCGGTGCCCTTTTCCTGAACGGTCGTGCTCGAAATCCGGGGCATACCCGTAGGTGAATCGTTATGCACGTAATTTATCGGCATCCGTATTCGGCACTCGCTACGCCCACTTTTTCACCGACTTAGAACCCGCGAATCTCGCGAAATTCATTTTTTCACGGACTCCAACCCTGTCGACAGATATTTCGCACGAGGGTCAACCGATAAGTGAGTTACACCTCTTTAACTTTCGTTTCAACACTTTGCACTCCACGATTTATTTTATGGTTCCAGTGATCGGTACTTTCTTCCAGTTCGTAATTTCCCGAGAGAGGAGAACATTTAGATGTACATTAACAAAACCAAAATAGAATTGTTTAGACTCTGTTCAGAATCTTTACCACGAATCAAACACGATATTGTAAGGCAAGTTGTTAAGAGTGGGCACGTCTCTATTCATAAAATATTATACACTGTATTTACAGGTTATAAGCATGGTAGTGTCTCGCTTGTTGCACGAAACGAGACCGAGGACGCACACAAAAAATACGCATACTGTGGGATCAGGACCCCCAGAACTAATATACAGTAGGAGATCAGGAAGAATTAGGGGGTTCCAATCGCATTATCCGTTTTCCCACCATGAATACTTGTGCGAAACATTGCGTGAGACAACTACGTACACTTACTGCCATAAGAAATCACCGACACAAATTTACCCGACACGATTTTCACCACAAAGAATCTGAAATCGTTGTCGGTCAAATTTGTGTCGGTGAAAATCGTTTTCGGTTAAAGACGTTGTCAGCCAAAGTAGTTGTCGGTGAAACGTTGCCGGTGAAAACCGTGTTGGGGAAATTTGTGTCGGTGATTTCCATGGGATCCAATTCAGGAACCCTGTCTACGGATCTAAATGACGTTATTCGTCATCGGAATGGTCGGTTGCAGTGACACAGAGGATCGAAAGTGCAGCGCGTGGCGCTCCCTGTTCGAGCTCGGTTCCTTGCCAAGACGTCATTAGAATCCTCTTAGAACACAATCTCTCGCCCGCTGCGTGGATTCTCTCATATCGTGTACGAGGTGATAAGTATCGCCGCGATACATCACCTAAACAAACAGCTTATGCTCAAGCAGAGGGGCCGAAGGTGTTCGAGGATGGACGAGGACGTTGGGGCTCTGAGAAGGGAGGTAGACCAGGTGAAAATAGGGAGGGGGGATCGGAGGGGGTGGAGAGAGAAACGACAGAGTAAGGGGAACCGCGTGAAAGAGAGGGGAAGAGGGAGGCGAGGGTGGAAGGAACGCGGTTTGTAGCCTGGCATTTGTTCGGTTGTGGCAAGAGAGACATCCATCGTTGCCGCAGGGGGTCCATGAAGTAATTGTCTGCCAGACATCGTCCAATCCGGGACCAGCTCGACTCTAGATTAACGTCGAACCAAATTCTGACCAGTGGCTCTCATTAGGACCTCCACCACGTTGCCCCCTATTTCTGGGGGACACGTCCGTAATTAATAGACTGCGGACCTTCGGCTAGATTGTCACTTTCATAATTCATTCTACGGGAACCGTCGTGAAGGAGACATTTTCACCCATTTACAAGATTCACAATAAAATTTGGATGTGGACGATTTATTGTTATCAAAAGACCTGTATTATCAAGTAGAAATGGTAATTGCTAATTTTTTCAAATGTAGAGAACACGTAAATCACATCTTACCAGAATATCCTATATTTTCGAAGTTCTAGACCTTCTCAATCTACTTTTTCGACGTTTATTCGAATAGTATATGTATGTTACTGTATGTTACTATTAGTTATTGATATGTCACCATTCAGCATAAATACGTTTCTCAAATCGCCTTCGAACATCCCGTGTATAAGACAGGACCCGATAGATAGCCTTACTGATGAGTCCTCTAGCGGGTCCAGGACGAAACACCTCCTTTCTTGTAAAACTGATTAAAACATTTTTAATAGCTAGCGTGGTTCTCGAACCTTAAGATTCAAATCCGAATCCAGCGTTTAGTATCTCACAAATATGGCTAATTGTTGTTGTAAATGATCGAACCTTGCGCCGCGAATAAAAATTTGTAATATCCTGAAGATAAATTACGATCGATAACCAATTAATTAATTAGTATATGTATGTATTTGATGTTGCATTTAAATATTATCGTACAGTAACTACATCTAATCAAAAGAAAAGAAGCTTGTGTATTCTTTAATTACCATTTCGATGAGGATAAGTAAGTGTCCGGTGATTTATGAGCGGGAGTCGAGCCGGAAGGAAACCAAGTATCGAAGAAATTCCAGTTGTTTTTTCGTTTCTGAAGATTTTTGAAAATCTGTCAGATTTAAGAGTGTCATAGGAATTGCAGTTACCGAGAGATCTTTTTCGAGATCTCTCGCGATAAAGTTCTCCCCGTTTTGCTCGTCATCCGGCGACCAGGAAGCGAGAGTTTTACGATCTTCCAGAAACGAGCGGTTGCCAGCGAGTTACGATCGCGATGAAATTTAGCGTCGTGTTCCCTGTAACAGTGCGCGCAAACGGTTCGCCAAAATTTACATACTTAAGCCACCCCCCGGTGTCCACTAACGTCTTCTTAATCACGCGAGCCCTTAACTCCCGCGGATTGAAGTACTCGGCTCTCGGACACGGTCCGGTAAATTCATAATTAACAATAACGATCTCATTAACCCGGTGATTATGCCTGGTCGCAATCTCATCGTCCTGGGCTGAACCGCGCGCCGAATTCGAGTAGCTTTCCTCTCGCATATGTGTTTGCCATCTTTCGAGAAAATACGACCGCAGCGGTTCTCATTTTAATATTACTCCTCGGCATTAAATCGTTTAACAAACTAGCTAATAATCCTCGTTCTGGAACGAGGATCCCGCTACCGAAGTCCCTCCGAAAAGGACAGAGGCCCTCGTAAAGATTCGGAGGATCGAAAGAATACGCGAGAACGTGTCGCTAACGGCTGTCTTAAATTAACGAATAATCCAAGGGTCCGCGAAATAATGAGAATGCGAGATTGGCCCACAGTGTATCCAATGGGACATGCTAATTGGCTGGAACCGAATATTTAGGCTGTCCAACAGGCTCAGCAAGGCTTTCTTAAACGTTTGACCAATGTTAGGTAATTTCACAGGTTCAATTCTGCTACTCGCTGTGAACACTTATTACACTTGAAGAGAGTGAAATAAAATTTCCCTTTGATTATAAAGTTTCTTTAACTCACTGACATACGAGTTGAATGAAATGTATTTCTTAACCATTCGCTGCATAGTGTTTCATATCTGATACAGTTAACAAATGTGGTATATAGTAAACTAAGAATGTGTTTTCTTACTATGTTTATTTTTCTGAAAATTTTGTTTCAATTTTTAAAAATATTTTTCCCTTAAATAAAACACAAAAACTGAACCCTTCTTTCAATTTTTTCATACCAATTAAAAAAATCATGCATTGAAGGGTTAAGAGGTAAGGGTCACCACGTGAGATAACTAGAAAGTAACTAGAATCTTATTAAGGGTTCATTTGATAGAGGAAGGTTAACTATACAGTGCTCTGCCCCATCATATCAGTCAAAAATGTCTATTTGTGACAGAAAAATAAACCCAAAGTAGAGCAAACATCGAGAAAAACACCAGCAGATTCCGATGTATTTTTCTATTACAAATAGACATGTTTGACTGATATGATGGGGCAGAGCACTGTGTAGTTAACCTTCCTCTATCAAATGAACCCTTGTGCAGCTCAAAATATGCTCGTATAAGGGAAAAAAGCGACAGCCCGCAAACCCATATTTTGATACAAAATCTAGTAAGATTCTAGTTACTTTCTAGTTCTCACACGTGGTGACCCTTGCCTCTTAACTTGTGCCAGTTTGGCGATGAATTTTTGTGCAATTTCGATACCGTCTCCGTGATGACGATAGATACATTACTGGAAATATTTCGTATGCACATTGGCATAATAAACATTGAAACTCCTATCTTCACCTGTGCCAATAATTTCGTGGTCCGTTCGACAACACCGTCGTCGAGAAAAAGGTGGAGACGACGGAAAAAGAGGGCAACGAGTCAATTATGAAGCTTTCGAGCGTACGTTGCCCTAATCATCGATATCGGGAAGGGAGGATGGAGGAGAAAGGGCCCGGGCTAAATTACGAGCAGCCAATTATATTGCGTTTAAAATTAATTACTAGATCGGCCGAAGATAAATCGATACTTCGACGATGACGCAGTGACGAGGGACCCTGGTTCCTCCGCTTCGAAGTGGAGAGATGATCGCCTTCCCGTTTATCTTTTCGTAACTATCGGTTCGATCTTTCTCCCGGCATGGCAATTATTGCGTCGTCAAATTAATCATAACTCGCGGGACAATCGTTTGACGTCTGTATTTGTCAGCGGAACCGTTCGAACGGCTCGTCTCTCGATCCTATTATGCGAGAAAGTTGCTTACCGAGATCTCATCGAATGAAAGAGTTCAGCTTCGCTACTGGATCGTGTGTTATTGAATATCAATTTTCCATGTCGCCACTGGGTTCAGAGAATTACCAATGTCGTCGAACAATTTTTCGAGAAATTCATTTTATCTTTTCGTCGCGGAAATATCAATTCACCCCACTCACCTGGCTAGGGTTTGCAATCCCGCCGGATAGACATGGGATTTATTTCAATCCAGAGAAAGGATTGAACGATAGTACGTTTTGAAAGATTCATAAAAATTTTGAAGTCTGTATTCTTAGCATTCAACCTAAGACTTGGAAATAACTGGAAAACGTTCTCTTAAAAAAATGACAAGATTGATTATATTTAGACTTTTATAGCAATACAATTGTAATCTTAATCTATATCTACCTATCTACAATAAATAAAAATTAGAAGCTCTTCGTTGATAAGCGAATCACTTGGGAACGGCTGGACTAATTTGGCTAATTTAAAAGAAAAATGTTCGTAATTGTCCGGATAAGGTTTCTAGAGAAATAAAGAGTGGAAAAAAGTTGCCCGGAAAAATTCGGTAAAATATGAAAGTGTTTTTTTCTATGGAATTTTTGTATGAACTCAAGACCATAACTCACGATTCGAACGATGGACATGCTTAATTATATTTTTGTTTTGTTTTTCGTGCTCCTGGTAAAGTTTTCAGGAAAAGAATACAGACAATTACAAAGGAAAGTTGGAAAATTCGGACAAACTGCAAAAATTATAATTTTTGAAACGGTACAAGTAGCTCACAAACAAAATTGAAATTTGGACAGGACAACGTCTGTCGGGTTAGTTAGTTTCTTATAAAATCATTAATATTATTTTAATAATTGGAAAATAAAAAATCTGGAACCGGTGTTTTCTCAATAAAAATGTTCAGGAATAAATGTCAGGTGCTCGTCAGACGATCGACGTCCTGGAATAAACAACGCGAAGGAAAGTTGAGTAGCAGCACTTTGAGGACCGCGGTGAAGGGATTACGATTTCTATAAAGAACCAAAATCCGAGGTCATCGGGCACACGTGCAGCCCCATAAACCTCCAACACCAATACCCGGCGGCGCGGGTCGCACACGCGCGAATATTCAAACGCATAAACATATCGTCGCACTGCACGCCCCCTCGCACACACCGCGAAGATTGGCCGAGCTCGAGACGCATGTCTTATGGTAATATTCCGCAGTGTTAGCAGGACCTTACAATATTATTTGTCCGCATTAAATCGCCTCTCCGCTCGGGTTCTCTCATCGGTTCTCAGCCAATGCTCTTTCGCCCTCGAACGCGCCACACGCTGCACCAAACTATAGCACTACACCTCTTCAGAACTAGGGTTTGCAATCTCCCGTGATAGATGTGGGATTCATTTCACTCGCAAAATTAAGGACCTAGTTCTTCAATCTAATACAGGGTGTCCCAAAATTCGTGTACTTCCCGGAAATGGGAGGTTCCTTGGGTCATTTGAAGCGACATTTTCCTTTACAAAAATGACGCCAGCGGCTTTGTTTAGGAGTTATTAACAAAAAATACGGACCAATCAGAGCGCGGCTACAGCGGATTGATTCTGGCTCGGCCAATGGCGCCGCCACGCTAAGCGGGACCTGTCGCTGAGTCGGACTCCGTTTGCTCTAGCCGCGCTCTGATTGGTCCGTGTTTTTTGTTAATAACTCCTAAACAAAGCCGCTGGCGTCATTTTTGTAAAGGAAAATGTCGCTTCAAATGACCCAAGGAACCTCCCATTTCCGGGAAGTACACGAATTTTTGGACACCCTGTATACATTTGACAAAGAAACAAACTTTACATAAAGACATAATCATCTTTAATCATAGTAATTGAACATTCAAATTTTTCTTCCGGCCTGAAATAATTCCATTACATAATAATCTATAGAAACTATTATATGATATCGGCGTACAGGTTCGATTAAAAAAATCAAAACAAAGCAATTTTGCAATTTATACAATTTTCTCAACGTTACGATCCGATTCTGGATCATCTTCAAAAGAAATTTTGCATCTGAAAAATACTGAATGCTGTGCAACACTCTTAATTTTGAAACTATTAATTCGTACGATCGACAAAGTGGAATATTTATAACAATCTATATAAATAAGATTTATATAGACCTGGACCTATAGGCTGGACCGATTTGGCTAATTTAAAAAAATATCTTGGTAATAGTCTGAATAAAGTTTTCAGGGAAAGAAACATTGGAAAAGTTGTCCGGAAAAATGGAAAACTTGGGAAAAAATTAAAGTGCTTTTTTATGTCGATCACAAACAAATTTATTGGAAGGACAGGACGACGTGTGTCGGGTCTGCTAGTATATTATACAATACGTTATAATTGCTAAGGTGAGTCGGAAGAATTTTTTCGTAGTCCAAAATGTCGGTTGAGGCTTCGTTTCTTTGATAATTACGTTGATAATTTCTATTTTCCACGAACCGTTCGATCGAAAGCTTATCTATAGCGCGCAACTGTCCGTATCGCATCGCGCTGTTGTAGCTGGCTATCTAACCGATGCTTGTTGGCAGAGAAGCAGCCTATCGGAAGCCGATCGAACGACGAAAGATCGCGGTACGTGTCCGATCGGCAGGGGCTTCCGGTCGCAACCGAGAATTACGAGGGAATTATCGGCAAGCAATAATCCGTGGATGGTTTCGCATTGGATCGCACAGGGCAGCCGTCCCCCGAGTTGTGTTATCGGGGGTCCGTTGTAGAAGGTGGCTATAATAAGACTCCATTAAAACGATTTGACGCGGGAACAATGCGGCCATTCGTATTCAACCGCATGCGCGATCTCCTCACCAGCTGCATGACCGCCATGTGAAGCCGATCGTGAATCGGGTTTACTGCCGGTGAACAGTTACCCGCCGGATCGCACGTGTACGTGTCCAATGAGCCACGGTTCCCGGGCTTGCTCCAATATTATTACCAGCTCGAATATTACCTGTTCCATCGCGGCAAATTAGATCCTAGCCGACGACGTTACTACCTGCGTTATCGACGTTATCGTCGCCATCATTTCTAACCTGGCGACTCGCGTTTTGATCGTTCCGTCGCGGAAGTACCCGCTACCGATTGCCAGTTCATTCGTTGTCACTCGCAATCGGTAGAATTATGAAAATTCATTCATGTGGACGATAATAAAATAAATTTTTCCTCGTCCGAGCATATTATTCTGAAAATTATAGACAATCTTGATCAATTTAGAATTTCTTCCGAGTTTAATTCCATAGTACCTGATTTTTTTTCATTTTATGAATAATGTTTTTTATGGGAACAAGCTTTGTATTCTAAATTCTATCGAATTTTATATTAAATAATATTGTGAATAATGATACAGCTAGTTCTTCCGATGACTCTGAGCCACCCCTCGACTGCTGAGGGTTGACTTCCGGCAAACGAAGCGTTGAAGTATGCGAATATATTTTTCGATCATTCGAATACTAATTAAAACTCAGTGAACTATCATTCGAGCATTTTAAACTGAATTTCTGCGGAATACATAAGGGTTGAACAAGTATGGAAAAATACGGGTAAATGGAACAAAACGCGAGGTGTAATAACTGTTGTATAACATCATTGAAAATAAAATAGATGTTTTTGGCGCACCGGTTCGATCACTTTAATCGAAAGCAATTTTGCAATATATTAATATCGATATGTAGACATGAACACAGCACGTGGCATTGTTCTTCTATAATTCATAAAGTTATTTCAATAAGCAAGTAAGTTGACATATTTCAAAAAGTGTTTAACAGGTTCTCATCAACAGAAAATATTACTTTTATGTTGTTTTAATAATTCACAGACGCAATTATTATTTTCTTGAAAAAGGTCCAAACAAAGACCGAAACGTTGAAATCAATATATTATTTATTTATTTAATCCTTTAAACCAGATGTGGTTTATATAACATATTCAATACATGAATTCCATTAGCGTATTACGTGATGGCTTAATGTGCCTCTTAGCTTAGCTTAACTTAACAGTAATTTTTTATTCAAAAAATTTATTCAATGAAATTAAATTTTTAGTGCACAATGCTTAATAAAATCGAAAATGATTAGCAGACTTTTAATATTTGGACCACATAGGAAGCATCTTATACAGGTTGGTGAAATTAATATATTGCAAAATTGCTTTCAATTAAAGTGATCGAATCAGTGCGCCAAAAACATCAACTTTGTTGAAACATACAATCGACAACAGTGGCACACCCAGGATTTAATCTTGGGAGAGGGGCGAGTTGAACAAAATGACTTTTTTTTAGCAAAAATATCTGTCAACGGTAGCCACATATGTTTACTTATATATATAAGGAAAAGTTGTTCAAAATGTTTAGTTTTACATATAATATATCCAAAAATCATCGAAATCAGAGAGGAAGCAGCTATTCTACGGTTTAACTAATTTTCAGTGTTTTGTTTCCTTTTTCTTGGAAGGGTACTTGGACCCCTGGCCCCCCTCCCCTGGGTGCGCCACTGATCGACAAATAAAAAGAAAAGTTATTATCATAGAAAATGTTGAATATTATGTTAAAAATATTTTCGCCTAACGATAGGATGCTGTAACCGTAGCACACAGTGGTCAGCGTTTAGCATCATCTGTGTCAAGTGAATTATGAAATCTAATCGCGTTTATTGCGTTGAATTATGACGTCTAATCGGCGGTAAGTCCCGTTCGCGACGGTTCGACGGTGTTCTGGAGATCGTGGAAGAGGAGTTAGGGTGTTGTACGCGAAACGAGAGCCTAATACCCGGGACTAAGTCGAGGATTTATTCGCGGCCGGCACACCGCACCGGACGCGGTGATTTATTCGCCGTTAATGCCAAAATATTTAGAGGCGGTGCGTACGCGCTAACTAATCCCCGACCGGTTCAATTAGCCGAAGGTGGCCACGGCCTCGCGGCGCTGTTCGTACGCCAGCTGGCCTAAACCGGTTTAGGATCGGCACACAACCTAGCTGCGGTTAATACAATGAAATCGATGCGAAGTTAATCGTCCGCGTGCTCGACGGATTTGTTGCGGTTTCTTCCGGATCTATCGGACCGCTTTTCCGACCGCCTGAGCTACCTGATCTCCTGGTCCAAGGATTAGAAGGCTCGATGGCCGATTACATCGCACTGTGCTGGAGAACTATGCCAGAAGTCGACGCGACAGGTAGTACAGGTGGCTTTCAACCAACCTTCATTTTGTTTTGCCAGCAGTAATTGAGCTTGTTAGCCGCATTTCGGGTACCGACGCGACCCGTACACCAAACGCTTTTGTGCGAATTTAAAATTTCAGAGGGTTACTATTACGTACTAAACCTTCACCATATTTTAACGAATCACATTCGCCATGAAGATTTTAAACAAACTCTAACAAATATGAACGTTACCCTCTTTTTAAATGAAATAACATTTGTATTCATTTGTTATCAATATGCATTAAAATGAATATAGTCGTACGTAAAAAAATATTCTTTCCTTTTCTATGATATTTTTTCGGTTAAAGACAAAAATTTTTTTGATTTAAACAAAAAGAAACACTGTTACTGTAAAAACAAAATTCATATTCATATACTGTGTGTTAGGGAAGACGATTCTCGACTTGTCTGGGCTGTTGGATGATTGATTAGTAGATATTTTCCATTATAAACATTTCAAGAGAATTCTTATTAATATTATACAATGTCTGCATCGACATTTCCTTGTTTAACCCTTTGCACTCGGAGCTATTTGACTTGGAAAATTAAACATGTCTTTCTACCTAGAATAATGGATATGAAATTAATAGAATACCTCATACAATATTGAAATGTTTAATAATTGTTTAGATCCCAACATATTTAATAATGTAAATATTTTGAATTATAGTACAGCAACTTTCAGCGGTGACTCAGAGTCACCACTCGAGTGCTAAGGGTTAATAATTATGAGAAGTTAAGGATATATTTATAAACTATTCAGTAAACTACATTTTAAAATTACTCAGTCTTTCGCTGTTCCCTTCGAACAATTAATAACCAACAGGATCCAGATAGGGGACAAAATTTAATAAACGAATAACACAACGGAGATGAAACGCGGCGAATAAATGTAGCATGCCGAGCGCGATATGTCCAGCGAGTAACGAGCGCTGTTATTAAATCCACAAACGAGAAATGACATGTACATTTGAACGGTTATTTTCGCGTCACCCTGTATACAGACATTTGCCGCGCGCATGTACGCCTGCACATATAAATTTGTCGAAACGAGGTAGCCGCGGGCCGGGTTTACTAGCCTACAATTAAGCCGCCATTATGCACTGTAACAAATGCGTAAAAACGCATTACTCAGGATTTATGGAATACTGTCTGGTATTAACGAGGACGATTTTCGCGGGGACCTTCGTCGTCGGATCCGCTGCGCCCCTCGCGTTTCCTCTCGCCGCCATTTTCTTTGTTACCTTTCATGAAATGACCGTGCGAAATCCCTTTCTCATCAAACTTTCGAAGATGCGTAAAATTTTTCAGTTCCTTTTATCATTCCGGGTCCAAACCATGGTTTGCTCACCTGAGGCTTCCTAGAGATTTCATTTGCTGGGTTAATAGACTTCGTTCTGGACACTATCGACTGAGGGCCTCCCTCTTTAAGATTAAACTTGCTGATGACACAAGTTGTCCATGTGGTTGTCTGGTACAGGATCCTAATCATGTGATATGGCAATGTCCGATCTACGATAATAATAGAGATACTCTGATTCGCAAACTTTGCAACCAGCGTCACTTTCCACCCTATATGATAGATTCCTTCCTGTACGGACCCTCTCTCTGTCTCCTGTTTTTTTATACATACATTTCTTAAATCTCACAGTTTATTTCTTTAATGTTAATATTGTATTCGAAAATGTTCAACATATTCCTTAGTTCTAGTTCATAAGTTATCCTTTTAATGTTAGCATGCACAGCCATGTGCATTCTGCTAATAATCCCATGTGGGGTTTCACAGCTTAATAAAAAAAAACTTTCAAGGATATTCTGTTGCACGGAACAATAACAATGTAGTATTAAACAGTTTGAAGTGCCATTCGAAATTGCATTTTGGAGATGCAGCGGAGTGAGAGGAATGCACCGGCTCATTGATTGCATCACCAGCTTGGAAAAAGAAAGACACACAGGAAATGGAGTCGATCGGTTCGCTTTCGAAGAAGTTCAATTAGTTCTCCAGCGGCCATTGACGTCTCGGCGTCGTAAAGCGATGATCGATCGCTAACGAGCGTCATTCCCGTCACGTGGCAACAGGCACAAAACAGGCGTCCATCCCCCGGTCGATCGTAAATCGTCGTAAATCAATCGATACCGTCCGCAGAGACAATGAGCCGAGATTACCGGGAATAATCCAGGTGTTGGCTCGTGTGACCGCAGCTTAGAACGGTACCGGCATTTCTGCCTTTTCGACCCTCCCTTTGCTTGGCTACTAATTGTTGTTAAGAAATTGGATTATCGGCTTTACGCTAAGCCAATTTAGAATTCTGCCGAATAATGCCAGCCAGCCCTTCGATACCCTTAGAAAAGTCGGTCCTCGGGAGACGTTTAACCATTGACTGACAGAGTCGATCTCTCCTGGGGGATGATTTGCAGAAGAAAGGGATTTGCAAGTTTTAGCAAGTTGCTTTAAAACTTCTGCCAGGTAGTCGGATGGTAATTCACTGTGTACCTGTCTCAACTTCTTTGTTAATAGGGATTTTTACCTCGCAATTCTGAGGTTTCGATTAATTTTCTTTTTTAACCGACTTCGAAAAAGAAGGAGGTTACTCAATTCGACCTGTATGTGCCTTTTTTCGCTTTTTTTCTATGTATGTTCATCGATTACGCCGAGATGGAAGGACCAATCGGTACGAAACCTTTTGCATCTTGTAGAGTATGTCCCCGGGGTGGTCCCGTTATAAAATTTTTTTCATTCAAAACCACTTTTATTGCAAAAAACGTAATGCTTCATTTATTATTAACCGACTTCTTCGGCGTTTGCTCAGCAAAGAATGTATCGATCGCGATGAAACCTTTCACATTTAGAGTAGAAGATACTGCCGCGATGCTCCCAATTGAAAAAATTTATAGAATTTATTATTGTTAATAACTATTGTTACAGCAAATAAAAAAAAAATATTAGTTGCTGCTTCTCTGGGAAGAATGTATCGATCGCGATGAAATTTAGTAAGAGATAATGCCGCAATGATCCCAAGAGAAAAAATTTATAGAATTTGTTATTGTTAATAAGTATTGCTATAGCAAATTATATAATTTGTCATTATTGTTAATAACAATTGTTATTACCCGGTGATTTCAACGTTTTCTTCGGAACAAAGGATTCAGGTAAGTAGCCATCTAAACTTATTTGTATATTAAAGCAATCTCACTGAAAATTTCATCAACCCCTTGCAATGGCTAATAACTAGACAATCATTCCGAAAAATGCTGGAATATAAAATTCAACAAAATTTATTATGATTCTTAATTATTTCAGATCAATGGAGGCTACCACCACTGAAAATAAGATTTTATTTGTTCCCCATTTCTTGAAATTTGCTTGCAAAAATTAAAAATGATCTTCATCTCCTGTTTCAAATAAATAAAGGAACCACCGTGAGTTCTGCATAGTTAGTTATTTCTCCAATTTACAGTACATTCATCGATAATGCCACACTTTTATAATATGTTTAAAACAATTGTTCTATATAGACTATCAAAGCTAGAAAAGGTAAAGGGCTAAGATCCCGACGCACTTTTTATTAGATCGTTCTGCTGGATCGGTTGACGAGCACGAAGGGCATCGTTCCAATTTCTTTGGAGAAGTTTCACGCCCCTGGACGAATCAATCGATCAAATTCCCAGTTTCCGGTGCCGCGTAAATCACCCGGAGGGGGCATATCCAATCCGTGCATAGTTCTCGATCACGGAAAAAGCGTGGTCCTCTGTCGAGCGTGTCCTCGCAGTTGCGTTATGCTTTACGACGCCTTTAAGGACATTCCTTGGTCGGCTCGTCCTTGTCTAGAGCCGGTGTCCTGCAAAACACCGATCCTCACCGAGATTGATACATTTTTAATGGCGGACAGGGGACGAGCTATGGAATCCCTCTTTCTCCCTCTTTCTCTCTTTCTCTCAAGTCTCAAGTGCAAGCGCGGTGGGGAAAGGGAGAAGCGAAAAAGGGTGGAGGCGGAGGGATCTCGAGGTTCGACGTCGAAACTCTTGAGGATAGAAAGGGCCACGGAGGGGCCGCCGAGGGCCCGCGGGGCTGTTTCACCTGGAATTTCTTCCCGGGAACGGTTTTTTGCGGGGCCGAAGGGAGACGAGAACGGGAATCGGCGAGCGTCTCCCGGTTACAGCTTCTTGCGACGTCTAGCTGTGAAAATATTTCCAGCTTGTAAATTGCTTTTTCTAGGACCGCCTCGCGAACGTCCCGAACCACACTTCGCCGGTTTGAAATCGAGGACGTTTATCAAGGAGTTTCGAAAAAGCGTCGGTAGCCTTCCCTCATTATTCTTCGTTAAAGAAAATTTTTTATCGCATTATAAATAGTTAGTTGACTGCAAAGCTTAACTGAGACTTGTCGTACAGATAGTTGTTATAACTAGACTGCGAATCTTTGTGCAAAATAAAATTGTCTGCGTCGATATTGCGACATTTTGAATTTTCGAAATTTCACAACAATTTTATTATTATTTTATTATTATTTATTATAAACGGGCTGAAGCACTATTTTACATATTATTATTATTATTATTATTATTATTACTTATTATTATAGACGGGCATAAGCCCTTTTTTACAAAAGTATTTACAAAGTAAAGAAGAGAAAAAAAAGATATTACAAAAAAAGAGAAGTATACGAAAGAACAAAATACTAATGGTACAATCGATAGATATTAACATATAATCCTGCGTAGTTGCATTTTAAAATTTTCCAAAGATTCAAAGAAAAAATCAATACTGTTATAAATAGTACGTGATTTAGCTATAATGCGATTCATTGGATTAATTAATCCATAAGTAGATTTTGCTTTAAGTGTTTGAACACCCGCTCTTGTTCTTAGTTCACGTTCCGGTACATAAAAATTGATTTGCGCAAGTAGAGAAGAACAATAAATATGATTATTAATTAATTTAAAAATAAAGCTTTGGTCGGATATTATTCTTCTAGCAGATAATGGTTCAAGGTTCATTGTAGTTATTATTGCGGAGTAATCATGATCAGAGAATGACATTGGATTATTTAGCTTGTATGAACAAAACCTGAGAAATTTATGTTGCACTCTCTCGAGCATGATATCGTACTTTGCGCTTTTCGGAGACCATATAATTGATGCATATTCCAATAGGGGACGGACAAGGGCAATTTTGAATTTCAACTAGTCAATTTTACTAAAAATGCGCAAACCTCCACAGTTTAGTTATAAGAGTAGATTACTTCTAGATTTATTTCTAATTCGTTGGTCGTCGGGGACATGGAATTCTATTTGATTCCGTGTTCCCCGAAGCCGCTTAACAACGCGAATTAGCATAAACTGCCGGAGTCAACAAATTAGCGTACAAAGGCACGAAAACTGCATAAAGATCTCCGGTCTAGTAATAACGATAAGAAAAGGGTTCCGCAGGGTGCAGGCTCTCGCCGGATTCCATCTGCCGTGGCTCGGTGAATTTTACGTCGGGGCCCGTACGATGCCGAATATGGTCTGGCAAGAGGGGGGTCGAGAGAGGGAGCCGAGAGAGGGAAAGAGGGGGCGGGGAGTGGCCCCTTCGAAAGAGGCAGGAACATCACTAAAGTGTCAGCGGCATCACAATTCGCGAGGAGCAAAAGAGCGCTTGTTAGCGGTCCTCGGCCCGGCAAAAAAGGTAGCCGGAGCCCTCACGAGCAAATAAAACCACCGTCCAACGGCCCCCCTGCACGCGTCCGTCGCGGTGGAGGGGGACAGGGGCCTCGTAAGGCCCCGACGGACCCCGAGGAGTCAACGGTGAGACAAAAGCCTCGCCGCGACTCGCGAATACGCTCACCTTTTCCGAAATAGATCGGACGTGAGACGCATTTATCAAATTTACCGGATTTAGGGAACACCGAGCATCATCCTCCCTTTTGGATCGCGACCATAAATTCGTCGTCGTATTTCATTTTGGCGAGTTCTACGGCGAACGGACAACACAAATCTTGAACGGATAGAAATGAGAAAATGGAAAAATCCATCGGATTGGGAACTGGATGAAAAATAAAATTGTTGAGAATTGATATAGCAATTGTAAATGCGAAATCACCGTCCGCGCGACCCAATAAGTCGGTGTTGGCTCGTGGGAAAAAAAGAGCCGGGGTATAATGGAGGAGTTGGAAGATTTTCGGCGAAAACCGCGAATAAGTGCGAAGTCGTTGCAAAAAAGGAGCGAGGTTTCGCGTTTCGTGGGGCTTAAGGGAGCAAAAAGGTTGGTCCGCATGCGCTCGAGATAACATCAGTCTTCCCTGTCCGGGTCCGTGGTCTCTCTGCTTGCCGTGGATCCATCGGATCCGTAGAGATGCGTCTGGTCCGTCCGTGTCCCTCTTCATGTAATTTGTATCGAAACATCGCGGCGGGGAGAGAAGCTGTCGGCTTTTGGCCAAAGACCGATTGCGACGGGACGTCGCTCTCTCGGAGCCTGAAGAAATGCTGGCAAGAGGAAGTGGAGACGGGATCGAAGAATTCTGAAAGGGGGATGAGTGTCGCGAACAGCCTTTTGTTACGCAGACATTTGACCGCGTCCGATCGGGCCCATCAAACTTCCAAAATGCCCACTTCGGGACTGAATACCCTCGAGCCGTTCGCAGGAAGAACACTCGTATCGACACTGGGGCTGAAGTCTTCGAAGCGTCCGAAGTTTCCAACTCTTCGAATCGTATAAAGTCATAACTTACGATTTTCATGACAAAATTTTTTTTTATTTAAGGAAATCTCATATGAGATTTATTAGAACATAGTATACATTACATTGTAATACAGCGTATATAAAAAAAGAAGAACATGAGAGAAGTTAAACAAAAAGGAATTATTATTAAAATAAAACCTTTAGGCACGTAGGTTACAAGCGTTTAGAAACGTTATCATATATACACACGAGTTAATATTAGGTTCAGTTATTAAACAACCTATATCTAATGGCAATTGAAATCCAGCTCTGAAAATATTTCGGATGAATTTTATCCTCTGTTCATTATAGAGATTACACTGCCATAAAACATGGTTAAGCGTTTCCTGATCCTGGTTACATTTACAATTAGGATTATCGATGATGCCAATGCGAGCAAGTGAGGCTGCCAAATGACAATGCATTGTCGGGTTAACTTTAAATGCTTTCATGAGGAACTTGACGAAATTCGTACAGAATATACATACTGTGGATTGAACACAATAATTTTACGTGGACTTGCGAAAAAGAAGATATATATTTTAACACAGAATAGAATTGATTAGAAACACTATGACAATTATTGAAATTATATCTCGCAACACGTGTTCACGCGTATACTGTTCTCTCAGTCGCTATCTTTCTCACTCTTACTCGCATAAACACAACTTCTCTCGGCGATGGTTGTCTAAAAACTCTTTCTCCGTTCATTCGTCATTCTCTCACCTTACACTCAATCATCGACAATCATGCAACATAGATAGTCTTTCGCATTCATCCTCAAGCCTCATTCTCACTACACTCATTTTCATATAACCATATCCACACATACAACCAGTTATATAAAAACTATATTTATTGCAGAAATAAATTGTACACTGGATAAAGCAAAATAGTTAGATCCTTTAATCTATATAAAAATGAAGTGCTGACTCACTCGCCTATCAACGCCCAAGCTAAACCCTTGGCCCTAGAAAGCTGAAATTTTGCACAGAGGTTTTCTTTATGATCTATACAAGAGATAAGAAAGGATATTCCGAAATTCAACCCCTAAGGGGGTGAAAAGGGATTGAAACTTTTGTATGAGGACTATTTTATTTGTGGTCGGATTTGCTTGATACTTGGTCTTAATGCCCTTTGATACAAATAATCAAACACCTATTTCGGCATTTTGAAAAATTCGACCTCTAAGGGGGTGAAAAGGGGTTGCAACGTTTGTATGAGGAATATTTTATCTGGGTTCTGATTTGCTTGAAACTTAGCCTTAATGCTCTTCGATATAATTAATCAAACACCTATTTTGGCATTTTTTAAAATTCATCCCTTAAGGGGGTGAAAAGGGGTTACAACGTTTGTATGAGGAATATATTGTTCGTGGGCAGATTTACATCATACTTGGTCTTAATGCTCATTGATACAATCTGAATCGGGTGAATGGGGGGTTAAAAGGTTTTATGGAAAAACAATCTCAATTTTCGAGGGCATTAAACAGTTTCCTGTACGAGCGAGGCCGCGGGGAAAAGCTAGTCTTCTAATAATTGACTACGGAGGCTCGAAATTCGAAGTTACAAAATTGACGAGCTTCATATTCTAGTTGAATGTCTGTTTTTGGGGCGAAACTGGGGGCAGTAACGAGCAGAGATGAAGAGAGGCATGGTTCTCGTCAGAAAAGAGTGGCGAGGCTTCCGTGGCCGTTCGAAAAAGCATTAAAATGAATTGCAACGACGGTTTCGCGCTATTCAGCCGGTCAGCATACCGATCCCAGTATCGACCGCGGGAAAAGGTAGAAATGATAGAGAGATAGAGCGTCGGCCGTCGGCTGAAGCCGCGGAGTGGCTCGTAATCCCTGGTCCCGGCAGTTTCGCGCGGCTTTATGGTGTTTCTTGCGCCTGCTGGCGTCGCCGCTAACAGGCGTCACTAATGCACACAGGCGGCTTGGCTTCGGCGTTTCCAGCACAGGTAACCTCGTGCCTACCTGGCCACCTGTCTCCTCGCGGTAATTCAGTAAATCGCTTCATCTCTCGACAAGGAACAACGGGAACGCGAACGTTTCGCGCGAGCGAGCTACGCTTTTCGCTACCTGGCGCAACCATCTTTACACACAAACTTTCCATCCATTCTGGACGAAAACCTGCTTCAACGCAACCTTCGTTTGGTCAACCGTGTGCTTACTTTCTCTACGAAATACAGAGACGAGTCGGTATCACGATAACAAGTTCAAATTCAATCGAGAACCTTCGATAGTACTGATATCTCGTTAGTTACTGATATGTCACCTTTCAGCATAAATACGTTTTCCAAATTGCCTTCTAGCATCCCGTGTGTAAGGCAGGGCCCGCTAGATAGCCTTACCATAGACGTATAGAGATAGACTGCGCGGTCTGTACGAACCGCTGAAGCCTACAATGGCGGATTGTGAGAAAGAGAGCGATAGCCGGGGGGTATTGCGCTCTCTGTCTAATTGACGCGTTGGTGGGGGAAGATTCCCTAACTATTCGTGTGTAGCACTGTTTTACCATTTTTAAAACAAATATGGTTTCATTTAATTACGTTCAATAAATTAAAGTTCTCTTTGAATGTTTACTCTAATCTGTTATTAATTCGTTGGCAGGAAAACAAAAAACAAATAAATGTAAAAAAAATAAACATTAACAAATTAATCAATTTAATGTAGAAATCTACATTATCTAGCAAGAAAATAGGGGAATCTTTCCCCACCAACGCGTCAATTAGACAGAGAGCGCAATACCCCCTGACTATCGCTCTCTCTCTCTCACTCTTTATACCGCGCGCCGCCATTGTGAGCTTCAACTCGCCCATAAGACGGCGCAGTCTATCTCTATACGTCTATGAGCCTTACTGATGAGTCCTCTAACGGATCTAGGACGAAACACCTCATTCCTTTTCTTTTCCATTGTTATAAATGATCAAACCGTTGCGCCATGAATAAATATTTATACTATCATTAAGATAAATTACGATCGAGAACCAATTAATTAATTAATTATCTTCGATAGTACGTTGAACAGAAAGTTCTGTCGTATTTTACAGAAAACAATTTCTAAAAATATACGTTTAACATTATTCAATGATATAACTTCCATTATTTGTAACAACTTTGTTACCATCTTTCAGGTAACCTATCAATTCCTGTTTCCAAATGACTCGACGGCAACGTTCGTCTATTTAAAACACGACAGAACTTTCCCTCCAACCTAATGCATTTCAGTTCTTCGAGGAAGTTATTTATAGTATTTTGAAAAATCCCAGTGTTCAAGAGATTGAAGAATTACACAGTATGCTTTCCATTCAAACGGACTCAAACGCGTGAAGCGACAAAATCCATCAAACAGAGCCAAGCCATAATTCTCGGTGTTTTCTCCAAACCAGCATAACGAAGCACAAGATCGAAGTGAACTTTCTCCGGAAATTCGCGCGGAAAAGTGTAACAAGCATCAACGAGAGGCGGTGTAGGATGTATGGAAATCGAGGAGGAAACTCATGGTCCGAAAACGCAGCAAATTGGCATAATCGCGGATCAGCGTCGGCAAAAGGCGTCGCCGATTCCGTCGGCCTGATCGCGGCGTTGGAGAACAAGACCGGTGCGTGTCGCGCGCTCGTTAGCAGCGGCTTCGGACTCGTATATGCACACTATTGCACACTATAGCACACGATCGTCTCCTGTTTCTCTCGAGCTAACGAGCGATCCGCCCTTCGTTCGAACGAACACGCCGATCCCCGTCTAATCTCGATCGTTACGACGTTAAACGCGCGAAACCGACGACCTCCGCTCCGTTCTGCTCCGCTCTGCTCCGCTCGGTTCTGCTCCGCTTTGGAATCGCCAGGAAACGTATATCTTCCGCCGGCCACAAGCAAATTGCTATCCTCTCTATTGCCGTATTTGTGTGTCGATCCCTCCTTCGAAACCCTCCCCCTTCTTGCGCCTCTTCTTTTGGAATGTCTCTTGTCGTCGGTCTTGTTTCCAGCTGGTCGCGGTTTCGGCTTGTAATGCGGACCAGAAAGGAAGAGACGGTTCCATGTGGGGGATCGAAGCACGCTGGATCCCTCTCGTCGATCTCCCGACCGCCGTAGATCCCCGTGGACGTCGGAAGAACGTCCGCCGATGATTAGACCCCGACGCTCCCGCAGATATCGATCCTTCGTTCGTAGAAACAGGGAAGATGGAACCAGATATTCGTCTGGCCGTGCGGTTTTATTTTTCGAGTACATTTTTTCAAAAAATTTTTTTTTCTTCAGTATTTCTGCTACGTCTAGCGACGATTTGTATCGATTAACCTCTTCATCTTGTCGCGATCAATCTCCACTGGTCTGGTAAAATAAAACAAGCACACGATGCAATACATAGTTTTCAGTTGAACATTTCATCTTGCGATGCCCCCTTTTCTCCTTCCAAAGAAGACTATCCTTAACAACTTAAGTGAATTGCTTTAGTATGTAGAATATGATCGAACCGTAGCGCCGATAAAATCTTATCTAATATCTTAATATTTTACGATCGATATAAAGAGAAAAAAATATTTTAAAAAATTTAACTGAAGTGAATGTTTGAACTTTAGTAAGAATATAGTTCAAGTTTTTAAATTTCTAAAATCCACAAAAATTTATCATACTCTGTAATCTTGTATACATATAACTATTACTAAATGTTTATAAATTTAAAGACATAATATTGTAATCTTGCGTAACATGTTATAATCTTTGTGGTCGCTAATAACCTTTTCGTTGATGCGACCTGTATAAATAAATAAATAAAAAAGAAAAACTACAGGGTAGTGCTTGGTTTGATTTTCCATATTTAATATAGCACAAGAAAGATTGCCTAAGATCGTAAGAAGTAGACGTTGAATGAAAGTGTATTCCTTTAAAAGAATTTGAAAAATGATTTCCAAGTTGGCCAGGTCCGTGCAGTTTTTTCTGTGGTAAATATAATAAAGAGTACTTTGTTATTAAAAATATTTTGCTTGCATTTTCGTGTTGAACTTCTATATTTAATCTAGCATTGGAAAGACTGCCTAAGATAGTATGAAGTAGAGGTCGAATGAAAGTGTATTCCTTTGAAAGAATTTGAAAAATGATTTCCGAGTAGGCCAGGTCCGTGCAGTTTTTTCTGTGGTAAAATATAATAAAGAGTACTTTGTTGTTAAAAATATTTTGCTTGCATTTTCGTGTTGAACTTCTAAATTTAATCTAGCATTGGAAAGACTGCCTAAGATAGTAAGAAGTAGAGGTCGAATGAAAGTGTATTCCTTTGAAAGAATTTGAAAAATGATTTCCGAGTAGGCCAGGTCCGTGCAGTTTTTTCTGTGGTAAAATATAATAAAGAGTACTTTGTTGTTAAAAATATTTTGCTTGCATTTTCGTGTTGAACTTCTAAATTTAATCTAGCATTGGAAAGACTGCCTAAGATAGTAAGAAGTAGAGGTCGAATGAAAGTGTATTCCTTTGAAAGAATTTGAAATATGATTTCCGAGTTGGCCAGGTTCGTGCGATTTTTTCTGCGGTAAATATAACAGAGTACTTTGTCATGAAAAATATTTTGCTTGCATTTTCGTGTTGAACTTCTATAAAATAATATAATTAAAAATATTTAATCTAGCATTGGGGGGAAAGATTGCTTAAGATCGTAAGAAGAGTAGAGGTCGAACGAAAGTGCATTCGTTTGAAAGAATTTGAAAAATGAATTCTGGTCGCGGCTTAGAATCGATCGTTATTTCATCGCAGATGTTCGAAACTAGGAGGCGAATGGTAAACACCGGTGTCATGGATGTCGTCGAGCACACCGGTCAACTGTAGTAGGAGCGATCGGCGTGGAATCAGAAAGAACTTTTCTTGCGTGTCTCGTTCTTTCCGAGCCGACCTGAGAACCATTCAGAAAAGGAACACCTGTGCGGTTTCGTACGCATTCCGCTGGTTTCTTAGGTGTAGCTCGTACGGGCCCGTGATGTCATTCCCGGCACGATCGCGCGAACGAATTCGCAAAACCAACGAAAACAGCCGGTAAAAATGTTGACGATGCTGTTTCTTCGTCCACGACCATCTTTCCCCGGAGGTGTCTCCCGCATTTTTCTTTCTATTTGCTAATTCCTCGTCCGGCTCCTCCGCTCTCGCCGCTTCTCCGCAAAAAGAAGAGACCCGGCCAGCGATCGCGCAGCACTTCTTTTCCATTACAATTGTAGATACGAGACCGAAGTACACGGGCGAAACGCTACGGGTTTTATTATACTTGTAGAAGAACCTAAATCCTCCGTACCAAATCGACGATGTAGATCTTCGAACTCGAGGGATTCGGTAGTCCTCTTGCAATTCATTTTTCCTGAAATTCTATCCTAACAGTAGAACTCTAGAAATTAATTCTTACCATTCTACATTCTTTTTATTGGAGCTCTTTAGACTCTTAATTGGGTCCATTTCGCTTTCCAATTTGGTTTTACAAAATTACCAGTTGATGATACGTAACATAAGATTTATATTGATAGTTTGCAATTTGTAACTTTCTACATTTGAGAAAAATTATTAGTTTAGGTCCTCAAAAGTGCAAACGGGATTAAACGAACAACCACTACAATAAATTTCATCTTTGGTATTGTTGGAATTTATTTCATAACTAAAGAACAGAATTTAAAAAATCACTGAAAATTGAAATACTCTAGGTTTCAGTTTAGTTTCCCCGTAAAGGGTGCGGTATTTATATACCCATAATCCAATAGGTATCACTAACTAAATTACCTCGACTTTTTGCAGGATCTCGGAGAGCCGTGGTTCTATGATGAACGCGTTAATTTTTCTTCGCGTTCTGGATGAAGCGTCTGCTCGCAAAAAGCGAGGTTCGAGATTCGGGATCGGTTTGCTGGGGCCTGGTCCCACGATTTGCGGGGGCCACGTTCGATCCGCGCGTCCGAGAGGAGCGTGTCATCCCTCAACGTCAATCCGCCGCGGCGGAGCACGCAAAACGAAGCGACGAAACGATTTGAATGCGTCCCGGGCGCGGCATTCCGAAAAGTCCTCGTCGGTTTTGTCCTGATACCGAACCTGGACCCCAGTACCTGCCCCCTGCCAGTCTACCTGCGGCGTGTCACCTGCCGCGGGGACCAGGAACGTCGTTTTTGCGACACGCGCGAAACGAGATAATTAGGACCACTCAGGAGAACGTTTCGTTAAGGGCCCCTGGCCCAGGCCCGCGAATACCGCGAGGACACCTTTTTTCTCGATCGGATCCAGGCTAGAAGACGATTGATGTGTTGATCAGGCTAGGAAATCCAAAGCTACCGAACCGGACGGTCCTCTGCTCGAAATTAATTGACGAATCTTCATCCTATTATTCGATATAATAGAGAAACAGAGTAAAGCGGAAGAACAAGTTCATTTTCAATCACAGAGAGATAATTTTTGTTTCCGAGAAGAAAGTTACGGCAATCGCGAAAATCGCCGATCAATCAGGACCGCGAATACCGCGAGGACACCTTTTTTCTCGATCGGATCCAGGCTAGAAGGCGATTGATGTGTTGATCAAGCTGGGAGATCCAAAGCTACCGAACCGGACGGTCCTCTGCTCGAAATTAATTGACGCGAATCTTCATCCTATTATTCGATGTAATAGAGAAACAGAGTAAAGCGGAAGAAGAAGTTCATTTTCGTTCACAGATAATTTTTGTTTCCGAGAAGAAAGTTACGGCAATCGTGAAAATCGCCGATCGTGAAAAAGGATCACGAGATCAAAGGGTTCCCATGGATCGCACCCGGTTTCCCACCGCAGAAGGTCGAAGACAAATGCCGTACGAATCGCGGACATTAAAGAGGCAATGTAAACGGAGGCTATTACCTGAATAGCCCTTGCGCGGCATTCCTCCGGGAATCTTCAACCGTTTCGCCCACCTGAATAGCCCTTGCGCGGCATTCCTCCGGGAATCTTCAACCGTTTCGCCCTCTTCCCCTCGTCTTCATGTTCGTTTTCTTCACCGTTCTTTAACGCGGCGCTCCCGAAGCCTTGCGGAAATTCCGACTTTTGCATATCAAGGCGCCGACACCGTTTAGCCTGCCATTATATTTCCGGTGCTGCGACCAATTCGTTTCGTATCACCCTCTTGCTATCCTTGGAAGAAGTCGCGCCGGAAATTCTGGAAGCTTAGGATTTTCTGGTGATTCGTTCAGTGACACACTGTTGTCTATTCGTTGTA
Source organism: Lasioglossum vierecki (assembly GCA_028455595.1). NCBI lineage: Eukaryota > Metazoa > Arthropoda > Insecta > Hymenoptera > Halictidae > Lasioglossum > Lasioglossum vierecki. The sequence goes on along the minus strand of CM052335.1, from coordinate 21,080,214 downwards.
CGTTGTTATCTTCTTCTATATATATATATATTTTTTTTATTTATTTATTTATACAGGTCGCATCAACGAAAAGGTTATTAGTGACCACAAAGATTATACATGTTACGCAAGATTACAATATATTTTATATATTTTTATATATATAAAAATGGATGTTTGTATAATGAAACTTGGCACATATATACATTGTTTCATGGAGAAAGTTTTTACGCTATTGAATTTTTCGTAACTCACCGCTGTAGATGGCGCTGCAATAGATCAACTTATATATCGTTGAACCTATCGTTATGAAAATTGGTATACATAGGTATTTGAACACGAGGAATATTTTCACGCTATGCACTTTGTTGTAACTCGCCATCATATTGACGACAAAACAGAATAATTTATGATTTTGAATGTTCTTCAATAATGAATACTATTATGGACTGTTCCCGCTGCGCTGGCTCGCGTGCGAGGGTAAGTCCAAATTATCTTATATTTTCGCCCTCTTTTGCGGATGTTTCTGCTTATAATTTTTGAATGGTAGCACCGATGTTCAATTTGAGAAAGGGAGGGAGAGAGAGAGAGTACGTTCAGTACGTACATGCTTTTAAAAATATTGTACCACAGCAACGCGTGGCGGGGGAAAGCTAGTCTAACTATTTTTATCTATATTTGTCTGCTTTCCGTCAATTTCCAGCTTTTCGACCAAGATTTGCCGAAAAATGGAAAACTATAATCACCAGAGCACGAAATCGCATGCCCCCACCTCGTCCCGTCTCCACCACGGTCCCATTCTTCACCTGACCGCAAAAACGATCGCGCTTAAAGTCCCATAAAGAAATCGTGGACCCGAAACGCGAGGAGTCGAAGGAGCTTCGCGAATCGCCGCGACTTTCGAAATGTTTTTGTCGTCGAAACGGGAAGAGAATTATTGCGAACTAGTTTCAACGGACGAAAAGGAGGGAGAGGGAGAGAGAGAGAGGAAGATAAGTCGCGAGTGTCCAGAGGGGGAGGAATTGATGAAGGAGCGCGACTTATGCATACCGTGTAAGTGACGCGCATGAATAATTCATTCTAATAAAATAATGCAGCCTGCACGGTGCCCCCGACGAGCAAAAACCATCCCGGTTTGGCCGACGGACCCCACGCTGCTGGGCCTTTCTTCAGTTCGCACCAATTTCTTCTCCACGCAACGCCGCGCCATTTTGCTTCTTTGCTTCGGCTCTTCGGCTGTGATGCTCTTTGAGAACATCACTTTCGGTCCGCACAATGTGCTGCGATTGAAAACGAAGCGATGGTAACCGGAATAAAAAAAAAACAATATTTGCGGTTTAATACGAATGCAACTTGAACATCTAGCTTTCAACTTATGAGTAGAAAACGGATTTTATGCATTTATAAGAAAAATTGATAGGTGTAATTCGACACAGTAAAAATATTAGAAGAATTTAAAACCACAAGAAAGAAAATTTTCTACTTCACTCTAGTTGGTTGCAGATCAGGTAGAAAGTTTTTATTTTGCTGAGATCCATGTATTTTCTGTTTTTATGATTTCTTCATAATTAGTTGATTATTTCATAATGTATGCGTTTTTTCTTCATTTATTTATTTATTTAATACTTTAAACCAAATGTGGTTTATATAGCATATTCAATATATGAATTCCATTAGCGTATTACATAATGGCTTAATGTGAAATTAAATTTTTAGTGCACAACGCTTAATAAAATCGAAAACGATTAGCAGACCTTTAATATCTAACTTTATTTATTTATTATAGAGAGAGAGATAGGCTTTTAATATTATATTAAATTAATATTTAATATTAATTTGTAATTTGAGATCATCATCCAATTGCTTGTAATGCAAAAGATTTGCTGTTTGTGTTGTATTCTAATTGAATGTATATTGATGATTGAAATAGATGTTAAATGTACTTCCACTGATTTCTTGAGCATTCAATAGGCAACAGTTTCAGGCCAGCGAACGATTAAAAAAAGGGGGAAACAAGCTCAATGGAACGATAAATTTTCATGTTAAAAATAGTTTCCCGGTATCCAGGAACGAATTTTTTGCCCCCGGGGATAATAAATACCTCACAACCGACTATAAAATACTATTTGTCAGCCGGTGCAACGTTCGGGGTGACCGTCTGTCACCGGAATACCTAGTATTCCGAGCATCATTCCGCTGAGAATCTAGAACACGCTGAGAAACTACGCAAGTGATCTGTGTCACGGTCGAAAGTATCCCATATTGTGTGTATTAGTGACCAGAATATCGTTTTGCAGGAATCTGCATCTGGTTCTTAACAGGATATGCGTGAGAAACCTGGTTTTTCTCCTGTAAAAATTGTCGAGAAACTATCACACGTTGTTACAATTTTTAACGAACAGTACATCAACCACTGCGCAAGTCCTGATTCTGCAAGTCACTTAATTCTTTTCTAATATCGAATCTGTAACGTGTACAATTTCTACTGTCACGTCCGGTGTTCCAACCATTAATGAAATTGATAATCAATAAAAGGATCTATGAATTCAATATTTTTTAATAATAATATTAATTATTATTAAATTTTATTAATTATTATTATTAATTATTATTTATTAATTATTATTCACAGATTCTTTTATTGATTATCAATTTCGTTAATGGTTGGACCACCGGACGTGACACTACTAATAAAATGAACTTCTCAATTGTATGTTTTTCTTTTTTTTTTAATGAGCCACTGAAACCTATTATAGGTTTATTTTGGCTTTAACAATATATTTGTTTTAACAGTAGTCTTACACTTAATGTACAATGACAGAATTAATAATCTCTAGATATGAAGATTGCAGTCGCATAAAAACTGCAAAATATATTCACAGGCTTTAACATTAGGTTTAGCAAAGAAAATGTCCACTTTTAATGGTAGAAAAAACTTAATTTTACGGTACTTATTAACTAATTTAATTCTTTGAGAATCATAAAGACAACACTGCCATAAAACATGATCTAAGTCCTCGGAGCTATAACCACACTTACAACTAGGATCGCTAACAATGTTTATTCGATGCAGAGAGGCAGCGAGATTGTAATGATTGACAATTGTATGTTTAATAGCTGTGTTATTAAATGAGATTACTATAGACATCTTAGGTCTGGAAGGGGTGAGTGATGTTGATCGATAGGGAAGATGAAAATTATCGAGAAGTCTCTATTCTATTCGCCAGCATCGTCGCCGGAAACAGTGTCGGGAGAAAAGAACGTTCAAAGGTGGAACGGGGCGAGGGGTTGGTGGAATCAGGACGGAAAAGCTGGAGAAGATACAGGATCCCATTTTCCGGGCTCGATCCGCCATAAAGATTTTTATCCTCCCGCCTTCGAACCGCCCCAGCAAATAGAATTGTTGTCGGTAAATCGGAAATTGCCGCGTGGCTTTCATCGCGGCAATCCGGCCCCGTCGTTTTCCAAGGTCAAACGAGCGACTTTTTTACGGGACCATCCGCCGGTTATTTAATTAGTATCGCCGATGGGGACCCGCGAAACGACCACGCTTTATTTTTCCTTTTTATTCGACGGGAATATCGAGCGAATCAACGAACGCGGAGAGAGGGGTCGGAACGTTTCTATCTCTTTGGCCGTTCAATCATTTTTCACAATAACTCCGTCATTTTGTAACATTCCAACTTGAAAAAAACAAATTGGAATGCGAAGCTGCAAGTTTCGTTATTATACCCTGCAAAGATCAGAATTTTCCATTTAGTAATTATCTCTGGAGAAACTCTGAAACTTTTCACGGATTATCATCCCCCTAAGTTGGAGAGGACTTTCAAATAAAACCCAAAGCACAGAGAACTAAAATATTCTACACGTTCTGTACTTTTTCCCGGAGTTAACGATCCAATCTTCCTTAAAAATAATTAATTACGAACACCATAGCCCTTCAAAGCCCGTTCCGTTTTCCACTGAAAACACAAAGTCGAAATGAACTGTTTTTCCGCAAGGCTGACCCAGAACGAGATTCGAGAGTGGAAAACGAAAATGTTAAAGCCGCGGATCGAGGGAAAACGGAAAATTGTTCTCGAAAATTGATTTTTCCATCGTTCCACGGACTCTCGCGGTCGAGCATCGAAGATACGAAAGCGCGGCGGCGGTGTGTAGGGGGAAATGGCGGCGGAAAAAGAAGAGGTGGGAAAAAAAGGTGGATAAGCCATCCCATTTCCCGGACTCGATTCGCCATAAAGATTTTTACCGGGCGCGCGAATACGCTGGCCGAGGGAAAATAGAATCGTCGCCGGTTTTCGGTGTCTTTCAATTCCCGCGGCAGGACCAAGGAGAAAAGGATCGGGCCGCGGGATGTCCGCTTGGGGACACATTCAATCGTTTGGTGGCAAACGCTTTCAAGATGGCGGGTGAGACCGAGGCCCTCTAATCGATAGATCGCGATTTATGGATTCCCGGGGACGTTCCACCGCGAAATTGTCTTGTTTATCGGAGGACCGGTGTCGCTGGACGAGTAACGGTTTCACCTACCAGCCCTTGGACCCTCGGGGGTGGACCCAGGCAGACGATCATGCCACCTTTTGCCCAGAGACGATCGTGGTTTCATAGTTGTTGACCCTGGAACCTTCAACCGGAGTTTTATTCCGCGAAAATTCAAGGTACTCGATGAAACTTCGATGAGACTAAAATTGGACCTTGTAGATCGCCTTGTTAAATAAAAGGATTCAACCCTCGAGAATTTTTTTCTGGCTTTGTCTTCATTGCCAGCATTATTCGCCGTTCGGGTGCATCCGTGTTCAAAATAAAAATCGTCGCAGCCGTGGAAACGACCATTACTTTCCTGTGCACCTAATAAAAACCCAGTCGAAAGAAGAATCGTCGGAATCAAAAGGAAACGAGCAACGGAGAGAGCTACACGGGGGTGTCTGAGGGGGGTTAAAGCTATGAAAGGGACGGGGTGTCGGGGGAGAGGAGAGGGGGTAAAGCGAGCAGCGAGCATTATAATAAATCAGCGGCACTCTGACGTGAATGTAAAATTGCCGGAACCGATCTGGTCGTGTATAACACGAGCGAGGGGGGTAGGAAGGGCTGGAAACTCGACTGCGAACTGTAGGAAGAGGGGTTGCGGAGGAGGGGGGACACACACGACTGGAAACGATGGCCCATTGTGAGAGTTATTTGTCATGCTGCCTACGAATCTATGGGGTTCGACGATAGCGTGGATCCATGCCGGATCGTTCCTATTGGCCGATTATCGATGGTTATAGCCTGTACTAAGCGCCATATGTAAAGAAAAGGGGGATCGTCCGTTTCAGAAGAAAAAGGGGGACACCGTCGATTCCTCTTCCTGGCGCTCGATGACTCGTATACCATCGATGATTCTGAAAGGCTTTACCTGTCGCTACCATTTCTTTCTTCTACCACGATTCGTCGAACACGAATTTCTCCGTGTCTTTTCACTTTGCGCACACGTGAGCTTTGTATACAGTTTTATCTCAACCTTTGAGTTTATTTAACCCGTTCCAAGATAATCTTCTTCTCATTCATTATTAACTAGTTATTTAACAACTTTAACAACCTAGTAATTGCTAGAACTGTGATTTTTGTTAAAAGGAAATGGTAATAAATAGACTGCCAATGTTCATGCGTTTTCCAATTTTTGTAAACAAATTTTCAAAAAATGGAATGAAATACTATTTTTAATAGAAACAGCCTTTATGGATATAAAACTGATAAATTTTTTTGAACATTTTCATCAGCCATAAATGCATAATATTACGCGGTATAGTGATAAATAATTTCTGTTGAGATACACTTCTGGAACAAGTTCTCAACTGTAGATTAGCAGATGAAATAATAGTGGAAACGCGACGGCGAATCCATCTGAACAACGGAACTTGTTTATTCTTCGTGACGAATGATCGTCGACATTAACTGCGAGCGTTCTAACCACCGGGCCACCATTTGTCGGCCGGTAATGCGTACGATCGATTAATTAAATCCGGCCAACCGGCGATGGTATCGTGCCCGGAATCATCCCTTAAACGCCGGACCAATCGGAGCGAGGTTACGAGGGGTTCGCCACCCTCGTCTGCCTCTCGAGAGATAGAACGGGGCCGATTATCGTGCGACGGGATGATCGTCCTTAAATTGGGATTTTATTAAGTGCCCGGGAAATCTACCGACCCCTCGGAAACCGAGAAACTACGATTCATCCCCTATTCTTTCGGAAATTCTCGCAAACGTGTTCATCTCAAAACCATTATACAATGAAAATACAAAACTTGTTCCCTACTTTTTTAATAATTTCGATTATGTTGAACACGCGAATGGAATCGATTAATTTGTAATTCTGTATTTTATTAAGAAATGAAAGAAATACGTCGAAGATTAACGAACACATAAACATACAAGTTAAAATTATTTAAAACAGCCGCCATCGGCAGTAGAGCCACCAGCGATTGATAAAGCAATTTTTTAAACAGACTGACACGTTTCAATAAATATCGCAGGAACTACCAGCACGTCACGAACCGTATTTTATTTCCGGAACGATGAAAAATTAATGAATAAAAAAATAAAAGAATAGCAAAACAAACTCCATTTTTTTCGTCCACCGAGGAGCCGCGGCCCGATGTGAAAAACGAGCCGCCGAAAATGAAAAAACGACGAAAAATCGGCGAGAGCGCGATAAAACGTGGGGCGGGTGGGGGTTCGACCCCGAATGAATTTTAATTCGGCACGCGCGAAATAACAAACAAAGGAGAGCCGGCCGAAACTTAAGCCAAACAAGCCGATTGGATATTGCGACGGCCGCGGCTGTTATCGAATCGATCCGAGCCTCGCGAAATCGAAATTGCTCGCGATCCCCGAAACCGATTGGGATTTCGTCGCTTGGAACCGGCCGATTTTTTACCCCTCGCACTTCGCTCCAAGTTTGCGTTCTTCAATCCGTTCATGTTTGAAAAGAGAAAGTAATCTTCGACTACGTCCGAACGTATTTGCCAACACGCGAACAGTTAATTGTTGGTATAGCAGAGTTTTTTCTGCGATTTCAATCTTGGGCTGGCTCGATTCTAATTCTTAATGGACCTGTCGCCTTAATGTGGAATATTAAATGACACGTGATAATTGTACGTTTCTATTGGAGTCGAGAAAACAAGGTTCCGTTGGTTGCAAGAGCAGCATTTATCGTCTCAATTTTTAAAATGTTTCACGTACCTCCTTTATGAATCTCAACAATTTAGCAGAAGACGTTCTTAACCATTTCCTTATTTCAACAATTCAGTAGCGTTCGATAATCGTTAGACACTAAGAAAGGACTGTTCGGAATTCCAAGTTTGAGCTGAAATTTTTCTCAATATGTATTAAATGTTTTTAAAGTTACAATAAATTCCTTTCTGTGCGAATCCTCTCTTTGTTCCCTATTTTATACAGGGTGTCCCAAAACTCGTGTACTTCCCGGAAATGGGAGGTTCCTTGGGTCATTTGAAGCGACATTTTCCTTTACAAAAATGACGCCAGCGGCTTTGTTTAGGAATTATTAACAAAAACACAGACCAATCAGAGCGCGGCTAGAGCAAACGGAGTCTGACTCAGCGACAGGTCCCGCTTAGCGTGGCGACGCCATTGGCCGAGCCAGAATCAATCCGTTGTAGCCGCGTTCTGATTGGTCTGTGTTTTTTGTTAATAACTCCTAAACAAAGCCGCTGGCGTCATTTTTGTAAAGGAAAATGTCGCTTCAAATGACCCAAGGAACCTTCCATTTCCGGGAAGTACACGAATTTTGGGGCACCCTGTATTATTACGGTCGCATGATTTATTAAAAAAAAAGATTTTCTTTAGTTTTCATCGCTCGCAATGTGGTATAATATATGATAATTCAATATTATTTATTAATTATAATAATTGATGTTATATCTCTCGTGCAACATTAATAGAACAATATGAAAAGAAATTCTGAGATTATATAATAAATATATACGATTGATTTTATTGATTATTACTCATGGCAGAACCACCGGACGTGACAATATACATACATTTCTGAAATCTCACTGTTTATTTTTTTAGTGTTAATGTGGTATTCGAAAATGTTCAATATATTGTTTTAGTTCTAGTTTATAAGTTATCGTTGTAATGTTAGCATGCACAGTCATGTACATGCTGCTAATAATCCCATGTGGGGTACCATAGCTTAATAAAAAAAATGTTTTTAAAGTAACCTCCGATTGTAATTTAAAATAATACGATAAATCGTGTACATCAATATAGGAATAACATAGACCAATTGCACGACTGATTCAAATTGTATTTTAATTATATCTGATGCCGCCTCTCTGTATCATAGCACGGCACGACCCTGGCTGAAATAGTTAGGGTCTAATGACTCATTAGGCGAAAGGTCGGCGAAACCAGCGCTGGGACTTAATTCGACGTAATGCTGGATTAATCCGAGTAACCTTTCGCGGACGAGCGGTGATTTAAGGCGATGATTGGCGTCGGCTAATTGGCGGCCTTGTCTTCCGCCAGCGAAACAGTGATAAATATACCATAATTCCGACGGGAAGGAACGCCGTGGAAAGAACAGAGACGAAGCACCGGAGGAACGCAGCGGGGCAAGGACGACGGAGAGGCTCGTTTTCATTAAGTTCGCCTAAACAGCCATCAATTCGAGCCGATGAAAGTCGACCCGTCGCCATCCGACATACATTTTCGCGCCATTTGTATGGATATTCGTCGGTCGAACATCGTGCGCGCGCGCGCGTGTTCGCGTTAGCTAATTAAATCAGCTGGGAATTCCTGGAATTTATTGGGTTTTCATGTAAATCAACCGGCACGCCGCGGAAACCGTTCCTTTTACAACCGACTGGCTCGACTCGTTCGGTTCTCCTTCAACTATTTCTTTTTCGTTCTTCTCTTACATTTATTTTGCAGACTTTTAAATAGAGAATAAAATGTAAATCTTTATCTTCGTGATATTTGTTCGCGCCGTGTAGAAATTGTATCCAGTGTCGCATGGTTATTTCTGAGAATTTGAAGAACGAAGATCTATATGTATAGCATTGTTTATATTAATTAGAAAATTGATTTAGCACAAAAATGAACAAGTCAATTACTCGTATTAGGTCCAATAAAAGCCTAAAGACTTTATTAAAATAGCAAATCGGTGTACGAGTCCCGAAAAGTTTCAATTTTGCAGATTAACTGTCTGGTTTAGTGACCAATAGCGAACAAATGAAACGATATAAGAAAAAAGAGAAGTTTATGAATTTATGATTTAGGCGCAGGTTCGATCAGTTTAACACAAACAGCAAATGTGCAATTATTTAAACATGTATCTTGACGTTTCGATCCCTATGTGGATCATTTTCATAAAGAAACATATATTGCGTCTAAAAAATAAAGGAAAAGAATTATAATATGGCAAATAAAATTAAAAACACAGCCAGGTCAATAAACATAATCGACAAAATTAATGTATTTACATGATGCGTAACAAAAAGAGAATAAAGAACAAACATATAGAACAAACACTAAGAAATACCGGGAGGCAATGTTGACTACAAAAAGAGAAGTGTCTCTACTGGCGATGGCGGCTGTTTTAAATAATATTAACTTGTGTGTTTTTATGTTCGTAATCTCTTCGACGTCTTTCCTTTTCTATATTAATAAAATACAGAATTACAATTAATCGATTCTATTAGTTTGTCCCCCCTGCTCGAACGTGTTTACCTTCAACTTACTTCGGTTTCGCGGATTAACCGTCTGGTCTAGCAACTAGAGCTCAGACTTTTACCCGGGTATACGAGATACCAGGGTACCCGAGTACTCATGAGATAGTCGAGTATTCGGTTACCCGGGTATCTCATAAGACATAAATATAGTATAGTTGATATATTAATTTAAATTTATTAAAATCGTTTAAAAGAATAAGTAATCGTAATATATCTTCTGCTTTTTCCTATTGATACAAACGATTTTTATTTTGCATAAAGATCCACAGTGTATTTATGAGATACCCAGATACCCGAGTAATTTTTGTTTACCCGGGTATCTGACAGGTAACCCGGGTACCCGGGTATCTCATAAGTCACAGCTCTGCTAGAGACCACAGCGAACAAATGAAAGGACGCAAGAACAAAGATGGAGCGCAGAAAGCGCAGAATTACGGGCGTTCCGCGACGAGACGCTTGTCAGCCGGCGAACAAAGATCGTAGACGAGTTGCATAAAAGTGCAACGTTGCACCCTCGGGGAGGCTGTGGGAACGCGGCTTGAAGACTTCATTATTTTTGAGGGGAGAAGTGCCCTTTCTCGTTAGGGGATTCCTCGCCCAGGGCGACGCGAGGCCGTCTTGTTAAAATTCTCCGAACTGTATATAACCCGGACCACGCACACCTCCTATCCTCCTCTTCTCCCCCCTCGCGGTATTCTTCCGTTTCTTCCGCGCCGTTCTTTCGACCCCCCCCCCTTTCGGTCCCCCTAGCCCAGACTGGGTCTTATTTCGCGTTCTGCTCGTAGCTATTCCACCGCCGAAGACTATAAAGCTGACGCCTCAATTTCGCGATAGACGTTACGCCGCGATCCGAGCTCGTAACGATAATTGCGCGACCGCACCGGTGAGAACCACTGCGGACCGGTGGGAGTGGCGATGGGAACTGGCCACGGGGTGGGCCACGCGATTGCGAATTCAACCCTGCTGGCAACGAAGGCTGAATGTGCGATTTTAACGCAAATTTTGTTTTTAAATCTTCCATGCTCTGCGCTACGACAATGGCCAATGAGAAGGCACCCATCGATTTCCAAAATCTGCTGCGCCCTCTTCTGACCACTTCTGACCATCTGATCAACTGACCACTTTTTGTAAAGCGAAAAATAAACTATATCTTCTATCATTAAAATATACACGCGTTATTTTCAACGTCTCTCGAAAGGATTGTTTCCCTAGGGGGTATAGGAGAAAATGTTTTAAAGTGAAAATGATGCACCAAGAAAGCTGAAACTCCTTTCAGGAAGTGAAACGAACCTTACAACTTGAAAAGAGTTTTGTAAAACATTGTGGTCCATCCGCAGACAAAAATTCTTTTGGAACGCACCGCACCGGGTCGCCATCACAGCATCCAGGAGGAGGATCGTACAAGAGGGTGGTCGGGGATGCGCAGGGGTGACAGGATGGTTTCATAAGTTATCGATTGAAAGGGACCGAGTGGTGGGAAGGGTGTCAGTTTCCATGGCGACCGAACCTGCGCCCTGCGACTTGGACGTTTACCTTAATGCCCGGGAATTACGGGACGTGATTTTCACCCCGGTCGCCTCTTCCTCTTTCTCCCTCTCTCCTGCGTCGAGGACGCTTTAAGCGATAATGTAATTTTATCTGCGCCGTTCCTTCCTCCCACCCCATTCCCTTCCCCCGATACTCCCTTGCTCTCTCACTTCGACGATATTCCAGCGATTTTCACCCTCTCCACCATCCCCCACCCCCAGGTTTACCTTCTTCGAGCAACACCGCCCCGACGCTTCCAACCCCCCTCTGCCCCTGGCGATCAACGAGAACAACGTTTTCTTCGGCAAACAACGTTAGTTCATTGGCCGGCGGCGAGGAATTAATTGGATTCCCGGGAAATTAATTGCGGCAAAAGCCACACCCGGCTCCCGGAAATTAGAGGACGTTACAGAGCGGAGAGATTCACCCTCGGACAGGGGTTGGAGAAAAAAATGGGAGGATTCTTTCGAAGACGGTGCTCGTGAACCTTTGAGCGCCATTAGGGGATGTTCTGGTCTGGAATGTTGGAAACGTCGACCTCCTTGTTGTATTTAATTCAAAGGATTTATTGGAATACATAATGGCGACGTGGTTAGGGCTGTTTGAAAGAAGTATAACTTCTAACGAGAAAGTTTATAAACATGATATTTTAAGATATAATTGTGCGATCCAGTTAAAACTTTTAAAGATTCCAGACTTGCTGCTAACACGTAGCAGGGTAGTTTTGTTTTCGCAGAAAGATGGAGAATGGACGGCAGAGGCAATTTGTAAGAGAGGGAGAGGGGGACTTTTCCAGAAGAAAATTTTCATTTTGCCGGAGGATCGAGCCGGGGAAATTCGGATCGGAGAGATGGTTGCCACGGGCACGATTCACCCCTAACTACGCCGGTGGAGTAGCAAGCCACCCCCCACCCCCCTTGGGGGCTGTGCCAACACAAGCCCGCATTAACTAACTGCGCCCTGATTCGTCGCCGGATCGATCCGAAAAACGAGGAAACTTAACGCGAATTACGTCACCGTGAGCAGAACCAATTCTGACGAAATGAAACAAAAGCAGCGTCGATTGCGACGGAAAGTCAACTCATTTGTAGAAATGAAGAGACCGAAAGAACAGATCGATTCACCGATTTTTATAATTCGCAGAGCAGCGTTCCTTTATTTCCCTCGTCGATTACCTTCGTGCGTTTCCAATGTAAATAAATGTGACAGAATATCAAGCGACCAGACCGAACTCGATTTTAATACATAAATTCTAAAAATGCATTCGATAGGATTTTCATTAACCGTGCATAAATATCAGACTGTTCCAAAACTTAATTATTGATTCAAAAAGGTTCGAAGGAATTAATGGAAAAACATGTTTGTTCCAGTGGGGTTTTCAACCCTTTCGGAGTCGCGTAAACGAGTTGGCCTAAAATCGGGTATAAATTATAGGGAGGAAAAAAGACTGTCCCCGATGGCAGAGAACCTTAAATTACGACCATTTATATTCTCCGGAGGAATCCACCCCCATAGAAGCCCCTTCGGCGCGCCCGAGAAGGCGGGGTCTCGATTCTTCGAGAGGGAGAGTGATACCGTTACCATGGAGTTATGTAAATCGTCGGGTTACTCGTCCCTGCAAATTGGAAATCACCCTCGACGAGGGGTAGTGATGGCCTCAAGGTGCCTCGTACGAAAGAACACGATTATCTCCCTGTACGGTCCAGAAATGTAAAACCAAATCATTCGGTTGATGCTAGAAATGTCGACCACGAAAAGTAACTGGATAGTCGCGTCTTGTATACTGTCAATAATAATTTTTTAAAGCAGTACCTTCACTATTTATTATACCAAAAATGGAACAGGCAGTCAATACTTTCAGAAATGACTGTTAAAGTTGATCTAAGGCGTGGATGTACCTTCAGACAACCTCCACAAACTTTTTAGTAATTTTTTATGACAAAGGTTATTTTAACTGTTCTTCGTACAGATTGTAACGCATAGAGATATATTGTTCTAATACTGGAAAGTATATGTTAGAAAAGTGGACCAGTTTTTCCGTGGTTGAATTGCTTCAACCCCCAGAAGCGCCAGAAATTCGTGTAGAAAATAGTGAGGGAGAATGTAGAGAGGCCATCGCTGAAAAGGGTGTGCCACCCCCGAGCACCAGCGATGGAATGAGATGGGGTGAGTCGGGGGCAAGGTGTCACCATCCCCTCAGCGTAACGAGGAGCGTGAAACAGGCGCAGAACCGCGTCGAATCGTCCCACGGGCCACGTTACACGCATTAGCTAAACGCCCACTCCGATTGGCTCCCTTCTACAACCACCCCCAGCTTTCATCAACCCCTGTCTAAGGTCAAATCGTTGGGGTGGAACCGGGGACCCGGATCGAAGATCAGAAATCATCTATTTGTGCTCGACAGAACTGCACTACACAGTTCCTGAGGGTGGAACATTGACGGGGGTTGTTTTCGTCTCAGAGACCGCATACCGAACCATTAAAAAGCTAATGGAGCAAAATTCTTTGTACACACCAACTTCTATAATTCATACAATACTTCAAGATTTCATCTTGAAATTCCTTTATTATTATTCATAAGACAAGAAAATTTTCGATCAATGTTCACGATATGGCTGAACTCGAATTTCTTGATTCTATCGAGTCATATTTGTTCGATGCTCGATTGAATTCACACCGATCCAACATCCGTTCGTATATTATCTTAACAGCTTCTACATGTAATTAAATAGTTAACGTTAGGTTATTGTTGATAGTTATTAGCGCGAATCGCTCGAATTTTAAGGACTCGTTTCATTTCCGATGGCTTCGATTACTATTTTCGACACTCTCGAGAACGATGTAACCGTCGACGATGTACTGATTTATTTAGGCAAGTATAAACGGCCGTTGAACATGATTGTATTTACTCTGTCGAGTACACTCTTCTGTTGAGAGCAGTTTAATCCTTCAGTGCACGTGTTAATATTAATTAATTAATTATTAACTATTAATTTATTAATCATTAATTCGTTAATGTTCATTGTAAAGGCTCTGAATTTATTAGAAGAAAGGTGATCGAGCAAAAATGGATACTTGTCACTCGTACACTGAAGGGTACAGTCAAAAACAAGTTGAAATTTCGATAGGATCTTCTATTTTCAACACAGATTTAATGGTTTAATGGTGATTATCTTTGTCAGGCCAGTTCGGAAAGTATCAGAAGCACCTTTTCGGAATGCTGACGATATTCTGCCTGTTTCTCACGTTCATCTACTTCTCGCAAGCGTTTCTCGTCGCTCTGCCGAAGGAGTACTGGTGCCAATTGCCGCTGATTGAAGGGGTGACTAAACAACATTTGCGAGACATTATGATACCTCGTTCGAAGCTGGTGCCGTTCGAAGGCCACCATTTGCCATATTCGAGGTGCTGGATCTATGACACGCCTGTTGCAGAAGCGCTTGCTAAGAATAGGTCAGACGAAAGCTGGCCGTTGAAGAAGTGCAAGGCTTGGGACTTCAAGCTGGACAAGGCTGATGTCCCTTACATGTCTGTTGCCGCGGAGCAAAACTGGGTAAAACAATGAAAACAATGTGTCACAATTTAGGGGGTCGAGATCGCGAAAAATCGAAATTGAAAAATAAGGGCCACCCTACTGTGTACCAGAGTTCGGACTTTTACCCGGGTACCCGAATATCCATGAGATACCCGGGTAGAGCAAAACTACCCGGGTAGCTCGTGAGATAGCCGAGTATCCGGGTACTCGGGTATCTCATAAGACATAAGTCATAAATGATTTTGTGCAATTTAAAACAATAATGAAATTAAAAGAACGTTGATATCTTAATTAAAATTTATTAAAATCGTTCAAGAGAATAAGTAATCGTAATATATCGTCTGCTTTTTCCTTTTGATGCAAACGATTTTTATTTTGCATAAAGATCCGCAGTGCATTCATGAGATACCCGGGTACTCGAGTAATTTTTGTTTACCGGAATACCCGGGTACCTGAGTAATTTTTGTTTACCCGGGTAACTCACAGGTAACCCGGGTACCCGGGTACTCATAAATCACAGCTCTACTGTGTACGCCGGTTAAATACACGGTTCTGATATCTCTGATATTTACATCAACCTGATTACTAGACTGCGGATGTTTATGCGTTTGTGGCTTCTGGAAATTTTCAAGAAATAATAGAATATAAAATTCCACAGACTTTAGCACAATTTTTATTTATTTTAGAACTGCAAAGCATACTACCACTGAAAGGAACATTTATGTGACGTTACCATGTCTTGGTAACGCAAAGATGGGATTTTTCAGTAGTCAAACGCGGTAGATAAAAGATTGATCCAGACCTCGTTCGACCCCAAAAGTCATATTTTTATGATATTACAAATTTTTATTCGCGGCGCAAAGGTTCGATCGTTTACAACAACAGTTAGCCATATTTGTGAGATATTAAATGCTGGATTCGGATTTGAATCTTCAGGTTTGAGAACCACTTTAGCTATTAAAATGTTTTAATCAGTTTTGAAAGAATGGAGAAACATTTTAATAGCTAACGTGGTTCTCGAACCTGAAGATTCAAATCCGAATCCAGCATTTAATATCTCACAAATATGGCTAATTGTTGTTGTCAATGATCGAACCTTTGCGCCGCGAATAAAAATTTGTAATATCCTGAAGATAAATTACGATCGATAACCAATTAATTAATTATCATATTTTTATGTTTACGGAGAAGTAAT
Source organism: Lasioglossum vierecki (assembly GCA_028455595.1). Lineage (NCBI taxonomy): Eukaryota > Metazoa > Arthropoda > Insecta > Hymenoptera > Halictidae > Lasioglossum > Lasioglossum vierecki. Next base: position 21,064,241 of record CM052335.1, on the reverse strand, counting down.
GCAAATTACGCCTTGTAAACGTAAAAATAGAAAGAAGGTATTTTGTCTAGCAATTTTTACTACTAAAAAGTCGTTTCAAATGAAAAAATGAAAAAAAATTTATAACGGGACCACCCCGGGGACATACTCTATAAGATGCAAAAAGTTTCGTTCCGATTGGTCCATCCATCTCGGCGTAATTGATGAACATACATAGAAAAAAAGCGAAAAAAAGTCACATACAGGTCGCATTGAGTAACCACCTTCTTTTTCGAAGTCGGTTAAAAAGTACTACTTTTACATTATGAGAAATTGAAATCCTAGAAGCGAGTCCCCCTTAAGAATTTCCTAGGAAAATTGAAAACTGCATAAACACCCGCAGATATCTCTTTTAGTCCCTGTTGGGAACAGTTACGCCGAATGAAGAGCGTACAAGCCTAGGGAAGAACTGTCCTCGAATTCTTTAGTTTCAGGTCTGTGACGAAGCCTTTAGGGTCCATGTTGCGCAAAGCATCTTCTTCATAGGTTCGATCCTCGGCGGTTTCGTTTTTGGCTGGATATCGGACAAATACGGCCGGATACCAGTTCTGATAGCTACTAATATGTCGGGATTTCTCGGAGGTATCTGTACCGCCTATGTCCACCGCTTCTGGCAGTTTTGCTTCTGCAGGTTCATCGTCGGGTTGGCCTACGATAACATATTCGTGATGGCCTATATACTCGTGTTGGAATACGTCGGCCCGAAATGGCGGACGTTCGCCGCGAACATGGCCTACGGGATATTTTTCACCTTGGGCGGCATAACTTTGCCATGGATGGCCTATGGGATATCTAATTGGAGGACGTTTTCGATCCTTACGTCTGTACCGTTACTCTCCGCCGCTTCAATGCCGTTTCTGCTTCCCGAGAGCGTCAGGTATGATTGTCTTCAAATAAACACGTCTAATTGTATCCAAACAACGCGATGCATCGTCCAGTTGCGCAATGGGAGGCAACCAAAGCACAGTTCTCCCTCGAGGACCTCTAGCAACAGTTTAAAGGTAGCTGATTGTAAAGGTGGCTGGTCAGCAAGGGGAAGATCGAGAGGGCAATCGGTATCATCAGGAAGATCGAGAAAAAGAACGATAGGATAATACCGGACGACGTGTTCAAGGATTTCATTGAGGACTGCAAGATGACCGCGGACAGACTAGCCTCAGAGGAGCACTCGATCCTAGATTTGATGAAGACGAAACGTCTCAGGTCTAACTTCGTGTTACCCGTCGTTGTAATCAGTAGACAGCGGATTTGATGCATTTACGACAAATGAGGATGGGTGCGATTGAAAACAGTAAAAACATTAGAGGAATTTAAGAATACTGTTATATGATTTTCAACCTATTAACTCTTAGCATTCGTACGGCCGTTATTCAAAATATTGTTTACATCATTAAATATGTCAGTGCCTCATCAATAGAAGGTCCTTATGCATTTTTAGCGAAATTGATTAGGTGAAATTAAAAATTGTTGGACTAACTGGATCTTCAATATTGAAGATGCCAATATGTGATCTCTGCTCTATTAAAATCATTAAGGGAAGATACAACTTTCAATTCAGTTTCTATTTCTTGCAATCGACCCAGACAATTTTTATTTCGCATAAAGATTCGCAATCTAATTATCAATTACTAAACATTTATAAAAATCTTGGCCAATGGATATATTCTAGGTCGGAAGAAATGTTTAATGTTCTAGTTAAAATATCCTCGAACGCGAAGGGTTGAAAATATTAAGAAATAAACTAAATCTCCATTTCGCTCCAGTTTGTTGCGATTCGGGTAGAAAATTTGTGTGTTGCATAAAGATCCGCTGTCTGGTAATCGGGCAACCTGGTCCAACAGATTGTGAATCGTTCACAGAAAAATCACGTTGCTGTTGACATTATCCTGGGGCATCATCCAGATGTCCTACGACGCACACATCAGGTGTCTGGACTTCTTGGGCATGAATATTTTCTCTATGTTCACGATGGCCTCGGCAACCGAGCTGCCAGCCGTGCTGGTGGTCACCTACACCCTGGACGTTGTCGGCAGAAGGTGGTCTCTGGTCGCGTCGGTGGTCATGTCAGGACTCTTTTGTCTAATTGCAGCTACCCTCACTGTGGGTGCCGGCTTTGCGACGTGCGCGATGTTCGCCCGATTCTTCATCAACGTCGCGTCGAATATCGCGATGCAGTATGCTGCTGAACTGTTGCCGACAGTGGTTAGAGGGGAGGGAGTCGCTTTTATACACGTCATGGGATATGTCACCTCTATCCTAAGCCCCTTCATCGCCTTCTCCAGCATGGTGCACTTCAGCATGCCAATGATCATTCTCGGAATCATGACTCTATTAGCGGGGATACTCTGCCTATTCTTGCCCGAAACGCTGATGGAACAGCTGCCCCAGACTTTGGAGGTAAGAGGACGTTGCTGAGAACTTGTTGCGAATGACTTTTGTGCATCCCAGTGTGGAAAGTGTTGCGAACCTAGTGGAACTATACTACAATTAATGTTATCGGCGCACTGGTTCGATTGGTGACAGAGAAATTTGGCCTTGAGAATATGAAAATCCTTAAACAATGGACTCGCACAAAGTCAACTGTTATAGGATCGAACCAGTGCGCCGATAACATTAATCGTAGTTTAAAACATTTGTCGATCGATATTCAAAGAACTGTTACTAGTGGAACTATATTTATTCCTTACTAGCTGACCTGACAGACGTTGTCCCGTTTCAATTTTGTTTCTGATTTGTGAATTTGTGAAAAGCTATTGGAAATGTGTGAACAAAGTAACAATGAGAAAAAAATGTATTTCTGAGTCATCATTGTATCTATTAACGATTTCCCGAATGTTACATTTTTCCGGGCAACTTTTCCAATTTTTCTTTTCCTGAAACCCTTATTCGGACTATCACGAACATTTTTTATAAAATATTAGCCAAATCGACCCAGCCGTTTAATTAATTTTTATTTGTATAGGTAGAAGATACATAGAAAATAGATAAAGGAACACGTCAACGCTTTCACAACAGCATTTCAAAGCTAAAAAGAATTGGTCAAAATGGCTTGTTGTTCGAAACGATTGTTCCTTCGTTTATTCTGAATAAAGTCGGTCCGAATCTCTAACGAATTTGGAGGTAACGTGAACAGACCACCTCAGGCGTTCTAACTTTGTTCAAGGACGGGGAGGTGTTCGGGATAAATCAGAAGTTCTGGGACAATCCGTTCACCAGGATGAAGCGGTCGCATCCTGAAGGACATCACGTGCACGCGCGACGTCCGACATCCAGGCCCGCGTTATTGCGCAGCAGCATGATCTCCGGCCGCCTTGGCTACGGCAAAAGAGTTGCCTCTATTAAAAAGAAGGCAAGTAACAGCCACATTCTGAGACGTTTCTCATTTCTACCGTAATAAAACGAAACAATCACACCCTCCAGAAAAGTCAGAATTAGCTTCCAATGATAATTTGAAATCCTGCTTGTTGCAGATCCTCGACTCCCAAACCAAAGTATAATGAACGCGACGGCTCCTCGCTCATTATAATTCAAGATGGAATATATACCCTGATTTTATTCACAATACAACATCATTTACTACCGACTGTGTTCAGCAATGTCTAGATGTATATGAAAGCTTCAGGACCAAGATGTTGCTTGTATAAATAAAGTACTTATTATATAAGTACTTATTATAGTTATCTATCATCTAGATAATCGAGGTTCTACTAACAAGGAAAGTGTAAGGACATTGTCACACCGATTTAGTTGAAACTCTGTATACTTATAGATCTCGATCTCCCATTTACGAATATATGTATACCATTACAGACGCTAACACTCAATAGTTTTTGAGATATTCATAAACAAAATTCTTACATTACTGTTTAAATCTGCTATTGTAGAGGAGGTATACAACGAATATTTATTTTAGAAATATATAACGAATTAATTTCGGCTAATTTATTTATAATTTATTAATACGTTTGTTCTATAACTTGTATATAAATGAATGTGCAATATCTTACGAACAAGTCAATGTTACACAGCGAATTTATTTATAATTTATTAATCCTTTTGTTCTTCAACTTGTAATAAATGTGCAATCCCATATAGACAAGTCAATGTTACACGGCGAATGAATAATATAAATAAATATGAAAAAAAAAAATTTTCACCAAACGAGAATCGAACCCTAGCCCACCGGGTGGAAGTCTCGTTGTATACCACTTAAGAACTTTGTTTATGAATATCTCAAAAACTATTGAGTGTTAGCGTCTATAATGGTATATATTCGTAAATGGGAGATCGAGATCTATAAGTATACAGTCTCAACTAAATCGGTGTGACAACGTCCTTGCACTCTCCATGTAAATCGCGAATCGAGCAAGCAAATACGCTCCGAATGATCTCATGCTCGGTGCCATTTCAATTAGGAAAATGTCACAAGTCAAAGTTTTACAAATCGCGATCGAGCTTCTATTTCTCAAAAATATCATATGCAGTGCTTTCATATACATCGGCATACGACTGAAGTGATTTCTTTCGAGATTTCGAGCATTCGGTAGCGTGCCAGACGATCGGTAAGAGTAGAAGGGACAGGGACTCGACCAGACGTTTAGTTAATTGCCGAAATTAGCGATAACCGAGGCTCGACATGTGGCACCGTTTAACGCCAACACGTTGCCCCTCTCGAGTTTCGTTTCCCTTTCCCTGAAAACTCATAAATCCACGCGGCACGAGCTTTTCTTCTTATTTCGGGCGACGCACCCCCGCACCGTGGGTGGTTCGCTAAGAAAAGAACGGGAGGAAAAAGTACAACGGTTAGACAAAATAATGGGAGCACCTCGCGTTGCATTAACCCTCTTGTTCGTGACCGAACAATTTCACATTTAAAATTCTTTAATGGGGGTATCTGGTCTTTCCTTTTCGTTCTCAAACAATCGATTTTACTTGTCTTGAACTTTCTTGAGATAGAAGTGTTGTAATCAACCAATAACACATTGTGAATAACAAAATTATAATGTCTCTGAAATGTCCATTACATTCTAAAACGATAATATTAATTAAAGTTATTGAAAACTCTCGTTACAATAAGCGTTCAGAAGATGAAGCTTTTTCAGATATCATTTTTCACCGAAAAAAATTCCTTTTCTTCATAATGATGTCCTGGAGAACCTACTGAACATTATGTGCCCAATTTTTTCGGGCACGTAATATACAGAGAATTTTCAATAATAAAGTAAATATAACATTCTGTATTGTTTTTATGTTCGATTTATTTCCCAACGCCCATAAATAAAAAACATGCATTTTCTACTTAAAAAATAAAAATAACTTGTGAATAATAGATTTTAGGCTTAGAATTGAGGTATTAATTTCAAGAAAAAAAAATATCGAAAGCGGGGAACAAACCAGCAACAGTATGCATACATATAGAACCTGTAATACGTTTTTGTTTCGCTAGGAACGTATCTGCATTCAAAATGTGTGGGGAATATGTAAAGTGGGGAACTATTACTGGTAGGAAAGTACTGGAAGAATTCAGAAGTTTATATTTTATATGTACATACATATTAAATTTTACTACACACACGCATGTTATAAAGTCATATTTCAAAATCAAATCATAACAAATCTTTCGAAATTATCGAGGCGACCAAGGTACCCCATCTCAGCCCAACTTTCTCCTTCACTGACGTAGAGCGTGTGCATCGATAGTATGTGATTCGATACATCAATGCATACACTTGAAGTCATATTGAATTTCTGGTGACGTGTAAGTTAGTGTAAGTTTACATAATTAATAAGGCAAAAAAGTGTTATTATGTAGGATAACTGATCATCATTAATTTTCAGCTTGGATGTTAAAAGTACTTGAAAGCAGTTCAAAATGGGTATCCGAGGTTTATTAGAATATATGAGGTTATCCTCGTATTTAGAAGACTATGAGCTCCAAAATACAGATTTGATAATTGATGGTACTAACTTATACAATGAATTGGTTGAGTACTCAGATTGCTCTCTTGCGTTCGGTGGCAATTACGATGAATTTGATCGAATTGTATCGAATTTCTTTGATTGGTTGCTAGAATGCAATGTGAAACCACTGGTTTTATTTCAAGGATCTTGTCACGAATCACAAATACCTCTCGTGCTGGAAAAAATGAAACAGAAGATTGACAAATCATTAAATACGACACCGGAAACTCCAAAGACTAAACAAGTACATCCTTTGTTCCTAAAACTTGTGTTCGTGCAACGTTTGAGAGAGATGAATATTCCATTGGCACAGTGTCAGTTCGACAGTGAAAACAGTATAGTTACGATAGCAAAAACATTAAATTGTCCTCTGCTCTCTAATGCTTCCTACTATTACTTGTATGAAGCATTGTTCATACCTAGTGATACATTAGTACAGAATGTATTGGTCCGTTCGAAGGACGATAGAAAAATGATACCCTGCAAAATATATAGACTCCAACGTTTTCTAAGTAGTTTCGAAGGATTAAATCACCATACATTGTCATTAATTGATGTATTGCTGTCAAATAATAATAAAAAACTAGAACCAATGGTTCGTAACACCATCGAATTGATAAAAAAAGAGCATGTAGCCAATTGCGAGGGAGTACCTCCAGGACCTATAATGATCATGAAGACATTGAATTGGTTGCGTAAATATACATTAGAGGATGCCATCACTGAAATTGTAAAAGGAGCACCTCCGCCAATGAGACCAGAACTTTTAAAGATAACAGAAACGTATATAAATAAATACACAAATCCATTTTCTGAACCATTTACTCACTTGATGGTCCCAGAAGAATGCTTCTCTAGTTCTACAAAAGAACTTTATAGATTTAAAGGAAATATTAACACTTTACCATACAGAGAAGTGTGTAACAATCAAAATTTTAAAGTACTTCGAGAGCTAAGAAATCCTATAACAAAAATGAGTCAGAAGCTTCTGGACGATGTAGGACAACATGGAGATACCGTGATCAATGAGCTGCCTCAATGGTTTAAAGACCAATACTCGTTGGTTAAGTTTCCAGAGTATGCTATATGCATGATGCGACATCATTTTCATACCTATCCATCACTATTGGAAGACGCTAGTCGACCTCCTAGCTGCCAAATAGCTGAAAAAATTTTTTTGTCCATATTTCAATATTTAATATCGCTACTACAGATGAAAGATTTCACATTTAATGTGGTAAAGAGGACGGATAGAAATTTTAACATATTCCCTTGTAACATACGTGGGAATGAGATTATATCTTTACCAATCGTTAGAGTGCTTCCATGTTATGTTCGCAAAAAGATTATAGATGTTACATTAGGAATTCAACATGCACGATTTATTAATGCACTTTTACCTGAATGGCAGTTGTATTTTGCCTGCTTGAAGTATTGGAGAACTCACACGCTAAGAATATGTGATAAGTTTCACATGTATTCACTACTTACTTTCTTGATATACAAATTGACAACTTCCAAAATTGGGTACTACAATTCCTTGAGTACCTTTGAAAAAGCAAACAGTTCTGTAATTAAACTATTACAGAGACAGAAAGACAAAGGTAATATCAAACCAAAGTACCATACGATTATCACAGTTGCCGAGGCTTGTAAGGAAATTGACACATTAGATTGTCTTCTGACAGCACCATTTTTTATTTCCCATTCTCAAGTAATTCCATCTTTATCACATGGTGACCAATTCAAGAGACACATTATATATGGATTTTCGCAATTGCAGTGTGTGTTGAGCGCCAGCATCCAACTAAATGCACTTTTGGATTGCCCTTACGAAGAGCCAAGAATAGCCAATTTGTATAATGGTACGTTATTGTACAATCTGTATGTCAGTTATCAAAATTGCGAAGACATGGAAACATATAAAAACAATATTTTCAAAAATTCTCCATCTCTCTTAAGAGCGTTTAATATATTGTATAAATTTCTCGAAGAGAATGAGATGATAAAATGAACATATGTATTTGAATATAATGTATACAGGGTGTCCCAAAATTCGTGTACTTCCCGGAAATGGGAGGTTCCTTGGGTCATTTGAAGCGACATTTTCTTTTACAAAAATGACGCCAGCGGCTTTGTTTAGGAGTTATTAACAAAAAACACGGACCAATCAGAGCGCGGCTAGAGCAAACGGAGTCCGACTCAACGACAGGTCCCGCTTAGCGTGGCGGCGCCATTGGCCGAGGCAGAATCAATCCGCTATAGCCGCACTCTGATTGGTCCGTGTTTTTCGTTAATAACTCCTAAACAAAGCCGCCGACGTCATTTTTGTAAAGGAAAATGTCGCTTCAAATGACCCAAGGAAACTCCCATTTCCGGGAAGTACACGAATTTTGGGACACCCTGTATACAATAAGCAATCTGCTCTCAATTACTTGTCCTTAATTTTGCTGTCAGAGATAGGGCAAAATCGTTAATCACTATTTTAAGATTTTTAATTGAAACAATTATTATTGTGAATACGCGGAAAATGAAATTATGTATTTTAGAAATTTAAACAAAGTTACAGTTGTCTCTTAGCCCCGTTTCACACTAGAGCGGACGGTACGGCGTACCGCTACGGCGTACCGTCCGCTTGTGTAGCCGATTACCCACAGTCTTATGGAACCTTTCACAGTTGAGCTGACGGTCTGCAAACGGACGAGCGTCCGCACGGCTATTAGATTAAATATTATATTATTAAATGTAATATTTGTAGGAGCATGCAGAAAAATATGATAAGTACGATCGAAGAAGAAGTGTTCCGTTGAATGTATAATTTTTATATAATAATTTTCATATTTTATTATAATTTTTCCGTCTATTATATTAGACGGTACGCCGTACCGTCCGCTCTAGTGTGAAAGCAAAAATCGGCTACGCAAGCGGACGGTACGCCGTAGCGGTACGCCGTACCGTCCGCTCTA
>CM052335.1:21030478-21055196 GCA_028455595.1 Lasioglossum vierecki | reverse complement strand
CAACATATGTCACATTTTTTTCAGATTTTTAGAACGCATTTAAAACCGGGAAATGCGCGAAAAAGCGCAAAATTAATTTTACCCTGTAACTACCCCTACGGGCAAGATAGAGGGTTGAAATTTTACTGAGATGGGTTTTTCTGGGTCAGCTTTCGAATGGTTCCATAGTCGTTGAAAAATGTGTAAGGGCAGTTTTGATCATCTTAATCGGCTAGGCCCTTTCCGTGTTATTCTGGACGACATTTTCGAAATTGGTCTGTGGCCAGCTTTTGGGTACCAATAGTGCACCGTGCGTCGGGTCGCATCGGCTCATTAAAGAAACAGCAGAGATATGTTCAAAGACGAGCGTGGAATGCGAGAAAGAGAGGGAGAGGGGAAATAGAGAGAAAGTAACTTTTACTGCCGTGGCCCTTTTACGAGAACTTTCGTCGAGGACGCAATAAAACTGTTCGACGTATGTCGGCAGGGGTATCTCGTTTTCCCACCCTCGTACTGGCCCGATTTCCACGAGGTTTCCACGTAGAGAGCAACGTGGAACGCCCATCGTCCGCCAACACCGGCCCCCCGATTACGTTCTTTACATTTTCGCCTTTTTACGATTTTCCAGCTGGTTTGCATTTCACGCCCGCCCACCCTCTTAACTTGCCCCCGCAACCATCGTGTTCGCGATCAGCTCCTCGGAAACCCTACCGGCTTGTACCGTCGACCGGGATTTTTCTCGGTAGTCTCTCACAAAGGATTCCATTTTCTCAAATAATCCCGAAAACGCGATAGAAAGCTCGTAAAGCGGCCAGGCAATCTCGCATTTACGAGCTTCGCTCGTTCGCGCTGTCAACTCGAGGCCGTTCCACCTTGAAATACGGAAAACTCTCATCCCCAGCATCCCTCGTCCCTCCCACCACCATCCGGCTCACATCGCTTCGAATTTTCCTTCTTTCTCGAACTCCAGGAATTCGACGACCCCTCCAACCATCACCATTTTCTTCTTGCAACCGATTGCTCGTCTCGCAACCGCGATCTCGACGATTCCAGTTATCCTTGGCGCACAATGTCCTTCCTCGATCGGCAAAAAGCAAAAATCTAAAGCGTTCGTGACGAACTATTAGCCAGTTGAATCAGTTACCTTCGCGATCTATTTACCTTAACTCTTCACGTCATTTCAGAAAGAGATTTACGGTAGGACCTTCATTATGTGTATAAGTCCTCTGTTTACTACGAACGCTTGTAAGTATATATTTTGCGATTTAGGGGAAATGTTAACCCAGTGGCGCACCCAGGATTTAATCTTGGTGGCGGATGGAACGAGTTGAACAAAATGACCTTTTCTTAGCGATGTGCAACCGAAGTGACTCTACGATCATTGCCAATAAATAAAAAACTGCCAGTACTAGAGCACTATTGTTTGTACACAGCGACAGCACAACAATAGACAGAATTCAATTTAGTGTCTAGTATCGGCAGTTTTTGCAAATATGTCGGAACCTAAGTGAGGTATGTCTTATATGTATAGGAAAACCGTGTTCAAAATGTTTAGTTTTATATATATAACATATCCAAAAATCATTGAAATCGGAGAGGAAGCAGCTATTCTACAGTTTAGCTAATTTTCCAGGGTTTTGTTTCCTTTTTCTTGGGAACTTGGCTCCCTGCCCCACTGGGTGCGCCACTGTATTACCCTATCTCTATTAGAGCTCGGACTTTTACCCGGGTAAATGAGATAACCGGGTACCCGAATACCCATGAAATACCCAGGTAGAGCAAAACTACCCGGGTATCTCATAAGACATAAGTCATAAATGATTTCGATCAATTTAACACAATAATGAAATTAAAAGAACGTTGATATATTCATTGAAAATTAAAATCGTTCAAGAGAATAAGTACATCGTCTGCTTTTTCCTATTGATGCAAACGATTTTTATTTTGCATAAAGATTCGCAATGCATTCATGAGATACCCGGGTACTCGGGTAATTTTTGTTTCCGCGAATACCCGGGTAATGCTGTTTACCCGAGTACCCGGGTACCCGAGTAATTTTTGTTTACCCGGATATCTCACCGGTAACCCGGGTACCCGAGTATCTCATAAGTCACAGTTCTAATCTCTACCAGTATCGGATTGGTCACGAGACATTGTGGATAAACGCATACTAAAAGTGACGTTACGGTTTTTGAGCAATCATAGAAAAACTTTAATCGAGGTCCTCCTATATCAACGCGCGCGGCAGCGCGCGAACCAAGTTCCCCTCCCGCCACCTCTAAGCTGCCGAGTAGTTATTCTCGTACGATAGTTTAGCGCTTTTTAGCCATATTGCCACCGCCACTGCCGCTCCCCCCGGTAACCGAGGTCAACCAAAATTTTTATTTGAGCTAGATATAATATCAAGTAACTCTCATGTAAAAAGCAACTTTCTACCTAGCCTGGAACCTGAGATAAAAGTACCCCAAAAACCCATAATTCTTGGAATATACATATATAGGATGATGATGATCATGTTAATTCTAACCCACTTCCAGACAAGCTAAAAACTTGAAATTTTGGAATCAAGTGTACTTTATATCCAAACCAACAGGAAAAATCGAGAAACCCGAAAAATATACTTTTTTTAAATCAAAAGACTACATACGTCATGTGGTTAATTCTAGCCCACTTCCAAACAAGCTAGAAACTTGAAATTTTGTAATCAGGTGTATTTTATATCCAAACCAACAGGAAAAATCGAAAAACCCGAAAATATATATATTTTTTTTTTAATTCAGAAGACTACATACGTCATGTGGTTGAGCATACCCTATATGCTTCTGGGTTAAGCCTTTTGAAAATTTCGTTATTTTTGCCGCCTATGAATCTGAATATCTGGCCATTTCTTATAAAAATAACATGATATTCAAACCAAAACACTTCGTGTAAAGGTTGACCAAGTTCCCCGGCCCATCCACTTCAGTGATATGAAGGATGGACCAAGTTCCTCTCGCCTATCAAAGTCGTGATATGGTGGATGGACCAAGTTCCTCTTGCCTATAAGGGCTGTGATATCGGGAAAGACCAATTCCCAGAGGCCAATGATTGTTGCACTTACCTAATTCAAACTTTACAACCTAGGGAACTTGGCGTCGTCGCTGACACTAGTAGGTGAGGTTAGAAGTCACTAGAAATAGGTGAACAGTCAGTTTTCTCTTAATTTTATAAGTGCTACTGCATTTATTTGAAGTTATATAACCTCACAATTTTATAAGTGCTACTGCATTTATTTGGATTTATATAACCTCACCTACTAGTGCCAGCGACGACGCCAAGTTCCCTAGGTTGTAAAGTTTGAATTAGGTAAGTGCAACAATCATTGGCCTCTGGGAATTGGTCTTTCCCGATATCACAGCCCTTATAGGCAAGAGGAACTTGGTCCATTCATCATATCACGACTTTAATAGGCGAGAGGAACTTGGTCCATCCTTCATATCACTGAAGTGGATGGGCCGGGGAACTTGGTCAACCTTTACACGAAGTGTTTTGGTTTGGATACATATGTATATTTCTGGATACCTTGTCGACACAACGGGGAATGGAAAATCTTCATAGTATATGATGTATCATAGTACGTTTAAGGAATACTAAAAATGATATAATTGTTTTTTGAGCAATCGTAGAAACGCGTAAATAGCAAAAACTACAACTTCTGGGATTAGAAAAATCTGCCGACGAGACCGTGCGAGTGTGAAAGGGTTGAAAGGAGGAATTTCAAGGAAACGGAGTCAGCGTGTTCGTTCTCATCGGGCGCGAGGCGTCGTGGGATCGCGGAGGCGCACCGGAAACGTTGCGGCGACCATTTTGGTGAACGGTGTGGACCGAAAAATGGAGGCGTCGGTAGGCAGTAAAACGTGGCGGCAGAATTGCGGCAATTTCACGTCGATGTTCCGCCGTAATCTCGACGTTTTCGAGGTCGATAGTCCGGCCTGGTGCTGTACGTTTATATCCGCGTGGCAGCTGGGGAACGCGCCTGGCGAAAGAGCAAGACGAAGAAGAACAAAGCGAAGAAAGCTCGAGAGCGAAGAAAAACTGCATCTCGCGGAGAGGATCGACGGGAAGGAGCGGTGTGCGAGGAAATTGCGAAAATCTTGAAGAGGCAGTTTCGCTGGGCGGAGTGGCCGGCTAAACAAACAGTAGTTGCTGGCGAGCAATCACGTAGGAAGCGAAGGATCGTTCGGCCGGTCGAGAACCGGAGAGAGGAGGAGAAGATGATCATTTCGAGCCGAGCCGAGGCTGCAAGGTGAAAATTGCCGGTTTGCCATCGCGGCGGCGGCTCTCAGTCGCTTTCGGAATGCATCCTGAGGATATGGTAGCCCCCATGGCCGCTCGAAGGGAACGCCGGCAGCGCCGTTCGGTTTTATCGACGCAAATTGCCCGGAAAGTCGGCTATCCTGAGCGCGTGTGCCCTCCGCTTCCACGCTTCTTTTCTCTCCTCTTTCTCTCTCCCTCCCCCTCTTATTTCCTTTTTCGTTCACCGTTCCACGGGATACCTCGGCCGATGGTTTGTTTGCACAGGCTTATGGCTGCGCGAAGGGTTTACAAGCCCTGCGAACCGATCCGAGGCAGCCACGGGCGCCATTACGACCGGTTTTATTTTATTTACACGCCGACGAACGCCCGCCAGTTTTTAGTGGGATTATCGGTATTATTGTTCCACTTGTTCCAGTTGTTTCACTTGGTTCACATTGGTCCACTTGCGAGCCAAGGTGCAACACGCTGCGTTGCGCATGAGAATTATACATAGATTTAAGTGTATCTCAGCCATTTCTGCAACGTGCACGACAGTTGAAAGTACCAAATTACATAGCCTGTGATCTAACTTTTTAAAAAGTAGCACCACTACCTGATGAAATTCAAATGTTTGTCAACCACTGATCGGAGGCACTTGAATTGTTCATCTGTACTGTTAATGAATTTTTATTCTCGGCGCAAAGGTTCGATCATTTTTCTACACAACAAATAGCTATTTTTGTAGGAATACTAAACGCTGGAGAATAAAAATTCATAATATCCAAAAGATGAATTACGATCGATAACTAATTAATTATTTAACTTAGGTGGCGAAAAAATTTACAGTTCGAGAAAGACATAGTTCTGACACTGTTCCCAAGATGGACACAACCGTCGGAAAGACTTTCTCGCTAGTTACTGATTTGTCACCATTCAGTATAAATACGTTTCTCAAATTGCCTTCGAACATCCCGTGTATTGGCGACCTCTACAAGTTTTTTGGAAATTTTCTTGTAATATTAACCCTCATTTATTTCATATAAATCCTAACCTTCACACACTCACCTAATACTAGTTATCATCATGTTAAAAGGGTAGTGAGCATCTGCTCAAGGAAATTTTTAATAATCTTCATTAAACTTTTGCAGCTAGTCCTGCTTCAAAAAAAAAACTCGAACATCCCGTGTATAAGGCAGGGCTCGCTAGATAGCCTTACTGATAAGTCCTCCAGCGGGTCTAGGACGAAACACCTCCTTTCTTTTCCTCGTATTAAACATTTTAATAGCTAACGTGGTTTTTGAACCGGAAGATTCAAATCCGAATCCAGCGTGTTTAGTATTCCTACAAAAATAGCTATTTGTTGTGTAGAAAAATGATCGAACCTTTGCGCCGAGAATAAAAATTCATAATATCCTAAAGATAAATTCCGATCGATAACTAATTAAATTATTTGTACTGTTAATATCGGACTACCGCACCATGCCGGATCAATTGGCCACGACAATGGCATAAAATGTTCATTGATTACTGGTAAAACTAACGGACATGTCCCAGCCAAGCAGTGTTTGACTGTAAAATATTTATTAGTTTCGGGGTGAAGTGAACGATCAAGAAATTCGAATATATTTACCTCTCGGTGAACATTCGGATCCAATTAGAACGGGGGAGCGATTAATGTTTGTTATAATATCGACACGTGGATCGCACGTTAAGTAGCAAATGTGTCGGCGTTCTATTTCGCGGGCCACTCTCGATCGACTGTTTATCGAAGGTGGCCAGAATTCAATTTCGCGGCGGTTGTAGCACAATTTGAAAACGATAACCAACATAAAAGCTCGAATTAAAAGGAGTGCGAGGCGATAGCGAGCCGCTTCTAGAAGGGATTTATGCGAGCACATAAAAGTCTGGAATGGCCGTGTTCCCATTAAAATCGATGCCCGTGTTCGCTCTGCTTTATGACTCTGTCGTAAACATTAATTAAAATACGGAAGAAAAAACGGACGCGTCCAAAGGAAGCCCTTCGTTTTTCGAAAAGCAATGTGGGTCGACTACAGTTCACG
This sequence comes from Lasioglossum vierecki, assembly GCA_028455595.1. NCBI lineage: Eukaryota > Metazoa > Arthropoda > Insecta > Hymenoptera > Halictidae > Lasioglossum > Lasioglossum vierecki. The sequence continues at coordinate 21,048,882 of CM052335.1, read as the reverse complement.
CACGGCGGTCATAACAGAATCCATTTTGTGACCCTTGTCCCCCGAAATTGCAAAGCTTTACGTTAGGTCTACACTGAAGCGACAACGAGCAACTTTTCGTTTATGTTGCGTATATCTTGAAACAGTGAAAATCTTCAACTCGAGATTGAAAATTTTACGATTTCATAAGATTTATTGATAATTATAGTAAAAATAAAATTTTGCAATAGAATTCCTTAGAATTCAGCACGATTTTGATTTATCTCGAATCTCCAAACGCTACTACTACAAATGTGTTTGTTATTTATCGATCGTAAGTAATATCCTATTACTTAAGTTAGTCTCTTTTTCAATTGTTTTAGCGTTGTCAAAATCAAAACGATGATCAAACTCTATAGAATGTTTTGTTAAGGCAGTGTATTGTAATGGATTTAAGAAAATATTGCGTTTATGTTCTTTGATTCTTGTTTCTAATAGTCTCGAAGTCTGTCCAATGTAAACCTGGTTACATCCTTTACAAGCTATCAAATAAACAATGTTATTGTTCTTAAGAGATGGTAGTTTGTCTTTGATCGATGGAAACAGAATTTTCAGATAGTGCGGTATTTTGAAGAGGATATGTAATCCGACTCTTCTAAAGATTCTTTTTATGTCGTTTGAAAAATTTTCGACATAAGGGAGGACGACAGTGTTTTTACGGTTTTTCGATCCCGTATTTATGAATCTCTTCTCTTTTTGTTTAGAGACTAAAATATGGTGATAGATATCAAAAATACGTTCCTTAATTATAGTGGATGTGTCTTAATTGTTTTGAAATTATTAAATCTGAACTTTGGATTTGCTAATATAATAGCATGATCAATTAAACCCTTAATAAAACCGACTTTATGTTGTAAAGGATGGTGAGAATGAAAGTTGACATTTCTTTCAGACCAGCTAGGTTTGTGAAACCAATTTGTTTTTAACATGTTACCTTCTCTCAATACACTGACATCAAGAAAATTCAGACGAGAATCGTTCTCAATCTCATGTGTGAATTGAATTCTATTATGAAATTTGTTGAACGTGTCCAACACAGTCTGCAATTGATGTGGTTTAATAACTCTTGTAAAAAAACCAACTCGAAAGGTAATTTTTAAATAGAAACCTGCTCGAGTTTTTCCATCACTAAGTTTGCCAATACTGGGGAATGGGTGACCCATAGCAGTACCAAAAACTTGTCTATAGCAAATGCCATTGAACAAAAATTGCTACTGCTCCAACTGAAAATAAGATTAGATTACATAATTCCACGTTCTTAAAATCTGCCTAGAAAAATCGAAAATTTCATAAACATCCCCAGTTCACTCGTTACTCGTTCGCGAGATTCGGCCATTTTAATTGCTGGCTGGCGAATCTCGAGTACATAATCGCAACAATTACAGAGATACACGAAAATGTCGTCAATTACGGCAATTAACTCGTTCGCGGAATTGCATCCTTGTCATGATTCACGTGAGTACGTCGCGAACCTTCCGAAGCACGCATTTCGTGTTAATCACAGGCCGCTGCACACGCTGACGCGGTCATTACTCATAACGCTCTTATCGAATCTGTTAATACTTCTCCCATGCGTCCAAGATAATGTAATTGTTCGTCTGTTATCACGGTTCTCGTTTCTCCTCGGCTAATCTGCCGATAAGTGTAATTGCGAGTTAATTGAGTGCGACCGTCTTTTCCAATGAGTTGCAAAAAAATATTTAAGCTTGACGTATCGAATCATTTTCACTTGAACATGTTATTAATCATTTTTGTTCGTAATATCCTTACACTCGGATGCAGTGAATCCTAAAACTATTTCAACATTAAATTTCATATGTAGGTTGGGGCGCCATATTTTGCCATCTAGATTTACGTCATTATTATTACGCATAGCAAACAATGTTTCAGATGAAGTTGAATGGCTTTGAGAGGGGCAAATTCTGATGGTCCTTTTTTGTAGGTGGACGTGTAAAGGACATATGAAGGTCATTAATGTTTTTTTTTTAATGGAATCATATATTTTTTATTGCATCAGCTGATGCTCCTTCATATTCTTTACAAAAAAGTATTAATCTATTTGTGTAAAAAATGATTAGTTTAGGAGATATTTTAATTATAATTTATAGTGTTCTCCTACTACATTATCACACTGAATTCATGTTATTGACCAGAGACTCGAGATTTCCTAACAAATTATAATTAAAATATCTCCTAAACTTTAAAATGATCTTTTTACAAAAATAAATTAATACTTTTTTGTAAAGAATGTGAAGGAGCATCAGCTGATGCAATAAAAAATATATGATTCCATTTATAAAAACATTAATGACCTTCATATGTCCTTTACACGTTCACCTACAAAAAAGGACCATCAGAATGTGCCCCTCTCAAAGCCATTCAACTTCATCTGAAACATTGTTTGCTATGCGTAATAATAATGACGTAAATCTAGATGGCAAAATGTGCAAAATAAATGTTTTTAAAGAAAATTTAAGTTTTCAATGAAAAAATGCCGGCCCTTTAAGGGTTGACGGATGAAATATAATTCAGGCTGTGAAGAAGAGTTATAGGAATAGAATGTACTTGGAAGATTCCGGTATGAACGGTACATAGTCGAGTATTAAGGGGATAAAGCTCGTCCACAGGCCTGCAATCGAGGATCGTTGTACGTTGCCCCCTCGATCAACGATCCGGCGTGATCGATAGCAATGAATCGTATTCGGCGGCGCACAAATACGCGGTGTTTGCAAAGTACACAGAGTTACGATGTCCCTGATCGCCGGGGGTTGCTCCTCACCATCGGCACCACCCCGCAATCGGCCCTAGAACGCGACCAGCCCTCCCATAATGCAATTTGAGTTAACTACAGGGGGATGATCGTGCTACGGAGCGGCGTGGAAACCGCCACGCATCGCCCAATAAACTGTAAGCACACAATACGTAATGTACTACGTGCGGTGGGACTCTTTCCATGGATGGCGGTGTTATTCCTGTCACCCCTCGTTATCCGGCCACGATTTGCCGCCCAGGGGTGTAAAGTAGAATCACACCGACCATTTTCTGCGATCCCTCCGACGCGATCGAGACAATGAATTTCTCGTTGAACAATGAAAATCTTTATTAAAATGATGAAGGAAATAAATGTACGTATCAATATCTGTTTCATATGAAAATCCGCAGTATTCTAATTCTACAACATGTGCTTATACATATACTCCTGTCTCTAATTTTTTCATAAAGCAGATTGGTAATTCATTTTTGTTATTTTGAATATTGTATTTAAATCTATTTTTCAGTATTTTCATATTGAAAACTCTTTAAAAAATTTACAGACGAAGTTGTTTCCTCTTTCTTGAAAAGGATCCATATTGGGATCGAAACGTTGAAAGTTTAATCAAACTAGAGCACGATTGCTTTATTGAAATACTGATCGAACCTTTGCGCCGATATCATCTAAACTCCTTGTTACAATCTACACTACGATCGATAATCAACAAACACAATTCTAATGATGTTTAGGAAAGTTTCAGACGCAGGAGTAATAAATTTTCAAGATTCTACATTCTGTAAATCACCCCGATTCATGCCGGCAGAATCAATGCCCCGTGAATCGTGGCAACAGTTTAAATCGGCGGTCTATTCGATTTCCAAGGGGGGCGATAGATCGATCGCGAGCCTTAGTAACAAGATCGCATTGTCCGTCGTCGGAGAAGGTCGTCACGTGTCATTTGATTTCAATTCACCACCCCATCGTTTCTACCGACCGACACAATAATCCCTATTAAACAAATAGTCCTGATCCGACGGCCGCCAGTGCCCCATTACACGCACACGGCCTACACAAACACGCCCATCGATGCACTTGCAGCGACAGATGCAGATGCAATTACTGAAATCATCGGGGTTCCGGAAATCGGAGATTGTAGATTTGCCTTTTGTGTTCGGCACGGTTTTGAATGGCGATCGTTGTCGGAGGTATTCCGAATTTCGCGAAGACCCAAGGACAATTTAATAATAATCTAATTATTAATCCGAGGATAAATTCCTCCACTATTTCTATATAAATAAAAATTAAATGCTGTTCGTTTGGCAAGTGCATCACTTGAGAACGGCTGGATCAATTTGGTTAATTTTTTTTAATGTTCTTGATAGTTCAAATAAGGTTTCTAGGGAAAGAAAAATTCGAAAAGTTGCCGGGAAAAATGAAAAATTTAGGTAAAAATGAAAGTGCTTTTTTCTATGAGATTTTTGTAGGAGCTCAAGGCTCTAATTTTCTATGAACTCATTCTTTTACAAAATTATTGAAATTTAAAAAATGTACTCGAATAATCGTCAACATTTAGATTGCGATAATGAAGAAGTTGAAGATTTCGGCACTGTGTGTACCAGTAAAATATTTGACAATTCGAAACTGAAAGAAAAATTCGAAAAGTTGCCCGGAAAAATGGAAAATTTAGGAAGAAATGAAAGTGATTTTTTCTATGAGATTTTTGTAAGAGCTCAAGGCTATAATTTTCTATGAACTCATTCTTTTACAAAATTATTAAAATTTAAAAAATATATTCGAATAATCGTCAACAGTTAGATTGCGATAATGAAGAAGTTGAAGATTTCGGTACTGTGTGCAACATTAAAATATTTGACAATTTGAAACTGTCTCTGATATTAACAAGCTTGATATATCTTTAGAAAGAAAAGTTCAGCTTTTTTGTTACCGAAAATTATCTCATGTTCAACAGTTGTTGAAATCCTAAAGATGCTTGTAGCTCGAAGCGATTGCAACATTGTTCGGTCTGTTGTCGTCACTGTTCGCGTTATCATCGTCTGATTTGTCAGACGAAAAACAAGTTACGTCGTTGCGAAACGAGAGGAAGAAGAGGGATCGCATTGTTTGTCGAGCCCTATTGGCTGACGCAAAACAGCCCCTGCGTTGCGAGCCGCATGCACGACGACGTTAATTAGGTAATTTGAGTCGGCCGGACCGTTAATAAATTAATTAACAAGAGCCGCCCGCTGGCCGTGAACCGGAACGAGCGATAATCTAATACGCCATTTCGCAACGTTTCATCATAATTACATCAGCCACCCCAGCGGTCCCTCTCTCATTCTTCTCTATCCCTTTCTTTTTCCATCGTTCTGCCATCTTCTTCTCTGGAATCCAATCTCTCCAATAGGAAACGAGAATTCATCATTATGTTTAACGCTAAAATGTTTCTATGTGTGCCTTATGAAAATCACACGATCGAGTTTGTTTTTTACATTTGGCACGATTGTTTAATCGCAACAAGCGCAATCGACGCTTCCAATCGTTCGCTAATGTTTCGTGATTTCATAAATTTTGTCTCGTATTAACCTCCCTAGTAGCACAAAAATATTAGATAAATATTTTTATCAAATATTGGAAATATATTTCTTAAGCCACATTTTTTCATATGAGAAAAATATTGGATCTGAATATTGTATACATGTACAAGAAATACAAATTGAATGTTTAAAAAATATAAGCTAAATATTCAGAGAATATAAACTAGATATTTAAGAAATATAAAGTAAATGTGAATCGAATATTTGAAAAGTATAAATTCAATATTTAAATAACATTCAATAAAATTTTCAAATTTAAGAAAAACTTATAACAAAAATTAGAAACTATGAATATATACTACTTTCTGTGCACTGCTTGAGGGAATGTTCCATTTTGTCTTCGAAAGGACCTTATTACAATTATGAAATTTTTATATCATATAATTTTGTATAATTTCTCACATTACATAAAGATTTATTTTATAATAATAAAATAATATTTTTTTCATAATATGAAATAAGTATTATCTGTACATTAGGAAAAAATATTCTATTTCTAATATTAAATAAAGATTCATTTTCTATTTTGAAAAAAGTATTTGTCTCGTAACATGAAATAGATATTTCCTGCATATTTAAAAAGAAATATTTGTTACTTAATATAAAATAACTCTTGTATGTATATTTAAATATTAAGAAGAGATTGAATCTCTTTTTAATATTATATGAACGTGTATACAATATTTTGTGCTACTAAGGCTTTCACTGCATGACTTTTTTAATTGGTATGAAAAAATTGAAAGGTCAGTTTTTGGGATTTTATTTAAGGGAAAAATATTGAAACAAAATTCAAACGACATTTTCAGAAAAATAAACATAAACCAAAATAGTAAGGAAACACATTCTTAGTTTACTATATGCCAGATTTGTTAACTGTATCAGATATGAAGGATTAAATCGAAATTAAATTTTGTTTCAAGAAAGTATCAACGACAAACAAGCAAGGGGTCCATACGTGTTCGCAGAAGAAGATTGATTTCCACAATTTCAGGATAAAACGAACCAGTCGCACGACCTCGGTAAGTAAACGAACTGAACGACGACTTTAAAAAATCTGTATCATTCGTTCCGTTCAGTTCTAACAATACGACCGCAAGCTAAACTCGTGGCCAATTATTCCGTAAAAATGCATTCCCTGAAACGCGGAGACATGTATAGGAATTCTTCGTGTTTCCGGCATTTTGAGGAACGCGGCTCCAAATATACACCGGGTGGCGTAAACCGAACGAGACGTTTCCGTAAATCAGGGTGCTCCTGAACGGAGTTAACGAACGGCTTCGATCGACTGGGTTAATTGAACGTGGCGTTGGTTAATTAAGCGCACTCGTTTCCCGAATTTCGACGATCGTCCGTCACCTGAAAAAATCGGCGTTTCCGTGGGGAAAAAAACGTCAGTTGAAACGAAAGGCGGAGACAATCAACCGGAATAAGGGGCTAGAAAGTTCCTGCCCGAAGTAGGAACGTTTGTAAAGGGATGGAAGAGGGTGGAAGATCAATTCCAGGTAATATGTAGAACGATTTCTCTCCGGGGCATGGATATCCGTCGCCACAGAGGGGCGAGGTAACGAGAATTCACGTAGCAAACGGCATCCCCCTTTTGCCATCGTGTATTCTTTATTCCCGGCGACGATTTATCCTCTGTCATTTTTCCGCGGCGAGGAAACCGTCCCCGGGAACGGTCCGGGGGACGTTGGTGGTATCTTCTGGTTCGAAAGAAGGTTTTATTGGGCTTTTTATGGGGCGAATAAACGGCCCCGTTACGCGGATTTTGCATGGAGCCTTGTTCCATCCAGTGATTCACTGTTGCTCGTTTCGGTGGTTCTTTCATCTCCGTTTCCAGCCGGGCCGCCGGGAATGCGAGGGAGGAATGTGGCAGATCATGAGAAAGGATGTTCCGTTGTAGTCGAGCAGGGAAATGGCGGGTGTTCGGGGTCATTGGTCTTCACCTGGAACTTGATCGCGAAGATCCGTTGCGCGGATACTCCGAAAAAATCGGATGAAAATAAAAATCTTTTTCGCAGCCGGAGCAAACGCACGTTTACCTCAATTAATCATCAACTAAAAAAATGGAAAAAAATTTATAACGGGACCACCCCGGGGACATACTCTACGAGATGCAAAAGCTTTCGTACCGATTGGTCCATCCATCTCGGCGTAATCGGTGAACATACGTAGAAAAAAAAGCGAAAAAAAGGCGCATACAGGTCGAATTGAGTAACCTCCTTCTTTTTCGAAGTCGGTTAAAAACTCGCGATTTTCTCAAAAATCTTTTCCCACTCTACATAGTAAATATCCAAGTACATAGAAATAATTACTAATTTCATAAAATTATCTCATCTCCTTTTCCCGACCCATTCTCGCGCTTCCGAACAAATTGGTCGGACCGTTTCTTTGACACCCGTAGAAAAGCAGATGGCACGCGCTCTCCCGTTTAACTCGTAGCAGATCCTCCAGTTCCACGAAATCGAAGACGTGTCGCGTGACTTTCACTCTTCTCTTTCCCCGCCCATTTTCGCTATCGGTCAGTTTATTTTCACCGAACAGCTACGCCCTCGCGATCGCTTTTTACACCCGTACTACCATCGGGAGACATTTGCCGCGTTTTCTGTCTTCTCTTTTCGGGCCCGGCTCGCCTCCGTTCGGCTTTATCTCGAAACACGCCCGTTGTCGAAACATTTAATGTTACTACTCGGCCCGAAACAGAATCGGCTCGGCCTTTGATACCCCTCGAACGGGGAAAACACGACCAGAAACGAATCCTGCCTCGTGGAACACCGTGTTCCTCGGATTGGAAGGCAATTAAACTTCGTTTGAGGACTGCGGGCCTCCTTCTCATCGTGTCCCCGTGGAATTCACGGAATCTTGTACTTTAGACGTTTCTATAGCCAGTAGAAATTTTCGATTGTTACCACTATATCTACGGAGCACTATTTCACGTCTAGTGTTCATTGAACAAGACGTTATTGAAAAATAAATCTGTCCTAATGGTTAATATAAATAGAATAATTTTGTAGACGCAAGTACAATTGAGTTCCACGAAAATCACCGTTAGATATAGTTCAAATTTCTCGTTTGTATAGGTGCGAGGTCGTTCCGTAACCCCACTGGTTTTTACATGCGTATTGATGTGTCTGCGGATGTGTGTGAGTGATCTGTACGTTGCCACACGAATTTGAAATTACCGAGTCAATTATACTAACTAACTTAATCAAACAATTATACCTTTATTACGCCGCACAGTGGGCGAGAAAGCGATCTTTGTGGACAAAAATCTGCCTACAACTCAGTTTTCCACCGATTCAATTGAATTTTTTTTTAAATGTTCGTGAAGGTCTATATTTTAGATTTACAGTTCAAAATTTTGCGGTTTAGAGTTAAGAAGCGTCGGCAACTCAGCTGGGACATGCAAATTTATGGTATGGGCGGATGAAGTATCGGAATTATTGAGTTTTGTAGATAAGAATTCTTAAAAAAAAATTTCAATTGAATCGGTGGAAAACTGAGTTGTAGGCAGATTTTTGGCCACAAAGATCGCTTTCTCGCCCACTGTGAATTTTGTAGATAAGGATTCTTGATAACGATTTTTGCGCAGCACGTCATCAAAATATAGACCTTCACGAACATTTAAAAAAAATTTCAATAGAATCGGTGGAAAACTGAGTTGTAGGCAGATTTTTGTCCACAAAGATCGCTTTCTCGCCCACTGTGTGCCCTTAGGCTTATTAATACAGTTTCGCGTGTTATATTGTGTTCAAGTATTCAGGTCTTATCTCTCTTTTGTTAATTAACCCATTAATCACCGACACAAATTTCCTTCACACGGTTTTTACCGACTCCAGACTTGACCGACAACTACTTTAAGCGGCAACGATTTTGACCAAAACGATTTTAGATTCGTTATTTAGGGAATGCATTTTTACGGAATAATTGGCCACGAGTTTAGCTTGCGATTGTATTGTTAGAACTGAACGGAACGATTGATACAGATTTTTTAAAGTCGTCGTTCAGTTCGTTTACTTACCGAGGTCGTGAGACTGGTTCGTTTCATCTTGAAATTGTGGAAATCAATCTTCTTCTGCGAACACGTATGGACCCCTTGCTTATTTGTCGTTGATACTTTCTTGAAACAAAATTTAATTTCGATTTAACCCTTCGCTGCATAGTGTATCATATCTGATACAGTTAACAAATCTGACATATAGTAAACTAAGAATGTGTTTCCTTACTATTTTGGTTTATGTTTATTTTTCTGAAAATGTCGTTTGAATTTTGTTTCAATATTTTTCCCTTAAATAAAATCCCAAAAACTGAGCTTCTTTCAATTTTTTATACCAGTAAAAACAGTCATGCAGTGAAAGGTTAATACGAGACAAAATTTATGAAATCACGAAACATTAGCGAACGAATGGAACCGTCGCACAGTGGTCCCTTTCAGCGATTTATCTAGCCAAAATTATTTATAATGTTTAATGATCCCACAACCTTTTTAAATCACATATAATATAATTTTTTACTTGTTTAAGTATTTTAAAAACATTTTTTAATACTTTTTCAATATTTTTCAGTATTTTTTGGTTGCGATTAAAAATCATTGTCGGTTAAATCTGGTGGCGATGGAAACCGTGTCAGCGAAATTTGTTGTCCGTGTTTTCCATGGGACCCGTACAATTTGCGGTCGAATCTGGAGTCGGTGAAACCTGTGTCGGTGATTTCATTAAAATCGGATGTTTTGTTGTACCGTATTGCGAAGATGACTGTAGATCGACCTTTGTTAGCAAGTCATTTCGTTACGAATAAAAAAACAAAAGCAATGGTAAGCGAGGGTGATTGGGGGCCGCGCGAAAACGTTAATTGTTTCGCCGGTGGAAAGAAGAACGATCTCCATCTCGGCTGGCTGCCACACCTCTCGATTCCCCCTCGAGGAGCGTTAACGATACCATCTCGTGGCTCTTCGACAAATTCATAAAGTACAGTTCATAAAACGTACCCTTAAGATAGACGCGGACGAAGAGGGTACGGCGAGCTATACTCGTAACTCGAGCGTAAACGGGCGTTGCTTTGCCGAGCCGAGCGGATAAAATGATGGCTCGTGCGAACGGAGGCAGATGCATCCTTGTCGAGCGACGTAAGTGCAACTCTTGGCACTTCATAGCACCTCCACTCCACCTCGGGAACACGGTTCTGGTTCTGGAGCGATCCTGCGGCCAACCGGGAACCCGTTCCCGAATGCTCTGTCAGGCCTGCAAACCATAAAAACGTCCTTCCGGTGATCGACTTAAGAAGCTCCGTTGCGTATCGGCAACCGTTTTTCTTTTTTAGATCGGAAAGGTCGGAACGTTCGTTTCACCATCGTCAGTCGTCTCGGAAATGAATGGGTGAAAGGTTTTCTTCGCAGTGGGAGGAATTTTGATGGTGCAACTGCAGTTTTCGCTTGATCATACTTAAAACGCTCGCGAGCCGAGTTGGTTTTATTATCGTTGCTCTAGATTGACGCTTCATTTTTTAATGCTCATCCGTCCCTCGTTCCATCAACTGAATCTGAAAGATTGATGAAACAACAAGGTAGACAATTATTTCTTACCGTCGCTGGTAACCATTAGCAGTTGATGCGACGTTAAATAAATAAATAAATATAATAGTTGTTTCTTAGCGCCACTGATAGTTCTTATACATTATTCAAAATATATGTTGTATCATTAAATTTGTATTCAATAAATTACTATAATACTATACTATAATAAATAAATATAATAGTTGTTTCTTAGAGCCACTGATAGTTCTTATAAAATATTCAAAATATTTGTTATATCATTAAATTTGTATTCAATAAATTACTATAATACTTTACTATAATAAATAAATATAATAGTTGTTTCTTAGCGCCACTGATAGTTCTTATACATTATTCAAAATATATGTTGTATCATTAAATTTGTATTCAATAAATTACTATAATACTATACTATAATAAATAAATATAATAGTTGTTTCTTAGCGCCACTGATAATTCTTATACATTATTCAAAATATTTGTTGTATCATTAAATTTGTATTCAATAAATTACTTTAATACCAAACTATAATAAATCAATATAATAGTTGTTTCTTAGCGCCACTGATAATTCTTATACATTATTCAAAATATTTGTTGTATCATTAAATTTGTATTCAATAAATTACTATAATACTATACTATAATAAATAAATATAATAGTTATTTCTTAGTGCCACTGATAATTCTTATAAATTATTCAAAATATTTGTTGTATTATTAAATTTGTATTCAATAAATTATTAAACGTATTTCATATTTGATTAAACTACTGAAGGTATTGTAGGTGGTGTTATATCAGTTTTATATCGATAAAATTAGAAGAATCGTATAACATTTACATATTAGGGTTTTCGGTTATGTTTTTTTTAAAAAGCTGTGAATCCCCACATGGGATTATTAGCAGCATGCACAAGTCTGTGCATGCTAACATTACAAGGATAACTTATGAACTATAACTAAGGAATATGTTGAACATTTTCGAATACAATATTAACATTAAAGAAATAAACTGTGAGATATAAGAAATGTATGTATAAAAAACAGGGGAGTTTCGCATTGCAGAAATAAAGGTGACGAAGTTTCGGGCAAATTTACCTATAAAAATAACAGAACAGTAATAACTTATATCGGGAGAACTGTCATATTGACAGGCGGGGACGGAGAAGGGTTAAAAAGTGTACGTAGAATTTTTGGTCGGCGGTATGTACAGTGGCCAGATAGTGAATAATGGCGACTATAAGCGATGCCCCCGAAACGGTGGGCGAATGCAAAGCCAGCAGACGCCACCCGAATAATCCGCTAGCCGAACGTTGACACAGTAAACAACGTCTCGGTGTTGGGAAAATATTATTGCAAGAAGGGTCGGTCGAAACCCTTCGCAAGGGCTGGTGGAAGCGATACACCGTTTGTGTCGGAGCCAGGTGGCAAGTTTTGCAGATAACATTAAAGCCAATAAAGAAAATATCGTCAGGCTAAGTAGAACGGTCGCGGCAAAGAGGCTGCGTCGAATAGAGCATTGCCGTGTAATAATTTCGAATAATGGAAAACCAACAGCGGACCGTTCAGGCGATTCAACGGTGTACATTAAACGATAATGTCCGGTGTCAAAAATTTTCGATTTTGCGCCGTCTCCGAAAAAAATTATTGTATGTAATGTGGTATTTAATATTTTATTTTAATGAATTTTATCGACAGTTGGTGTGTATTCGTACAAATCAAAAGGAAATTAAATCATATTTAATGTGGTATTTTTATATTGAAAGTTCGTGCGTATTCACATAAATGAAATGGAAATTATTTCATACTTTTTAGTGCATTTTCGTTTTTTCCCCCTTTTTTAGTGCATTTTTTGTTTTTTCATGCCGTTTTTTCGAAGTCGGTTTTATTTTAAAAAAGAATTTTTTTCCTTAGCTAATGATCATCAAAAATGCTAATAATTATTGTCAAAAATATATTCACCGAATTTAGATGGTAAACCATAGATTGTTTAAACAATCTCCAGGGTGATCTTCGCGGATACATCTCCTACTAACTCTGAAAGATTCTTCGCAGAGAAACACCAACTATTATTTTTTTTGCTATAGCAATAGTTATTAACAATAACAAATTCTATAAATTTTTGCAAGTGGTAGTAACGCGGCAGTATCTCCTACTAAATGTGAAAGGTTTCATCGCGATCGGTACATTCTTTGCTGAGCAAACGTCGAAGAAGTCGGTTAATGATAAATGAAGCATTACGTTTTTTTGCAATAAAAGTCGTTTTGAATGAAAAAATGTAAAAAAATTTATAACGGGACCACCCCGGGGACATACTCTACAAGATGCAAAAGGTTCCGTACCGATTGGTCCATCATACAGGTCGAATTGAGTAACCTCCTTCTTTTTCGAAGTCGGTTAATAAAAAGGGTAAACTACCGTCTTCGCGAATTGTATGAAATTAGACTAGACAGCCAAGTGATTGAACCAAACGTGTCCCTTCGGAAAACAAAAGCGTGGGTCCTAATGGCGACGAAGAAGCGGAATTAATTAGCTGCTCGAAGGACCGGAGTAATATTCGTCAATGACACTCGGCCCCCGGGGGCCAAACATCTAGACTTGGCTGTTCTCGAAGGAAAAAGACAGAGAGAGAGAGAGAGAGAGAGAGGTGAAAGGGAAAGGGAGACGAGAACGAGAGATGTGTTAAAACGTATTCTAATGCGTGAATGCGTGCGTGCTAGGCCGCGTGAGCGTGTGCACGATGGTTTAACAAGGGTCTGACAGGCTCGTTGCCGTTGTTATTTATCGGTTATGTCGGCGCATCTCCCATCTCAACGAGAAAGACTTCTCGCCTCTTCCTTTAACCTTCGCTATTTCCCTCTTGCTCGTCTATCGGCTTTACCTTGTCCTTTCCTCCTCACTTGTGTAGCACTTCTGTGCCCATGGTTGGCCACCAGTAGCGTAAAAAGACCCGCGCGATTAGTCGACGGAAGATAAGAACGGCTAGACCCTCGAAAAATAGAAAATCTTAACCCCGTCAAGATTTTCCTAAGCGGACCTCGAGAAAGTTGTGAAAAAATCGTTATCTTCGAAACAGTGTAAAAATTAATCAAGACGATAGCCTTTAGGTTTTCAGCGACGAAAGCATAAAATAAATAAGTATCTAAATATATAAAAATGTGAAAGATTTCACAGAGAAAGAAGAAGAGGCTACGCCATTGCGAACTACGTGGCTGGCTACGGAGATGCTCTCGGGCCGGTCTCGGGCCGAGAGGGTGAACTGTTAGGCGCGAGCACGTGTTAAAAACATAACCACTTACTTGAATGGGCTCACGGTTTATTTATCGCGTGTTTCCACCCCCGCACGATCGTCCGCGCCGGCTCTCGAGAAGAACGACCGTGGAAAAGGGCCCAGAAAACGCTTTCTACAACGCGGCGAGTGATTTCGACGCCCGAAGCGGAACGATGACGAGATCCAACACCGTGAGCAACGCTCCGAAGCGTACGAAAATAATTATACAAATGGATTTCACTCTCGCGATTCGCCGAGGACTCGTTTCGTCGGGACCGCTGTTTAATCGACGCCATTAGCACGCAGATATCTTAACGTCGCGACCAGAATTTACGCGATTTCCAAACACCCGAACGCGTTCGCTCCTCGTTTCATAATTCATCTTCTTTCTTTAAGTCGGTTATTTTTATGAGTTTACGTTGCGGCAGCGAATGTACCAAAGACTTTCGGTTTCAGAGGAATAAATCTTTAGTTGTACCGCCAATAATTTTGGTCGACGTCTTTCGTAGTCGACGACAGTATTATTATTATTATTATTATTATTATTATTATTATTATTTATTTTATACGAATTGATGACCTTTTATAAAATTGCATACAGTTTATACAGTATAACTAATAAATAGAAAAAAAAACTTAATTTTAAGTCTTTACCTAGAATTAAGATACGTATGGACCGTACAAAACTAAACAAATACAGGTACTATTAACGGCCTGTAACGTGCCATTAAAAAAGTCAATATTCTTATATGTTAGAGCTAGCAATAATTTTATCGGATAGTAACGTCGTTTCTAAAGATGATGCTGAATTTATTTTCTTCAACTATTCTACTGTTGTATCGCAAGTAGCACCGTACATCCGTGGGATGTCCTTTCATGTCCATTTTACGTCCATACGTCCCACGTCCGTTACGGACGTCCCTCGGACATTCATTGGACCTAAATTTCGGATGTCCCTAGGATCGCACCTTATTCGGCATTCCTGGGACTTATATCGGACATGTAGGACGTATCTCGGACATATGGACATGATTCGGATGTCCTTGGGACATACGAAGGTCCAATACGGACGTACATTGGACGTACATCGGACGTCCGGGTGCTACTTGGGATACCCAACAGCCTATCTCGCCGCCGATAGGTTACGATGACCAACCCGCGGACACGTCAACCCTAAGTCATAAGTAGATAAGATTACACAACCCTTAGACCTTGTCCTTTCACGTCATACTTTCGACAACTCATCTTTCCTACTTCCTTCCACCTTCTCCTTTCCAAAATAGGATATAAATAGAGGTACCGAAACACCATCATCAGATTTCGTTTTCCTTGCGAACTACAAACTAGGAAGTCACGTTTTGAACCTCAACACACTATTGTACATCTTTTTAAATAAACCCTCTATTCGATTTGTAAAAAGTGTTGTACTCGATTTCGAAAACCCGGAATCCAACACTACACCAACACTTTTACTTTTGTATAAACGTGTCATTAATACTTGACTGCGGATCTTCGTACAAAATAATAATTGCCGGTATGATCTCCTCCCTTAATAATTTTAATACAACAGAGGTTATGTACATTGACATCTTTCATTTTCTTACACTTTCGAATTTCATCTACTCCAGTTTGCTATAAATGTACAAAGATCCGCAGTCTAAACGATATTATTACCAAATAATATTTTTACTTTTGTATAAACGTGTAATTAATACTTGACTGCTGATCTTCGTACAAAATAATAATTGCCGGTATGATCTCCTCCCTTAATAATTTTAATACAACAGAGATTATGTACATTGACATCTTTCATTTTCTTACACTTTCGAATTTCATTTACTCCAGTTTGCTATAAATGCATAAATATTCGCAGTCTAAACGATGTTATTACCAAATAATACTGTCGTAGTCGGGAAAAGTTATCGTCAGGATCCTTATAATGCTATCCTTCTTAAACCTATTGATACAGTGTACAGATCGAAAGCTTGTCTCAGATTTCTCTACCCTATCTCCTGTTCCAACCCTGTTCCCAGTGCCGATCCAGGATTCTTCAATGGCTGTTTCTTAACCCTCATACGCTCCTCAAAAATAGTCGCATAAAAGATCCTATCATACTTTCTCACCCATTTTTCCTTCAGACTTTAACCTAATAAATGTTGCTTCATTTATCACGTCTTTTTATTTATCATATTGGAGTATGTGAAAATAGTAAATGGATGAATTTTCACTCTGAGAAACGTATAAAGGTTAAAATAATTATTTTAATTTCAAGCCGACGTGAGAGAACACACACATAGTTCCTGTTGGTTTATTTGAAATCCTATAATCGATAAAACAAAAATGAATTTGTTTAATACATTTGCACCCTACTTCATAAGTTACTTTTGTTTCACGTTTACTTTATCTCTTGCATTCATCTTGTCACGACATCGTTCCTTGAGCATAAAAATAAATGATAGTTGATTCGTTTAAAACCAGATTCAGTTTATTTATCCCACATCTCCAATAGTTCCTCTTCGAAGTGATTATCAAGTCTGACTCGATGTTACAGTGGAACAGTCTAATAATCAGCTTCGATTAACAGCAGTGTAAGGACGCGGGTGGAAGGCGGTGGGGTGCGGGAGATGGCACGGCATGTTTACGGGACACCGTAACGAGGCCATAAATCCCCGGAAACCGTTCTTTTTTCCGGGAAAGAGATCGTGAAACGCTCTCGGGGCCCGCTCGACATTCGATCGCGCACCGAAGGTAGTCGCTCGTAAAGATGCCGGGTCGCGAGAGAAAGAGAGAACAAGAGAGAGAGAGAGAGAGTGAGAGTTCGTCCCTGTAGATTCTATCGGCTAGAATTATGTCTTTATTAGCCGGAATCTCAGCCCGATGACCATAACGGTTTTTCCCCTTGGTGGTTTCCGCAGGTGTCCCACACTAGACAAGGGTGACCCGAGGAAAAAGCGAAAAATGTTGCGCCCGTCCGTTCGTTTTCGTGGCGCTTGATCGCGATCCTCGTTACTCACCGAGATCTACCGACGCGATCCACACGGATCTCGGAGTCCATGATCATCGGTAGCTGGCCGTAAATCTGGCCGTAAATCCGGAGATTTTTCGCGGAGTACCGTTAGCCTAGCTCGCCGTGACCCCCGCCAACGGGATCAGGGGAAAAAATAGGCAAAGGACGAAGGGTAGATCCTGTTCGGGGATAACCCGGCGAAATTAGGCGAGTTCTTTCCTTCCACCGGGAGTCCTGTTATTTTCAGAGACTGTCGATCTTATCGACGCGCCAGGGAAATTGTGTTTTCTTTTCTGGTGGCAACGGGTCCTTGAGAAAGGGCAGGGTCTCTCGATTCACACCTTCCCGAGCTTCCTTTCGGACCTTGGTATCGGGGATCCTTGGGTCTGGCGAATGCAGAGCATGTTTCAAATTGTGGCTGTGTAAAAAATTCGAGTTTTATTCATTAATTCAACTGTGGAGTACAGGATCTACGTGTTTGCCTGAAAAAAAGTCATGAAAACGAGTTTGAATGGCTAAAGTTCGAGGTCCTATATTTAGAATTAGTGATGAAAATTTTAGATGGCGATATCTAGCCAAGTGAACCCGCGTACGTCGACGACTCATTGTACAAGGATTAACCCTCGACTCGAAGTAATTTTAATTCGAAAATCAAGACATTTCTTATTCTTTTCTTCGTTATTAATACGTATTCCTTTTTTCCAGTGGGCGTATCGATTTAAGGGGGTAAGGGATAGGCAGAATATTACTAGAAAAACAAGTGAAACAGTGCATTGGCCGAGCCAGAATCAATCCGCTGTAGCCGCGCTCTGATTGGTCCGTGTTTTTGGTAATAACTCCTAAACAAAGCCGCTGGCGTCATTTTTGTAAAGAAAAATGTTGCTTCAAATGACCCAAGGAACCTCCCATTTCCGGGAAGTACACGAATTTTGGGACACCCTGTATAGATAAACATAATCTCATTAAATCATGAGTACAGCTTAGAACAATCAACCTTTTCACTTGTTTTTCTAGTAATATTCTAGTAATATTCTGCATATCTCTTACCCCCTTAACCTGTTTCCGCACACAACAATTGATCTTTTTACAATCCGTAGAATACAGAAGAACTAAGTAATATTAAAAATGTCTTGAATTGTACCCAATCGATGAGTCGATACCGAAGATAATCTGTCAGCTAGAAATTTGTAAACGAGCGGAAGAGAGGTTTA
>CM052335.1:20965135-21030378 GCA_028455595.1 Lasioglossum vierecki | reverse complement strand
CAGTTGCAATTGCAACGAGCGCGGCCGCAACTGCAACCCAAGTGAAACAACGAAACCGCAATTGGCATCGACGTTCGAATCTTAGCCCCAAACATCGACAAATCCATCTTAACTAATAGTTCTTGACTAATAAACATTTTATTAGTGAAATGCTTACTTCTTCGCGTATGCCAGGTGAAAATTGTTCATACTACTGGCCAGTCTACTTGTCCATCAAACAAGTTTGCAGCTACGAAAGAGAAAGAATTTGATCCTTGGGACTTGTTTGCTCCATTTTATCGTATGTTCTCAATCCGCAGAGTATCGAACCGGTTTTTCGTTGGAACATTATCAAGAAATGTGAAGCTCGTAAATACCAACCGTAAGATGAATATGGATATCATAAAACTGTTTTCATTTTTCGCTATCCTCAGGGCAGCTCCTAAAAACAGTTCTAATTATCTAAAAACATTTGTTTGTCGCTTATATACGAGAAATCAATAAAGCTCATTACGCATTCGTGATTTGAATTGCACTCTTTGATTTTACGGAGGGTATCCATTAAAACATTGCAATTACGAAGTGCAACTCTGGAAATCGACTTTCTCCAATGCAGAAAATATATTGCCTGAAAAAAGGTGGAAAAGAACGTGGGCAATCACGATAAATAACTTCTCGACTATGAAGAGGAGCTGCGATATAAAAATGTGACGAAATCGGAGTAACAAGCTCGATATTAAAATAGTTGGTTTAGTCTTTTTTAATATTAACCTTCTCTTTGTGTATGAGAGTGAGAAAAGAGAATGGAAATTTTTTCAGTATTGTACACTTATCTGTTGAACATCAATAGAATTACACAAACTAATTTTCATTTTGCTGGAAAAATGTATGGGGTCCAATCGTCTCGCTGTACACGGTTAACATTAAAATAGCAGCACGAAAAAAGAAGCTTAGTGGTAGTCGCTGTATTGTAGATGTGTAAGAGATAACTATCTCACGTGTAATTTGGCGTCGGTCGAAAACTCCACGGGTCACGTGTCAGCCAAAAACCCGTTCCAGCTGGCGTTTTACTTTCTTCCCGTGGCTCGGGCCACGAAAGTTACGCAAAAATGAGGGGCTCGGGCCCGCGCCGAGTGGGAACACGTCAAAAACTAATCGAGAGATCCCCCTCAACGTCAATTTCTCCGACGAATTTACTTTCTACATTCGCCTATTTTCGTTCGCGATCGCCTCGCAAGGATTCTGCGTCTTACTTACGCAGAAAATAAGAACGCAACCATATGGAGCGCTCACCGCGGGGCACCGCAAGATGCTTTTCTCGCCTGACCAAGATATTTCCGGTACACTATCGGGACTCGTTTTCTGATTCCAACGAGATTAGTACAATGCGGTTCCGAGACAAATTGGTGTGGGAGTTTTTAAATATACTTTAAATAATCAATTAATCCAAAGGTCATATAACAAAGTTATTTATTATAAACACAATTAGAATTGAAGGAAACTTAATACATAAATACGTCTCAATCTGCATCGCAGTATTTTTTAATTTCCGGATCTTTATTTTTCTCGTATGTTAATTAATAATCTTTAGTTTTCCTTAAATATCTAAGAACATGCTTAGCTTGCTCCCTGGTTATTGCGTACATCAGTTATGGATTCTTTATACATTTTATAAATTATTGTTTCACACTGTATCACTATATTCGTAAACCACGCAACTATTTTCATTTATCACTTTTGTGTTCCTTTCTGATTATATGTTATCTGTGCTCATAGTTGATCTGGGCCCATAACCAATTGTGGGAGTTTTTAAATATACTTTAAATAATCAATTAACCCAAAGTTCATATAACAACGTTATTTATTATGAACAAAATTAGAATTGAAAGAAACATAATATATAAATACGTCTCTTTTTATAATAATTCTCTCTTTTTATTAACATCTTGTTTCAATGTACTGCATGATAAAATTTAAATAGATCAAATCAGTACACAATTGGCACACTCCACTTACAATCTCCGAAAAATTGTTCATACAGTTTTTGCACCCAAAAGTCACCATTTTGCAAGTCGAATTCAACCTTATGCAAATCAAATTGAACCGTTTCATGTAATTACGCAAAATCTGGGTGCATTGAACCTCGTCAGTTTTTTTAAAGCAACATACACGACTGTCTCTATCGATGCCCGATAGGCTTAGTGTTAAATACAATATTATAAATAATTTAGCAATTGTTTTTTATGCACGAATCGCACCACAGATCTACGACCTTTCTATACGCACGACTGACCAAGATGGAAAGATATTTTTCATACGAATCTCAGGTTACAAAATTTGTTAGATCACGGTGACATAATTTGAGGATGTGTGCTTCACACTTTCGCTAACACACACATCCTGCATCTCACGCACATTTCACCGTGGTGCAGACTGTCGGTTTAACGGGTTACACGGGGCAGCAACGATTTCTCATTTCGTGGTTATATAAATCTATACAAATTTGTGATTGTCATTTACAAGCATGGAACACGTTACAGTAGAAGGGATTATTAAAAACACATGAATTCTACCACTCCTTTCTCAGTCATAAATCAAGAATCAGTCATTTCCAGCATCAAAATAATGAATATACATTGAAGGAAGAGTTAATTAAATCGTCCTCTGCGGACGCAATAGAATAGCAGACCTCTAAGAAATTAATTTCGAAAACAGATGTAGGTAACAGAAAAGTCGTTTA
This sequence comes from Lasioglossum vierecki, assembly GCA_028455595.1. Classification (NCBI taxonomy): domain Eukaryota; kingdom Metazoa; phylum Arthropoda; class Insecta; order Hymenoptera; family Halictidae; genus Lasioglossum; species Lasioglossum vierecki. The sequence goes on along the minus strand of CM052335.1, from coordinate 21,027,659 downwards.
ACAAACATCCACTGATGATTACCAATGGTAATCGATGTATAAATTAGCGGAACGAAAGAAACAGTAAAAAAAATCGATAAATCACTTCTGAGAATAATTTCCCGGCTATGATAATTTTGTTGAAGGTAGTGGAGTAATAGATTCGGACATTTTTTCCGGGATATTAATTGTTCGTATTTCCACATGACGAAGCGGGTGACAATTTGAATTGGCAAAGAATATTTTTCCCAGGTTTGGGATTTAATTGGTAGTTTCCACGTTTTTGTAATGAAGTTTTTATTATTTGAAAATTGTGTCAAAAAATTATTTTTTGGGGAGGCTTAGTACAATAAAGGTTGGAAACCGCTGCACCACGTTGACTCGTCCCGTTAAACACAGTGTCTGCTTGTAGAACGAATCAGGATCGATCGGATCGATGGCAGCCTTCGAAGCGGATAGAGCAATCTCCGAGAAGTTATGAGAGCATGTTACACCATCGTCGGTCCACTGTTATATGTTGGAGCTCGAAATTGTGTTGTCCGTAACACTTTCTTCGTGATTTCGTAACGGCGAAGCCTTGAAAGCTGAGTAGAACCGACCGCCCGTGCATACCGTTTCTGGGAAAATCGGTGTTTTTATCAAGGAAACGACGGTCCAATGAAAAACCGCTGCTCGGAGCTGAGAGCTCAACGGAAAACGGGGACAACGACACACGAGCCCGTCGCAAATTGCACCGACATTATCAGGATTTGCATAAATTTATGGAGTTTATCGTTTCAGACGGTTCCGAGCGTCCGCGTGACGATCAGCCTTGAGCGGGAAGCTTGATGGAAATGATTGGACCCGGTTTGAAGACACTTTGCTCGTGTAGGGTAGATTCTGTAGCCTTTAGCACTCTATTAATACTCGATGGTATAAATATAATTTAGTAATTCTCTTTCATTAAATATAATGGACTCAAACACGATTATTGGAACTCAGTGAATCACACAAAGCTCTACGACCTTTCTCTACACTCGAAAATTAGAAAAGTTTGATAAAGACCCGATGATGGAAAATATTTGTTCAGACGAATCTCAGTTACAACATTTCTTAGATCACGGTGACATAAATTGAGCATGCGTGCTTCACACAGAACAAAACGTGTTTCTATATCTATTTTGTTCTCCGTTTACATATCTAATTGTCTTATTTCTTAGTTGGATGATGTAAAAAGAATTGCGTAGAATAAAAATGGTCTGGGTTGAAAGAAGTGTCTTAAATTGTGTTATTAAGGGTGGTGTTATTGAGTCCAAAGGGTTAAAACTACAAATGTGCATTGGTGAACTTAACAGGATTTCGATCACACTGCAGAGGTTTCAATAAAATCGTGTGTGATAATTTGGTTCTTCGCTTATTTATCGAATTGTCTTATTTTATAGTTGCACGATGTAAAAAAGGTTGCATAGAATAAAAGTAATCTGAATTGAAAGAAATGTGATTGCGGAATAAAAATTGTTTCGAGTTCAAAGGGTTATGATTGAAAATATGCATTGGTGAATTTACAGTGAATTTGTGGCAACTGTAGCAACGTTCAGACAACTCTCACCAATGTGAATTTTCTCACAAATGTGAAGTTGTCGATTTATTAAAAAAAAAAAATGTTTTCTTTTTATTTTAAAAATGTTTAATCAATAAGTTGATTTCATCGAAGTACGAACAGATAATTTAGTTCAAAAATTGTTATTAATATTATCATATTTACAAAGCTATGAAATTATTAATTAATTAAAAATACTTCATCCTTATTATATTTATTAGAGGATACAATTAAAAATCCCTATAAATCCTCTAAATTGGTGAGAGTTGTCTGAACGTTGCTACAGTTGCCACAAATTCAATCACACTGCAGAGATTAAATCGTGTGTTATATCGATTTATAAATATTTTCGGGTCATCGAAAATCGAATCACGTGGCACGCAGACTGCAGTTTCAGTGCAGATTGGTACGAACGATCGGCCCCCGGTCGCGAGTTTGCGAGGTTCAGAACATTGACCCAGAGTTACACTTTTCCCCTGGCTGGATACACGTGGTACAAACGGCTGGTGCATCATAGGTCGAGCGCACACCTCGTATTCGAAGTCCCTTCATAACGGTAGATGTCTACTTGTAGTCGCCCGTGTGGAACTGGATCCCGCCGATCTTGCTTAGAATGTACGTTTACGAAGAATTGAGATTTGGTGAAGGATAACCAACGCTCGTAAAGTGCAATACCACTTCCGTTCGGTCGTTAAAACTGGATATAATCATATTTACTCATTACCCAAGAATTTGTGCAGTTAGGGATCACTTAGGTAACCGTGTCATCGGACACAATGAAAACAGAATAACGACTACGCTTACACTGACTCCACTATCACCACACAAATGACCGATTCCAGATTTTCATTTCCTAACAATTGAAATTACAAAGAGGCTTTCGTGGCAAATGATTAAATAAATATATATGGTCTTAAATATAGTCATATATATGGTATTAAATCAATTTGATTTTTCTATTTTTCCCATTTTTTCCACGCGTGTTCTTAAATTAACCCGATGAAAGAAATGTCTTGAGATATGCAAGCAATTGGTGACAATACATGTATATTGTCACGAATCTCAAAAGTTACACTATCTATTTTCACTGGTTTCACAATAAAAGCAAAAGGTCATTGTTCACCGAGGAAGTGATCGAGCATTTTTTTATCAAGAGCAAGCACGAACGAGGATTATATAGAAACCAAGATTTCTCGGAAGTGGATCGCAGTTGCGCAGGAAAATATTAACTTCCGGTTCACGAGCCGCTAGAAAAGAAAAGCTAACAATTGGCGCTGCCGTAACACGATTTCTTCGGTTGATCATGATCGAATGGTTCAGATGAAGCGAGAAGAACCATTTCTTCGTGATAACGGAGCGAGACCAGTTGTGTTCACGATCACTTTCTCGGATCTGAATCCGATTACTTTTAATGACATTAATTGTGCATACATTATCGCAGCTTTCACAATTTATTTTATCGTTCTAGTCGTTTCGCGTGTTGTCGTCGCTACCGAATCAAAAATGTTAACGACACATTCACCTGGACGTGTAGATTAAAATGTAGAGAAATGTTTTTGCTAACTAAAATTGATGATATTTTATTTAGAAAGATTCACAGCTGTCGCAGTATCTTAAACTTGTGTCTTTATTGCTCAGATTAGGGATCAATATACACCTGTCAACAGTAGGAAATGACTTTGATACCAATTAAATTATAATGCAATGCAATTATGGTAAAAAATTATAACTATTTAGATCAGAATGATAACATACATTATCATCAATTACAAAAGAAATCAGATTTATTTTTGTCTTCATGTATTAATCATCACACGAATTACATATGAAATATGAATGCATTTACGACTTATTAATTGCACTAATTTTTTTTTGCGATCGACAAAAAATCCAGAAATATAAAACTGTTTATCTTCGTTATGGATTCTTGATATACAGGGTGTCCCAAAATTCGTGTACTTCCCGGAAAACACGGACCAATCAGAGCGCGGCTACAACGGATTGATTCTGGCTCGGCCAATGGCGTCGTCACGCTAAGCGGGACCTGTCGCTGAGTCGGACTCCGTTCGCTATAGCCGCACTCTGATTGGTCCGTATTTTTTGTTAATAACTTCTCAACAAAGCCGCCGACGTCATTTTTGTAAAGGAAAAGGTCGCTTCAAATGACCCAAGGAACCTCCCATTCCCGGGAAGTACACGAATTTTGGGACACCCTGTAGATAAATCGAATATCCATTAAGTCTATCAGCGTTCTCACCTACGGTGAGCTGTAATGTTTTACGGCAAGATTAATGATTCGATAACAATTGCAAGAAACTGAATGAATTAATTCAATGACTATGCGACTACATACGATTCTCACTGTGCGATTTTTATTACCTTGTTGTGGTTCTTCACATATTACTCAAAAACTATGGGTCTTAAGAAGTTTTGTTTTTCATTTTTGAAAAGAGCTTAAATTTGTTTCAAATTTCACTGGTCAAACGTACTTTTTCACCCAATAGGCACCGAGAGACAGGCGTTCAAAATTAATTAATTAGGAAATTAAGTGGCAACTGACGAATATAGGAAGAGACAGAGCAAATTACACTGGCTGACAACAAAAATATTTCCATATAACTGTTCGGTGTATCTTTTTTTTTCTTTTTTTGCGCTGATTCCGAATCTGGCCTTGATTTTTCTCCTACACGTACAGTCTCTGAAAAATTTAAGTTTGCAAAAAAAAAAAAACATATTTTTTAACTTTGAACAAATATTGTGATGTTATTATAAAAGATATTGTATTATTCTTTACAGCAAAAGATTCTCTAGATTTTCCAGAATCCAGTGATGTGTCATAATGATACATTATGATTGTTTAAACTTGTTTAAGACGTTGGAAAGTTGAAAGGGTGGTTCTCAAGATAAAAATTTGGTGCTCTTCGCTGCTCTCTCGCGTGGTGCAGTTCGATTTTCCGCTGGACCCTTATTTTTCAGATAAATTAAAAAATATCATCAGGAAGCGGTGCAAATATGGTGCATCTCCGTCTTTAATGATAATACATAATGTATTACTATTGCACATCTATTGCAAGTCTTTTGCTGTAAAGAACAATACAATATATTTTTTAGTAACATTACAATCTTTGTTCAAAGTCGAAAAATATGTTTTTTTTCAAACTCAAATTTCTCAAAAACTGCGTCTAGGAAAAAAATTAATTAATTTGAAGCGTTCTTTGACTGTTGGACCGTGTAATCGGCGCGTATGAGATGAACTGATACATCGATCACGTCTCATTCGATTGTATTCTTAAAGACCTTGACAGTCGATTACAGGATGCCGTTTAAATCACGGTCGATGAGATACTGTTATAAACTCGTTGACATAGCAGCCGCTACGACAACATTGTTGTAGATTCGTGCCGCGGCCGTGCAATAATGTCCATCGGAGGCGGCGCAGAGACCGCGCCGAATGATAAATAGCCAAGACCACCAGTGTGATCGATATTTACCATAATGCCGATACACACAGAATTCGTAATGAACCGAGGCTACCCTGTGAAACTGCTTGTATCGGTTTTCAACAGTTTCGAACGTCGTGGAACTCACCAGCGGATTCAGAGCGGCACAGAGCGGAACTTGGGTCAAATTACTGCTAATAATAATCAACGTCAAGTATAAACTCGATCGAGGTGATTAATTAATTGTCGCATGCTCTATTTGGCAGACGATTAACCGATTTTCCATAAACGATCACTTGAAAATTTTTCTATAATACATCGGATTAATATTTCTAACTAGCTGACCCGACAGACGTTATCTTGTCCAAATTTCTGAACATTTCTTTGTGATCACGTCGATAATGTAAATTCCTTTTAAAATATCCATTAAAAGCTGCGAAGTTCGTTTTTTTTTTGTTGTATTGAAATATGATTCGAAAAGCACTTTTAGTTCTTCCCGAAATCCAATATTTCTTTCCCTGAAAGCTTATTAGGAATATTACGAATATTAAAAAAGAAAATTTTCCAAATCGGTACAGCCGTTCTCAAGTGATGCGCTAACCAACGAACAGCATATGATTTTTATTTATATAGACGAGATTTTTAAGAGACGTTTCAACGAGATATACATGTATACGTCGCAGATAATTAGTCAATTTTGACTAATTTTTAAAATTAAAAATTAGTCAATTTTTGTTTTAATGTGATGAAGAAAGCGCATCAAATTTCTATCGAGTCTCGCAGTCTATCCAGTAGCAGCCACGTGCCTTAGTTTGCATAATCATGCGCATTTATATGAGCTATATCTATTTATAATTATACCGAATGAAGTTGATATGTACGAAATCTCTTTTTTTTATTTTTCTCCCTGTCAATGATTACATCGTCAAATAATTTAATCTAGTCGAGTCACAAATAAATAAATAATTCTTATAACTAGTAAAGCTATTAAATAAAATCACAGCGGTTTGATATTTCAATCTGCTCTGTCCAGTCTAAAAAATAGATTTCTAAAAACTAAGTATAAAGACCTAATAAAAATGAAACCTTTCTAGTCGTGGGAGCGGACGCACGAGAAGAAAAGATATCCTATTCTAATATGTACTGCATTTTTAACCTGAACATTGAACTTGTCATTGTTCAAAGATTTCATTCCATGTGAATTTTATTATTATTACAAATCAAACACAATAATGTAACCACTGCTTCTGTCGCACACTTCTTTTAATCGTTTCTATAACGCAGCGTATATTTTTACAAATAAACGTAGACGTCATAGCAGAATAATTAAGCAATAATTTAATAGCGTCAACATTCCAAGTAGATATCCACGTAGACGCCATGTCAAAGATATTATGTAGCTCTCATTGCGAGTTCGGTCATTATACCAGATCGATCGACGAAAGTGAAAGGGTCTCGTATAGTCCAAGCAAAAAATGGAGTATTTATTGCGAGAAGAAATTGCATACAACGGTCTCGCGAACAGGTGGAAGAACAGTTCCGATAGCCTTGGCGAAATTTACACTTAAGGACTCTCAAGGCGTCATTGCGCAAATGATTAGTCCCAGACTCGCGAGGCCCTTCTTCGGCGATGACAGCTGTAGCTAGATAGGAATGTTGAACTTTGCTCCGCATGAGAACGGACTCTGTTTAATGAAACGTTTCGAGGATTCAATTGAGAAATCGGTGATCACGCAATACTAAATTATACGGTGGGGAAAAAATCGACCCGGAAATGAAGAATACTTTAGAGACGTTTTTTTCAGAGTTTTATTTAGCTCTCTTGCTAGTTACGTGAGAATAAAAAGTTTTTCGTGAAAGTGCATAAATGTTTTTCATTGAATTCATTAAAATTAACTGTTTTCCTTATCTCGATCGATAACTTGTAAATAACTTAAATTATATTTTATATAATAACTAAGCAATTTTACAAATAAGTATAACTTTTTCAACGTTTCGGTCTTAGTTTAAGACCATTATCAAGAAAAACTTTTTATATATAATTACGTTTGAAAAAATTAAAATACTGTAATTTATAACAAGAGGTATAGATGATATCGGCGCAAAGGTTCGATCAAAAATTAAATTAAAGCAATCGTGCTGGTTTGGTTAAACTTTATACGTTTCGATCCCAATATGGATCCTTTTCAAGAAAGAGGAAACAATTGCGTCTGTAAATTTTTAAAAGAGTTTTCAATATTAATGTACTGAAAAACAGATTTAAATACAAAATTCAAAATAACGGTAATGAATTACCAACCTGCTTCATGAAAAAAGTTAGAGGCAGGAGTATATGTATAAGCACATGTTGTTTCAGGTACACAAGTTACTGTGGTACAGTAAATGGTACTGTAAATTATATAGTTCAAGTTAATCTCCGTGTCAAAAAACAAAAATAAAAAGGAAAGAAAAACGAAAAAACAAGTGGTTCTATGGAGCAAAATTACTTGATAAGTGGAAAATTATTTAAGAAAACGTTCTGGTCTGAAAACGGCAGTCTTGGTTTGTTAAAATTGTTTGACGGAAAATTTGCAAATTTAAAATCGTAGAGACCATTTGAAATGTTAAAGATTCTAGAAATTCCTAAGTCTCCGGAGATCAACGAATCGGTAAACTTGAAAATTTCGTTAAGATCGACGATCAGGAAAAATCGGAAAATTCGAAACCGGGAAACATGATTCCGGTTCTCTATTCTACAGAATTCTCGCGCGGTATAAATGAACTTGACATGTCTGCTGCAGGTTGTTCGTGACCAACGTTCCATAAAATGGTGGTGCAAAACGCAATCATAGTCAGGGATGCTGTGAAACAATACGGGAAAGCAGCGCCGATTCTGGATAATTTGAACCTGTGTGTTCCAAAAGGGTGTATGTGAGTAATGTTCCTCAGCGTTATGAACAACATTATACAGAAAGAATTGACAATGTTACCATTTACTTTATAGTTCGCGCATTGAGCAGCAAGTATGTACAAAACACAATTACTAAGAACTACTGGAATAATATCGATTAAATGATTACGTGAATGAATCGTGAAAAAGATTAATTAAAGACGAATAAAAATCAATGCTCTCGTTCCATAATTTATAATCTCATTTGCATTATAATAATAAGTTCATGCTCCTGTCAATATCATTCCAGGAGTAGTTATTACCAGATTAAATATTCGTTTCTCAAATAGCATGCGTTTCTTCGAGGTATTGTCCATTATTGTTCCACAAGTACCTACATTGTTCAATGCGATTTGTACCACTTTCTTGAAAAAGAAAATAACATTAATTAATAAATTAAATGTCAAACAGAACTTTTACATTTCACTTGTCCTGTTTCGCTGGATAAAAGGTGTTAATTAATATTAATGTTTTAATTAGCCATCCAGAATTGATAATCCAGAATTTTCAAAAATTGAATAAAAAATATATCTTCAATAGCGTTCTCTGTAAATCAGTAAAGCATCAATTTGCATAAAGATGAGTCAGTTCATTGGTATTTCACTTTCCTCGGTGGTTAGCGAAAGAATTTCGAATAGGTTCGAACGGTGGGTCGGTGGAATGGTAACACGGTGACATTGACTGGGCAACACTGACCCAGTCAATGATTACATTAACTGGCTCCAGAGAGTTTATCTTCATATGTTAATGGTTCCGTTTAGATATGGATTATTGGGACCCAGCGGCTGCGGCAAGACCACGCTGCTTTCCAGCGTGGTCGGAGTCCGGAAGTTGAACAGAGGTGAAATTTGGGTCCTGGGTGGCACGCCGGGAACCGAAGGATCCGGAGTACCTGGCCCAAGGGTCGGCTACATGCCACAGGAAATCTCCTTGACGGACGAGTTCTCTGTAATCGGTGCGCTATACTACTTCGGCAGGATCAATGGCTTGGAAGACTACAAGATCGGTAGGACCCCTATTGCCATTATTAATATTTTTAAAAAGTATCATTGCTCTATCACATCGAAAATTGTCTAACGTACAGGGTTTCATTTTAAGCCCCACTTTGTATAATACTTTTTACGCAGAATTTCTCGTAGCTCGATAAAAGAGCAAACAGTTTTTTCGTACAACAAATAACTTAAGATCACTGCACAAAAATTCTGTCCAAGAATTTGATACGAATTAAATGTCCTAATTTGTATAAATCGTAAAGAATCTAATGTAAGTACTCCATTCAGAATGTGAGATTTTAGAGACGTATTGAAAATGTTGAAAGTTCAACGTGCAGTGTTATCATGATTTAGAATTGTTTTGGATCCCTTTTGCCATAATCGCTATGTAAATTTCAGAGGAAAGGTACATGTTCCTAAGAGAACTGCTCCAGCTGCCGCCAAGGAACTGTTTGGTGAGGAACATGAGCGGTGGTCAGCAAAGAAGACTGTCGTTCGCGGCAGCTCTCGTCCACAAACCAGAACTACTAATCCTCGACGAGCCAACCGTCGGTCTGGATCCAGTTTTAAGGGACAAGCAAGTACAATTTCATTCAATTTACCTCTGGATCGCGTAGAAAGGGCCGAAGAACAATGAAACGAGCGACGATTATTTGCGCAGCATCTGGCAGCATTTGGTAAAGATCACGCGGGACGAGGGCGTCACCGTAATCATCACCACTCATTACATCGAGGAAGCCAAACAGGCGGACAAGGTATGAGAATTGAACGTATCATCGCGATTCTTTATGCATTTATGTGTTTTGGAAATTTTCAAAAAATTGCTAAAGCATAAAACCGCTAGGGTACAAAATTTGACGGAATTCAATATGATTTTTTATTTATTCCAAACCTGCGAAGGCTACTACCACTGAAAATAAGATTTTATTTGATTCCACTCTCTTGAAAGTCGTCTAGAAAAATTGCATAAACGTCTGGCAATAACTAGACTGCGGATTTTTATGCATTTGCAGCAAAATTGATTACATGAAATTCTTAAATTTTAAAGACAATTTTAATTATGACAAAAATGGACAAGCACAATTTAAAGCAGTGGACATATTAAAAAGATTCAAATACATCAGTGGTTTCAGTTGAATCAGATAAAAAAAAAAGAAGAAAGAATCGATTTTTATGCATTTGCAGCAAAATTGATTACACGAAATTCTCAAATTATATAGGCAATTTTTATCATGACAAAAATGGGCAGACACAATTTAAAGCAGTGGACATATTAAAAAGATTCAAATACATCAGTGGTTTCAGCTGAATCAGATAAAAAAAGAAGAAAGAATAGATTTTTATGCATTTGCAGCAAAATTGAGTGCATGAAATTCTCAAATTATATAGACAATTTTTATCATGACAAAAATGGGCAGACACAATTTAAAGCAGTGGACATATTAAAAAGATTCAAATGCACCATTAGTTTCACCTCAATCAGATAATTAAATAAGAAAGAAATTTTTATTTCGCTCCTGTGGCAATCGACACAAACATTTTTTATTTTGCATAAAGATCCACGGTCTGATGGTAAACTTTAATTAAAGATTGAGAATAGTTGCGCCGTAGCTTTGGAAATTTCACGGTCGTTTCGTCTGGAGTTACTGGAGGAGGAACGTAATAGCATAAGAAACGGTAGTCCGATTCAGAGGATGAATCATGATGTATGCTAATGGCGGCTATAACTCTCAGATTGGATTAATGAGATGCGGCCAGCTGTTGGCTGAATCGACGCCGAACGAGCTGCTGGAACAATGTCAAACAGATTCCTTGGAGGAGGCATTTCTGAGTTTGAGTCAATTGCAAGTTCAAAATCGGACTGGCAATGTCAGGCAAACGCATATGTCTGACACCAACATCTCCGACGTCGTCGCCGGGAACTTCTACGATGGGAGTTATTCACGCAAAGTTGGTACATGTTTCTGGATTATTCAACCGTTGCCAAACAATGCACTTTAACGTACAACAATAGTTAAAATATAAATAAAACAAATAAAAAAGAAATAGTAATAAATTACTGAAACTAGAGGCATATTCAGCTATTGTCCGTGTAAAAAATGAAACTGTATAGTTAAAAGTCGCGTGTTCGACTACACAGGGACTAGTCACGCGACTATAGTAAGTAGAGGTAGCGGTTAGGGGACCGGTTCAATGACTAGCAGTTCGTTTCTGCATTCCTTTCTCTTTCTCTCTATAGCTGAAAGACATACATATATTTCCATAGATTAACTTGCGAAATAGAGGATTGCGTAAGACTGTATATTTTCTATTAACCTTTTTAAGAAGAAAAACACAATGATCTATTACGATACTGTGCAAGTGTCATTGTCTTCCATTATATATTACCTTCTTTGTTATTAAATTCTGTCGTCGTTACACGTTTTTCATAAAGAGGTTTGTCATTGCTATTTAGCAAACATTGTCTTCTGTACAATCGTAGAATACGTACGTTATTTAAATAACAATGAAGAACGTGCTCGACAATGAGATGTTGGTCAAATGAGCTAACATTGAGGAAGACGATTGGACAAACTGAAAGAGGAACAAGCAGATTTTATTTAAACAATTGTTCGATCGAGTTGATAGAACATTTTCATTGTCAGAGAAGAGAGAGCTTCTATTGTTTGATAAGTTTAGTTTGCACGATTAATCTAGGTGCTCACCTAGGAAACATTCATTTTCTTTCAGAACTGGGACTGTCGAAGCAGTAGGAAGAAGAGGTGTCATGCCCTGCTCACAAAGAACGCGCTTCAATTCGTCCGTCATCCAGGGTAATTGCCTCATTAGTTGATTATCACCGCGGTTGGCAAGTCTGAAAGATCATGTCGATAATTGCTTTCTTTGTGCAGCGGTGTTCTTTTCTCCATAATTTTGCCGATACTGCAAATGGTGCTGTTCTTCAACTCGTTTGGTCTCGATCCGAAAGGACTCGTGATATCGGTTGTAAACGAAGAAGCTGGCGATTGTGACTTTGGCTTGAACCGAGGAAACGTCTCCTACGATGAAACGGAGTTCACTTGCAATTTCGTCGATCTCAGCTGCAGATTCACGAATGGGTTCAACGAGACTGTTCTGAAGAAGGTACGCGACCGATTAAAAAATGTATTTTCCTTACAGAATTTTTGCTAGACTGGTAGAATAGCATTAAACAGTTACTTAGACGATCTATAAAGTGCACATTTTAGAATAATACAGAAAGGAATAAATTACTTCTGAGTCGAAATTAAAATGAAATACATCGAAGTCAAATGACTGTGGACATACTATTCGATATAATTATATTTTCAGATATATTACGACGATTATAATAAAGCAGTGAGCGAAATAACGTGGCAGAAGAGCGTCGGTATAATGCACTTTAGTAGAAACTATTCTTACGCTGTACAATCGAAGCTGGACGACTTTTTCTCAATTACGGAACCAGATATAATCGCCGGTCAAATCACGGTTTCGCTTTATACACCAGGTAATGTGTCAGCCAGCAGAGGGTGACCTGATTTTTACAGTGTGCATTCAGAAAACGACAGTTTGATATTCTGATTTTTAGATAGACAGATAGGTTTGTTCGTGGAGAAAACGTTGTACGACGTTTTCGTGAAGGAATACCGGAAAATCATTAAGGAGTGTCGAATTGCTCAAAAATTCGCCGATGTACCGATACATGTACGTACACGTAGATCTGTTTTTAATAATCGTTATGGAAAAGTGAGTAATTAATTTATCTTCTAGTTCGAAGACCCAGTTTATGGATCGCTCGATCAGAAGTACATCACATTCATCACACCACCTTTTCTACTTTCGTAAGTCTTGTAAAACGAAGGAAATAATACTTTTTGAGCGGTCTCGATAAAACAGTATTATTATTCCAGATTAGTATTTATCATGGCGACATCGATCTGCTCGAGCATAATCATAACTGATCGACACTCGGGTGTATGGGACCGAAGTTTAGTCCAAGGTAATCATAATTCCATAAAGGGACCATCGGTAATAACAAATTCCATTTGCTGATGATTGATTGTGTGTCTGTTGATGAAAAAAATAGGTGTTACAACAGCGGAAATCTTAATTACACACCTGCTGACTCAAGTCATAGTGATTGTCATTCAAGTTGCGACATCATTGTTAATCGGCTTCTTACAATTTGGCATGGAGTGCAAGGGGTCGCTGACCGCTGTCATTTGGCTAGCGATACTCGGTGGCATTTGCGGAATGACTTTCGGTGAGTATACTCTGCTCTTTCAAAGAATAACACGAGCATTATTCTTCACTGTTTTTGCAGGTTTCTTCATATCGGTGATGTGCACGTCTCACGCTCTTGTTAATTATGCCGCCGTAGGCACCTTTTATCCTTTGATTCTGCTGTGTGGTAAGTAATTTATGGGTTTAATATGTTAAGGTGGTAGTCTCTCGTTTCCAGGATTGCGAGTGTGCGGCTTCTCATATATCGTTAATACAAAGATGAGTTTTTTCACTAGGCAAAAACGCTAGATAAACATCAATCTAGGCTGCAGTCGCCCCTTGTCTTTTTTTACAAGGCGTAATTTGCATTTAGTCTAGTCGACAGGTCAAAAAAAAGGCGTCTACCTGGAAAGATATTCCGAACTTAATGATATTTTGACACGTCATTTAGGGGTACTCTGGAGTGTCGAATCTGAGTTTTCGACCTCGAGGACCCTGTGATAACTTGGGGAGAGGGAAAAAATCACGATTTTTATTACCTTGTTGTGGTTCTTCACCTATTACTCAAAAACTATGGGTCCTAAGAACTTTTGTTTTTCATTTTTGAAAAGAGTAAATTTGTTTCAAATTTCACTGTTCAAACGTATTTTTTGACCCAATGGGCAACGAGAGACAGGCGTTCAAAATTAGGAAATTAAGTGGCAACTGACGAATGTAGGAAAATACAGAGCAAATTACACTGGCCAACAAAAATATTTCCATATAACTGTTCGGTGTATCTTATACAGTTTTTGGCGCTGATTCCGAATTTGGCTTTAATTCTTCTCTCCTTTTTTGACTTTGAACAAATATTGTGATGTTATTATATAAGATAAGGTATTGTTCTTTTTCTTTTAAGGATATTTTTCAATTTATATAAAAAGATAAGGATCTAAGGATCCAGCGGAGAACCGAATTGCAGACTTTTATCTTGAGAAATCATTCTTTCAACTTTGTGGACGTTTTTTTCGATCTAGAAGGCAAAATATCCGTGCCCGAGATGGTTGGCGCCTGTAACGATCATCACTAGAGCGAGCGTTCTACGGGATACGACGCGGCGTATGTTTAACATACTTTGAACATGTTTAAACAATCACAACGTATTACTATTGCACATCGCTGGATTCGGGAAAGTCTTTTGTTGTAAAGAACAATACAATATCTTATATAATAACATCACAATATTTGTTCAAAGTCGAAATTCACGTTTTTTTCAAACTCAAATTTCTCAAAAACTGTGAGTGCAGGAGAAGAATTAAGACCAAATTCGAAATCAGCGCCAAAAACTGTATAAGATACACCCAACAATTATATGGAAATATTTTTGTTGTTGGCCAGTGTAATTTGCTCTGTATTTTCCTACATTCGCCAGTTGCCACTTAATTTCCTAATTTTGAACACCTGTCTCTCGTTGCCTATTGGGTCAAAAAATACGTTTGATCAGTCAAATATGAAACAAATTTAATTTAAGTTCTTAGAATCCATAGTTTTCGAGTAATATGTGAAGAACCACAACAAGGTAATAAAAATCATGGTTTTTCCCCCTCCCCAAGTTAGCACAGGGTCCTCGAGGTCGAAAACTCAGATTCGACACTCCAAAGTACCACTAAATGACGTGTCAAAATTTCATTAAGTTCGGAATACTTTCCAGGTAAAAGTACCTGACGACTGGACTATTATTCAGCTGCGACAGTTATATTCAGCCGATTAATGCAAATCACGCAGCGTAAATTTAATTTTAAACCTATAATGTCGTACAATGTTCAGGAAGTTCTTGCGCTGCGAATGTAGATCAGTGAAAGAATGTTCAAAGAAAAATAATGCTCTGAAGAAAATGCTGGGTGTTAAACATTCAACTTTTTAATTCACCAGACAAATATAATTTAACACGATTCGATAGAGCTTGTCGAACGAAAAAATAAATAGAGAACTAAAACTAGATTTTCTTCAAGGACTCATTTGGCCAGTGGAAGGAATGCCGAAGTTCCTGCGATGGATCAGCTTAGTATTGCCAATAACGCTGCCAGGCATCTCTCTGAGGGGTGTCTTGGAGAAAGGAACGTCGGTGCACGAACCGGAAGTGTACAACGGCTTCCTGGTGTTGTCTGGGTGGATTATGGCATTCATAATTCTCTGTCTGTATCAGCTAAGGGCGAAATCCGTGTAGGAAACAGCCATTACCATAAGGAAAACAAATTGAGACGGAACGTTGTTTTGGTTGCGTTTCAGTTGGTGCAATAGTGAGAATGGAAATTTTCACGCCTGTCACAGGGTCGATACGCTTTAGGTTTATCGAGTACGTTAGTAGGTACGTTTAGAGCAATCGTGGGGGATTTAATGTGTTTTTCTTTTCTTTTTTATACATGCTAGGTATTGTACACGTTCTTCTGTCGATAAGCGAATTTAATTTAAACAATGTCTACTGTACAGATACAGCGAAGAGAAGAGAAGCGTGTTGTTGATTGTTAAATAAATGCACGACTATTTTTGTAAGAACATACTGGCAGTATTGAATCGATTCGAGGATTGTAATTATTGCGATCTCTTCCTATTGCGTCGGGTAGAGATATTTTTTGATGTAATTGTAAGATAGTCGAGACTGTAGGGAGAGATCAGATAACTTAAGCGATTTTACCTAATAAAATAGATCTTCGTTAAGACTTGTCTCATTGATCTGGCGCCATTTCGAAATACTCCAGGTCGAAAACGAATCTACAAAACGCAAAGGTAAGGTGAGAATCACTGCGAACGAACAAACACACGTGCGATTAATTTATATAAAAGTAATTGGATAGAAGATGGAACGAAGAAATGAGAGCACACAGCAATGGCGTCGATGAAATATAATTCTTCGTTTCAGATTTATTTATCTCCTCTTATAGTGGTCTCCTTGTCCCACAGGTATACATGTTTACGACACTCACTAGATCGGATTAACATAGTATACAAACATATACAACGTGCGAACTATGTGAACAATTCTTTTTGTCATATATATATATATATATTTATATGTTTTTTTTTTGTTCATTTTAAATATTTTGTAACTCGTTCTTAAGACTGGAGTATATTAATCAATAATCGGTAGTGGGACATACGTCACATCGATCATCGATCATCTGGGACAATAATGTCTTTGCGAACGCGGCTAAAAGTAACGCGAGCACTTCCGGGATTGGAGGATTCAAATCAGAAGGTAGGAACGCTGTATCCGGACAGCCATTGTTGTAACAATACAGTCGTGTAATATAATACTTGAAAAATCCAGCGTGTGGACACGCGATCGAAATGAATTCATTACGAATCTTAGAATTATCTGGCACTTAGGTGAAAGACTGCAGAGAAATTAATCGGACAATGTTGCGGTAGTTCCTCTCCCTCCCTCTCTTTTTCTTTCTCTGTTAGACTATTACTCATTAGCCAGTTATGCAAATTGCTAACGTTCAATTCATTGCAACGGATGGAATTACACAACGCTATTGTCAAGCGAAAATAAGTGGAAATTAACCTTTGCACTCCAATTATTCTGTTCCGAGAAACGTGTCGGAAGTGTACTAGAATACACGTGTAATTAAATCGTTAACTAATTCAATATTTGTACAAAACTATCGTAGATTTTGATATTTGTAAATCAGAGATAAATATTGAATTTGCTAATGTACAGTGGGTAAACGACCAAGTGTACATCTTCATTAATATCGTTACTTCAAAGCAGATAAATATAACAATTATATCTGAAACATTAAGAAGTATTCCTAACATAAAAGTCTGGGGATTTTCGAGCGAAATAAAAATTGCCTGCGTGAACTGGTTCTTCGTAAATAAGAACGAATTCTAGATTTTAACTTCTCCATAGAATTCTTAAAACCTTCGATTTCTGATTGGAACAGTTCAATTTCGAAAATTCAATTCAAGAAGTTTTGGAATGCAAAGAGTTAACGCTACTCTTAAATTATAGCTCGAAAGAAAGAGTTGTTCTAACAAGTATAGCTCCTTAATCAATAGTGTACAGGTAAGACGAAATCACGATAAAAAATATTCAGATTCGGTGGATCACGCCTGAAATTCTTCACGGTTACCTGCGTCGAACGAAAATGATCACAATCTCGACCACGCTACTCTCATACTCCCTTTTCCAAATGTATACAAAATATGTATTGCTTAATCTTCTTTTTTTGATTTCTTTTTATAGTATCCTCTATCTCGCTCTCTCTCTCTCTCTCTCTCTCTCTCTCTCTCTCTCGCTCTCATTCTCTCATTCTCTCTTTCGTTACGTCCTCGCCAACTACGAAACGCGATTTCCGTTCGCTTATCGCTGAATCATTACCAAAATTATACACCGCGAGATTCTGCGCAACACACACACGCTGCAACTAGGATTGCAACCTGCCGGGATATTGCAAAATTGCACAGCAAATACGGCACGCAACGGACTAAAGTGCAATTGATAACGCGGATGACTTAACAGTCACCGATAAAACCGAGTTCTATTATCGATCGCGAAAACCACTTAATCGCTAATTCCTTATTGTACTGTATGGAGAAAAATATGTTTAAACGGTTTAAAAACGCGAATAATTGATAACCCCTTGCCGTGTAATTTTCTTTACAGTTACAGCGATTAAAACGTCTTTATTTATATTCTATGTATGGCTACGTTTATTTCAATGCTTAAATATCGGTTAAAAGCGAATCGAATTTTATTTCATTTAAAAAGAAAGGCGTGACATTCGTATTTGTTATACTTTGCTTAAAATCTTTACGACGAGTGTGACTCGTTAAAATACGGCAAGGGGTTAATGGAAGATTGAAATAATTAATCGACTAAATAAAAGTAAGGAGGCATCGATGATCTCGATGGTGTCGTTTCTGATCGACGCCGAAGTATGCTGACAGTTACATTGGAAGCGAATTAAAAAAGTCTAACGATAAATCACGCGAAAATTTTAATAAGCGGGATTTACGATAGTTCTATGCGACGAAAGTGACTCAAGGCAATCAAGTTACGCGGCTCACCCTTTAGAACGAAACTGAAACGCGCTGTTTGAAATTGATAGTTGCAATTTTGTATCTCGTTGAATTAGACAGGTTCGTTCGAGTGTTCCCCATACAGTAGGAACTAAGTAATTGGTAACAGTCACGTGCCAGACATCAGAATTCCTTTGAGTAACAAACTAGGTGCTGTTCGACAAGCTTCTGAGCACAGGAAGTGGACTAACGTTAAAACGCAAGGCATGTCATTAATTATTTATGCCGCAAAAAAATACACGAAGAATGCACAGAAATCAGGCAAACCATTCCAATTGATCGTGATATTAATATATGCATCGTAACATTGATATATTCATTAAATGTTCTCAGATTTCAACGTTAGCAGACTCTCACTGTATCTGTATAAAAAGAATAAAATGTTTCCCTGTAAATGAAGCAGTGCCGGGGAGAGTGAATGGTTTGTTTATTGTATATTGTTAACAATGTTACTAAGAATGGTACTGAAGATCTGACGTGTGTAAATGCTCTAAGATATGTTCATTGTACCGTTCAATCAATTTGATAATGTACTATTTATTAAGCACGTAAAGCTTCAAATATCTAGTATCGTGACAATGATTAGAAACGCTAAAGTATCGAGCACATTTTTTATTTTTTTTTTGTTGTTGTAAATGCTAGGCTTTTCAACAAAGTGCATATCGTGAATGCACGCGAGATAAAGATTTTTCATTGCACATGGGCTAGGTACATTTTTATGTTTAACAATTACAATCTATTCTAATTAGAACGTTTCCAATACAAAGTATAGTGTTCCATGAGAACGAAGAGTGAAGGAAGAGATTTTACAGAACTGTAATCGTACAACAATAATAGTCACATGTAAAGAACCGTGTAAAATGTAACAAAACTTTGTAAAAAGAGGAACTTACAATAATACAGTTTAAATATACTTCAATTATTTCGATTTCGTGAAAGTTCTTTTAAAATTCAAGGTAATTTAGCAAAATTATAAAATAGAATCCTAAGACCTAATTTATTAACTCTATATCTCTCGTTCCTGTAACAACGCAAGAGAGTTAAACAATTTAAGCTAAATCCTGACTTATTCGAAGACAACTGAAGCAGACAGTGTACGCATACCATACGGAAACCATAAATGGCTGAATCACCTAAAATATGCAACGAAGATCCAAAGTCTCCCGAGAGAAAAAAGGTGACCGATAAATCGTTTATCAGTATTCCGATTAATTTAGAGCTAACTGCTGCTTCTGTAGAGCGAGTAGGCGTTTCGGCAGAGTTATGGTCCATCAGGGGTGGACGAATCTCATAAGGAACAGATATCAACGAGGTTCCCCAGCACTGCGTTCGGCTAATGAAAACAGAAATCCTAGTCGCGGCTGGTTGCACGGTAAATCAGCCGTTTCTCGCGGATACTAAAGCTTTGGATATTCTCGTAGGCGTGTACGTTCTTGTTGTTGTTGATGTAGCTGTCGATGTTGTTGCTGTTAGCCGTGCTGCTAACGCGGCTGGCGGCGTTACTATCGCGATTGTTAGTAGCAGTATTAGAACGTTTAGCAGTAAGGCAGGGGCCGCATCGGATTGGCATGGGTCGAGCAGCAACGAGACAGTCAACTATCTGTCTTACAGTAGGCATGCAGGTTTTGCTGTACCCTGGAAAACACATATCACATGCTCCATCAGAACCGAGCCACACATCGACTTCTATCACGCCATCGAATTCCTTCATTTTCATTTCCGAACGTCCATCCTTCTTCTTCTAACAAATTCCAACTTTGGCAAGGTCTGGGTTTAATCAAATTAAAAATTCTCTGCGTGAAATAAAGTACTTCGATAAGTTCGAAATAATTTAATGATTTTCCTTTTAATCGTTCGTGTAATTCCAATTTTCTACTAACATCTCAGCTTCTGGTCTCGCTCATTAGTCTTGATTAGTATAGTTAGCGTAGGCCTTGTGTTATTAGGCCTTGCGATGCAGCTACGATATTAGAAAAAATAAGAACAGTTAGAAACTGAAATTCGATATGAAGAAAATTTCCTATACAGTCCCAGACCTGCGCACACGATTTTCTTCTTTTGCGAGGAAACACGGTTGTACTTGGGACACAGCGAGTGCATGATAGAAGTCGCGATGGCCAAACACGTTTCACATGTCCCGCGAAATAATGTAAAATAGAGACACAAAGTAACGAGTATACAGGAGTAGAAAAAGAAGCGGAATTGGTCGAAAAAGATACAAGGGCGGCCTAATGCCGGTTCAGTCTCACTCAGGAAGCACTTTGCGAATTAACCCTTTGCGGTCGAAGGCCGGGATACCTCCAGGTTGCCATAATTATCATCAGCGACTGTCTCGTCTCGACAACTCTTCGATTGTCAACGTTCGAGCAAAAACAAATAACACATGTAGTTACTTTTACCGAATTGAAAAATCTGTTTTAACCCGTGGTACTTGTACTATAATTTAACAATGATCGTCAGAAAATGTCCAACGGATTAGGAAGACAATAAGATTGTTCATCGATGGCAATTCAATCTCGATTAATAAAGAACCGATTGTTCACGCGCAAAAATTGAACTTTTCTAAATGGTTCGTGAGAGTTTCAAGATGGCGTCCAACGGGTTAAACAGAACGGCGTCCCCAAAGGGTTAAGCGTACAATGTCGTCAGCTTGAGCATTTACTCGCCACCATCGTCTATCTACGTCACTATACAATGACAAAGAAGAGCGGACAGAGTTTGTATAGGGGTGAACAAATAAGACTTGCGGTACCAATGCTAAGAAAACAACGGGGTGACGGCAGAGGGTGGGGGTGGTTTCTGGGCGGGGCGGATTGTTAAAGTAAAGAAGACAACCTTCTGAAAAATGAAAAAAGAAAAAGGAGTCGCTTCGCTGATAAGTCATTCCCAGTGAACACAATGCTCCTCGAACGTCTCATTCCCCGGGAGAACAATAGAAATTAGGCACTAGAACAGAGGTACGCCTAAGAAGCTCAGCCATAACTCGAAAACACAACGATTCAATTCCATTGCACCTAAGCGTAACGCGAATCCCGACGCAGCTTTTCCTTTCTCAGCCTCTGTGTGAAATGTGTAAAAGTACACGGAAAAAACAGTGAAAGCATTCGCGGAGTTTTCCTTGTGGAAAGTCATTGCGGAAATACTCGTGTTCCGCGAGATAACGAACGATAGTCATCACTAGACTGCGAATCTTTATGCAATTATGACTTTTGAAAATATTCAAAAAATGCAAGGATATAAAATACGACAGGATTCATTTCAAATCATTTTCTAAAACAATTGCAAATTGTAAAATAACAATATTCTACATAGATTGTGGGAAGCAGTGGTTAAAGAAAAATTCATTTCACCCCTCTGTCTTTTCACGTTCAAGACAACATAACAGTGTTATTCGATTTTTTATACTTTTTAACAGTTTTATATTTTACCCAGCTAATTTTTTGATAAACGCATAAAAACCCGCAGTCTAGTCATCACAGTTAGATGCATTAGAGGCTCGGCTGTGAGAACAATAATCGCCGCAAGGGGTTTCTCAAGCCAGATTCATGACAGAGGCGCATGACACCGTGCAACAGGAGTACAAGATACAAAGGAAAGAGAGACTTTTATCAAACTGCCATACTTACGGGAAGAGGCGGCGATCATTTCGAGCGATTCGCTCCTTTAGACGGAGACAGATGCTAGAGCGTTTGTAACCAACATTCTCGTCCTCGAAACACGCACACACACACACACACACTTACTTTTCTCCTTTGCAACTGATCTTAATAAGCAATCTCAATGTTTCCGATCCACATAATCTCAGCCTCCGAATTTACAAAGCACGCGACAGACCATGAATGAAAGTTACGAATACCGTTTTGAGCAACACTGTGTAGAGAAAAATATGAAATACTAATTGTCAATGGAATGAAAATGAGTCACTTGTACTTCAATGATATGTGCACACCGTGCGAACATTAAATTCCACCAGTATTTCGTAGAGGAAACAACATTTTCCCCCAGATTGTCGCGCTCCGCCACGCCTACTGATTCGATTCTATATAAATTCGACTTTTTTTCGTGTACAAACGCTCGCGCAACTGTTCTCCCAAGATTGCTGAGCAAACGTAGTGGATCGAATCGACGAATTTGAATCCCCGTTCTCTCCCCGCCAGTCTTCTAAGAAATTCTACAGCCCGGGACGCTTCGACGTAGCGAAATTAAAGGGCCCGGTCGTTTGAACGGTCGAAAATGTCGGCGGTTTAATAAAACTATAATGATATGGCGATCGACGAAGTAGAAAACCCGATCTGTAAAAGTATAAAAACAATTGGCACGTATCGAATGAAAGTCAGTTTGGCAGATCGTACGCGACGACGAAATTAACGGACGCTTGTTGTTTTTTCCCTGATCGATGTACCGCAGCCCGTCGTGTATCGCTTATATAATAGAATATATTTAATTGAAACGATCTTCCGTAGTATTGACACGTTATTAGGATTGTCTCGATAATGAACCGCCCCCTGTGCGTGTCCGTGCGTTGCAAAGAATTCGAATCGAACACGTATCGTGTGTTCGAAACGAATTCGAGCATCCTCGAATGTTTTCTTCCCAACGCACGCGTCATAACGATTCGTATCGGTTAATTACGGTTGAACAGTGGCGGCTCTTAGATTAATTCGTTACTCGTCAACGCGGTTATTATACATTATATCATATTCGTTCTTTTCCTGCGCTCTCTAAAAGGAGTTTTACAAAGGCCTGTGTTCCTGTATGCATATTATAATTAGAACTCTTCCTATTTACGACGATCAACGTGCGGCATAATAATTACGCTCCGAGATTCCCGTTTCTCCTCTCGTCGCGCGAAACACGGTCTCGCACCACTGGAGGTCGCGTTCCAGGATCGTATCCCATTGTTTCCGGTTAATTAATTTAATTCACGTCCGTGACTATCAACGCAACGGCCAGAAAAGTTAAATAAAAATTCAAGCGATTTCATTGACAGAACAAAGTAGAGCTGTGACTTATGAGATGCCCGGGTACCCGGGTTACCCGTGAGATACTCGGGTAAACAAAAATTACTCGAGCACCCGGGTATTCGTGTAAACAAAAATTACCCAGGTACCCGGGTATCTCATGAATACACTGCAGGTCTTTATGCAAAATAAAAATCGTTTGCATCAATAGGAAAAAGCAGACGAATTTTAATAAATTTAAAAATATATCAACGTTCTTTTAATTTCGTTATTGTTTTAAACTGCACAAAATCATTTATGACTTATGTCTTATGAGGTACCCGGGTACCTGGATACTCGGCTATCTCATGAGATACCCGGGTAGTTTTGCTCTACCCGGGTTTCTCATGGGTATTCGGGTACCCGGGTACCCTGTATACCCGGGTAAAAGTCCGAGCTCTAGAACAAAGACGAACGTTACATCCCGTATTTTCATTCGATCAGCAGAAAAATCAATTTTCATCTACTTATTTAGCTTGTCAGAAGACGCAGAATAAGATGCGTGGAATAGATTCGAAGATTGTAAAAATTCTTCTACGGAAAGACACTGGCAGATCACCGGCCGCGACCTCTCGAGGCATGATCGAATATAATCTATGAGCAGGATTAATGGTAACATCTTGGCATCTCCGTGGCTCCTCTGAGCCAAACGTATCGATAAATACATACGTATTCGTTAGCTATTCTAATCATACGTGAAAAATCTTGTATCTCTTGAAGGCGATAGGTACCGGTCACCACAAGAGGCTAAAGTTTGCGAGTGACCTAAACGAGAGTTCCAGCTAATTTGTGTCACATATATTTTTACTCTGTTCGAACTAGCGTGAGCGGTTTCCTCAGACAAGAAAATCCATTGATTTTCCATCAGACAATTACAGAGCGGTCTCCTTCTCACTGATTATCTTAATACCGTACTTCGTCAGTATCATCTTTACCGTTTCGTTGTCCCTGATCTTCGGCTTTTCCGTCCAATCGACAGAATCTTGGATCTCCTCCTCTCTATCCAGGCCTTCCATCAGGGAATCCAGATTATCGGTGGACGAGACAACGTATCTGACGTTGTCCGCGGACCTCTGCAAGGACTTGCATCTTCTGGAACTCTTGGGGGCACGTATGTTGTCCGCGGAGCCGATCAGCTTGCTGTTCTTAGTCCTGAGCACCTTGTCGTTGCTTTTCGACGACACTTTGGCCAGCTGAAGATTGTCCACCGACGAGTAACGTCTCTTATCCTGAGCAACGTTCGCTAAATCCTCCGGCTTCTTTTTCAACAAGGAAGCCTTGCGGCCGATCCTTCTGGTGCCACTAGTTAGGATCTCTATCTCGTCCTTCGGGAAGTACCTCTCTCTCGTCTTCTTCTTGATCACGCCAGCTTCGGATAATGTAAAGGAAGACAAGTGCATCTCCTTATCAGGCCGAACCAGTTTCTCCGATTGAGGACCGCTGGGTAAACCACAGTTCTCTATCTCGAAACTGTCCTCGTCCAGAGTTGTGCTGTCAGTGATTCTGGAGCTTTTGGGAAGACTTCTAGAGGAAGACTCGGGTATCCGGCTGTGTTCACTGGGATTCCTCGGTGGGAAGATTTCCTGATCAGGGTTGTACGTGGTACAAACCTCGCCGCAGATCTCGCAAACCTCGCAGAGCTGGTCGCACTCGCAAGCTGGCAGCCTTCTATCCAGAGCATCGGTGGACTCCTGCAGGTTCCAGGAGCTGCAGATGTCGCACTCCGTCGAATCCTCGTCCGCGATTGAACTGCAAGTGGATCGCAGGGTGTAGAAGTTGTCCTGGCTTGGACTAGCGATCCCCTCTTCGGTTCTCAAGGACATCTCGTTCACGTAACAGCAGACCGAGCAGAACTCATCGGTCTGCATGTCCAGCTCGTTGGCCGTGATCAGCTGAGACGTACTGTCCGCTTTCGAAGCATCCTCGTAGCACGGCTCCTGGACCTTCTTGATCGACTCGTAACTCTTCGACTTCTTCGAGAACACTTCGTTCGGTTTCGATCGCCGCCTGGACGTCGTTCTCGAATCGCTGCTGGCGATCACAGAGTCCAAACTACCTTTCAAAGGCGTGTAATACTGCGTCATCGACGAATCCATCTTTGATCTATCGTCGCTAGATTCGTAGTTCTTGGAAGCGCTACTGGATTTTTGGGATCTAGAAGTTTTCCCATCCTTTCTGGGACTCTTCGTCCTGGAAGAAACCTTTGACGATGCGTCCGAGACTGTTTTATAGAATGTTTCCTCGGACTGTGTATACGAATCGGTGCTCTTCTTCTCTGCGTCGTGTTCATCCGTGACAACCTTCTCCGTCTCCTCGTTGCAAACTCGCATCTGACCGTTTTTGGTCTTTCTAGGACTCTTCCGGGAGTTTACCACAGACTTAAGATACTTACCATCAATCTCAGGGTTCACGTCTAGCTTGGACGTCTCGTCAGAGCCCGGCTGATCCTCCGGCACCGGTTCCACGACTTCCGGAGAATCGTCCACGATCTCTTGGATCTTGACAGTGCTCTCGTCGCTGATCGACGACGCCACAGGCGACTGCACTAGCAATACCTTATCTATACTCCCATCAGACTCACCCTTGTATATCGTGATCTCTCCTTTACCGTGCACCGCGTTCTCGTCCAAGATCAGAGTGGCGCTGTCCTGTTCGAAGGGATTGTGGATCATGGCGCTAACTAGAACCAGAACCTGAGTATTGGGACATTTCACGGTATCATTCGAGAAACTCTCCCGAAGCTCGATGCTTTTCTGGAGATCGGTTTGCTTGTCATTAGGCGCATTGTCCTTATCCTGATCGTGGACCTCGTCGTCCAGCGAGGCGTCCAAGCCGTACCGCGTCAGTCTGTAATCCTCTTTGTCTACGCTGAAGTCGGACAACGCACACTCGTGACGACCGCTGTCATCTACAGACACTGGCAGGCCCGAGGACGACACCGAAGACTTCCGGTTCGGGTCTTTGCCAACGGTGAGGCCTTCCATGTCGTCCTCGGGCTCTGTTCGAGGTTTACAATCGTCTAAATTGTCTCTAAACTCAGCTAGCTCGGTTTTAGGGACGGGTTTCGCAGTGTCCTCGACTTTCGACGAGGTGGCGACGCTCGGGGACGCCTGTTCTACCTGACTGGACCGTGGCTGGACTCTAACGACCTTCTTTCTGCCTCTCTTATCATCGTCAACGAAACCTACCTCGTCGAGGATCTGCGACTCGCCGGTTTCGGTGGCGATGATCTGTTTTGCGAGACCTGGGTACGCGGCCTTCGCAGTGGTTAAGTGCTTGCCGTTACCGTTCTCCGCGACTAAGGCGTTTATGAACTTTTCACGGGCCTCGTCGATGCCCACGTGCCGCGTCGAACCCGTTTGAACGCCGCTAGCGTTCTGCAGGTTCTTACGCAGCACCGCGTCCGGCACGTCGATGGATATTATTTCGATCGGACTCGGGGATTCCATGGTTACGTCGCTAGGCGACGGCGTGAGAAAGGTGCTTTGGTACTTGGAGTCAATGGTCAAGTAATTGTTCGCGTTCGGCGAGGTCAGTTCCAACTTACTTCATTGTCCAAGAGTGGCAGCGTGAAAAACAAGACACTATGTTTTATTTGGCACTGGGTAAACTTTCGGTGCACTGCATACCCGATTCAGGCACAAAGGATTCGATATCCAATTCTATTAGTTTTAGACATTCTGGACAGCACGTATCAAAATTTTACAATTCATTTCCACAGTTTGATGGTGTCTTAAAAGTTACAGTGTCCCGTCAGAAGTGTTCCATATTCTTATGTTAAATTTACGGGAATAGGAATTTTGTACCTTCATCCGTGAATCGGTATCTTATTTGTGATATTCAATCGAGAGGGTATCGTGATTCTTCCATTTGAAATATCCTGGGTAGCTGTTTCGGAATCGAATGTTTTGTTACTTTCTGAAATAGATTGCTTCGAACGATGATACCCTCTCGCAATTACTACAGAAGCAAAATGCAGTGTAAAGAATATAAAATAACGTGATTGCTAAAATTTATTCGTAATTACAGCAGTGAAAAATTGATTCTTGAGACTCGATATACATAAAATGGAAGACTCTTAGACTAGACTATTATCTATCACTATATAATATAGGATACTTTAACCCTTTTAAGATTCAATAAATTCTTATGTATTACAAAAACCACGGTTATTTATTAAACACAACTTTGGCCGTAACTCTATCACTTTCCAAAACATTTAAAAAAATATCGTTTTATCTACTAGAGTGTGGTCAAGATGACATGTTCAATTTATATATTTTGTTCAATGAAATGTACTTATACCGTTCGGAATGTATGTTTATTAAGAATCGTATATTCTCTTAATATTTTATTCTATTTCTTACAACATTCATTCGCAAAATTGTATTGTTAAATACATAATTCGCTGGTTTCTTTATCATTATAGTACGTATTGCACGTTTGTGTAATTTTCGAAAGGAGATATACCGATTATTGAGTGCTAAAAGGGTTAATCTTTGATCACAAAATATACAATTTACATCACTTTGTGTAACAGCTTTACATACTCTAAACTCACCAACTACGTGGAATATGAGTGCTATAAAAATATATATATACACTTCTCATTCAAAATATGTAAAAATAAAGTCTTGTGTATATCTACTGGAAGATACGCTATTAAATGGTCACTAGTTAATTGAACTACCATTTTTGTTAAATTATGTCAGACTCACATTGTGGACGCCGACGTCTTCGCATCGTAAATCCCATGCTTATAGACATAATCGATCACAGCATCTTGTAGGAGATATCTGACACTCTCACCTCGTTTTAGTGCCCTTCGTATTCTAGTTGAGCTAACTTCGTTTGGAATCCATTCTGTTACTATGTATATATTGTGCTGCACAGAAAGTACAAATATCATTTAGCAAGATGCAGAATCTATGCGATAATTAATTATTATTTGAAATAAGCAGGTAATTTTGCTTGTAAATCAAAAACACAAATCGATTAAAATGTTTTCTATAAAATACAACGGAACTTTCCCTCCGACCTAATATTTACCATATGCCTGGAAAGGATGTCGGAGTCGTATATAAATTTGTTGGGATTCGATCCCTCCCGGGTAATAACTACAAGACCATGTTCACCAACGATTGCGTCAATCTGCAAATTAAGATAACACAGTTAGAATACAATAACATCTATTAAATCAAGATTAATCTCACAAACAGAAGCTTACATCTTCTTCAGCCCAAAGATCGTAAGTACCAAAGCTTTCCAACAAGTCAGCTCCGCAGAGCAATTTGATTTGAATAGGAGTACGATCAGGACTGTTCTTCACATTTTCCGGTATCCACTCCAAATCCTCGGTCGGTATATGATTCAAATTATTCGGATCGAATAAAACAGAGTTCAACAGATTCTGGTGATGCTGCAAAGAAATCCTAGTTTTCGTCCATCCGTTCTGCCTGGTCTCCCAGTTGCTCAAACGAATCCAGTCGCTGTTTTGTAAGGCCAGTCTGAGCATAGCGCATCTGTGAGTGGCGCTAGCTAGTTCTTTCTTAGCGTACGCATCGTGTACAGGCGTTATAACACCACCAAGTACAATGTGCGTTCCCATTCGATGTAGATGATCTCTGGCAATTTCTGAAAACATTTCGTGAACGGTTAACCTCACTTTCCGTCAACGTCTCTAGGATAAATGTGATTCGATTGAAATCTGCGATTGTAAATTTTCAAAAACATAGAGGGAAGCGTAGTATCGTGGGAGGCCGAAGGTCTACGAGGATCTTGAAATTTCGAATAGTTCGAACAGACGATTACGTCAATCGCGATTGTTTACACGGTGTTATCTAAGTGACATCTCGCTTAAACGATTAACAACGATGACTACGGTGATATTCGAGGTCCTGGTCATGTATAAATCAGGGGTCTCGCTGTTTACGTAAAGATTCAGTATCGATTACGATAATATATATGTACCAAACATTCTCAAGTGCATATTGGTCGGAGGGTTATAACTGCCACACGACATAAGAATAACACGCGTTGGTGCCATTTCTTCTTCTGCTACGCTGCATGTGCTGTCACAATCTCCCTTCGACCGATTACTCTTCCTTTTTGAAACGTTGTGCAGATGGAACACCGAACATTCGCGTTCACGCGTAATAACACCAGGCAAATCGTTAAACGAACCACCGAAACGATTAAACACACAGGACAACCTGCACACTGGCTGACGTTTCAGCCATACTTGAAACGGCGGTACCACGTCAGTCAACCGAGAGACTTTTCTCAATATAATCATCATCGATTACTTTCAAAATTCCTCCAGCCTTCTGCAGGAAACCTTCTGTTTATTTTTACTGATTATCTCACACAGCACTGTGTCTATTCGTGACTGTCAATTGTTTATTTGACCCACGTTGCATTCTGAGCGGCAGCCTTTGAAACTGCTTTTTAGTAATTCTTAATTCATCGATGTTCTTAGGAGTTTGTTTCGAGCGATTTTTCAACGAAATTTAGTGGAAATTGATCAATGAAATTCAGGGAATTTTTATACTATGAATACAGTTGTAATGGAAGTAAGAATAATTGAATATATAGTTAATGAGTACGCCAAGATTAATAACTAAGTTGCAGCTTTTGGAATGGCTTTTTAATAATTCTTATTTTATCGATATTCTGTATAGTTTATTTATATCGATTTTTCACCGAAATTTAGTGGAAGATAATCAATGAAATTCATTCATTTTCTACCTGATTTGTAACAAACTGGAGTGAAATAGAAATCTATTATTTTTTCTTAATATGTTTTTACTTGTTTTTATATGTTCTTCTAATGTTCTTTACTGTTTTAAATTACGCTTATTCATAATTCCCATAAATGCATAAAATCCGCTGTCTATTTATGGTCAACCATACAATTAACTTTACGGTCACGTATACATCGTATTATCGTGGATATTTAATTGGACTACTTAATTAAGAGGCTCTAGTTTAGAGCTCACTGTCCCTAGAGCTTCTCAGTTGAAAAATTTTCGAACGCTACAAACGAGTGTTGTAACTTGCGAAAATAAAACGCAATTAGGCGACTGTTCTTGGAGTTTGTTTTCCATTTAATTTTTGCGAGCAATGCGGTCGCGCGAGAGTTTTAGAGTTCGTCGCTTGCTGAAGTCATTTCCTTTCTAGAGCGACGTAGTTCTAATTATAATTGACTGAGCAAGTATACGGAAGAAGTTGAAACTAACTTTGTTACGCATTGAAAATTTAATTTTCCAGAAACTTGACATTAGCGTGACCTCTGAAATGCGGGATTAATGTTCAGCGTCGTTTAACAAATTCTCGTTCGGGCTTTTCACGATTTTTTCAAAAAAATTATCGCGAGTTGCGAGCGTTAAAATTGTAATTATCGTCAATATTAATGGTAGTACTTTATAAAACACGTATATATAATCCAATAATTTGATGCTGGTTCGAATATTTCAGTAAGCTAGTTAAATAGATGGAACTAAAGGTGTGGTTCGAAAATTTAGTTAAGTACTTCCGAGATAAGAGGATTCGGAACAGACTGAGAAAGTCGAAGGGGTTTTAGTAAAATTTCACTCGAATTCAGGGTAGTTACAACTTTTCAGTTATTCTGTTAGTTCTCTTTTGTTTTAATACCTCTCTAAGCATTTTTAGAAAACAATTACAATTTATTTGCTGGCAAATACACAAATTCCTCGTACAGGTGTATTTTACTGAATTGTTGATCAAATAAAATATGGTTGCCATATATTTCCGAAGGGTGAAATTAAGGTAGACGTCGAAAGAAATGTTTAATTTTCCAGTTGATAGAATTTTATATTGCGAATCAAGAATCAAAAACTAATTTGATGTTGCTGCAATCGTGTGGTCAAGAGCTCGCGAGGGATAGTGTACGCAACCCTCGAAAATGAGTCTGAAAAATCGGGGGTAAGTGGGGAAAGTTGGCGGGTAAAAATCTAACGTAATTAAAACTTTGCGAATAGTGCCGCGTCCGCAAACTTCATCGCCTGACCGACATTTGGTAAGCCCTGTAAATTCCCGGGTCCCTGAAATACTTGAAGTTTTATCAATCTCAACGGAATGTTATAGGCTGGCTGACGAAATTCGCTAAACTAGTGCAAAGAGAGATAGAGAGTGCGAGAGAGCGAGAGAGATAGATAGAGAAGTCGATTCTACACCGTTTGTAATTAGCAGGGTGCGCAGCAACGTGTGCTTCACCACGGTTACGCCATTTTGAATCTACTGTGTCTCCGCGAGCCTGTCCTCGAAACAAGTAGAATGACGTCACATCTTTGCTACCCTGTTTGCCAGCCTGTTCATCCACCCTTGCCTCGTCGATTCTACACGCTCGCTCTCTCGCTGTTCCGTTCCCGAGAGCACTCGATTTCCAGATTTTTATTGCGCCCCGTGTCGTTGACATTCTTTTGGCTTTGCACGGAGAAACCGAGCCAGAGACGCAGAACATTTTTGCTACGCGGCACAATGGCCGAATGTGCATGCTTTCTTGCGATTGAAGTCCCGTTTTTGTTCGAGTCGCTTGTGCTTCCTGTTTCAGCTTTCATATCGCTTCCTCTCTTTATCTTCTCCTTCTCTCTCGCTCTCTCTCTCTCTCTCTCTCACTGCTTTTTTCTCACTGTGCCTCACGAACGCAGTTTTTCGGCAGCAGTTGAAATGCTGCTTCAACTGCGCGCGGCAGTTGACTTCACCGAAGTAATCATAAAAGATTGTACGCTCCATCCCGCCGAGAATGAGACCCGAAGTTTTACCCAGAAGTAAAAAGGGTTTCCCGCTGATTGGGTTCGAAAGGGTTGATGAACTCGCGTTTTTCGAGAGAATATTTTAACATACATTTCGCAGATTTACACCCCCAGGGGATGGACTCGCAACTATGTGTACGCTCGTTTCATTTTTATATCTGTCTGAAAGAGGTATACGGAATTTTGTAAATAATTCAGTAAATATCTTGTTAATGGCCATAATAATTCTTGAATCTTAATGAACGCTGTTATTTTCAATAATTAAGCGGGAAACGATATAATGGATACTTTTACCTTAGAATCTCTCGACTGCTGGCGACCCACTTCTCGAAGCGACGGATCCATCGGCGAGCATTAATCTGCGCGGATCCATGATCAGGGTCGCGACAAATTAGCGTCTTTGTGTTTCGGGTGGGGAAAAAGTGGGTGGTCTTGTGCCGGTAATTTTTGCCACAGGTAAGAAATCAATACTCTGATACGGCCATAAATCCACAAGATGGCGACGGAACCGCGCGTATCGCGTTTCATCTTTCCGTGGCTGCGGGGATAAGAGGGCGCGTCAAATGAAATCGACATGCACGTGAAAGATAACTTATCTCTGCGACGTATATGTAGAAAGCTATGCTGCGACGTAACGATCCAGGGATTCGTTTCAGCTTTCGGGGACGATCTCTCACGCCTCGACGCGGAAATGACGTCGCCTGTAACAGAAGGGGGTGGAAGGGATGCAAAATAAAAATAAAATTAAAAAGGGAGCTCGCGGGGATCGGAGCGCGTGGAATCGAACATTGCGTGTTTCGTTCGGACGAGGAAAAGAGGCGGATGGGGCTGTGTACAAGAGACCGAACACTGTTCAATAATACACAAATTTTATTTTATTCATTTTTTTTCTTCCCGCAGAATCGAGGAAATCATTTGTTGAGAGAACAAAACCTCTGCAATACGAATAGCAGTTACAAGTAAATATGTACAATAATATAGAAGTGGTTGCCTTTCTTATTTATTTTTTTTATTTTATCTTATCATCTTTTTTTTTGCCTTTTTTCTTTTGCTTTGAAACATCTGGCTTTTTATTTCCGGTTGTGTTCGTCTGGTATATTCCTACTTCTCGCACTGTTAATGATAATCCATAATGAATAATCAATTAATTAATTAATTAATAATAATGATAATAATTATAAGAATCGTACTGAATCAATATTAAGAATATTTTGCTTCCATACATTCACCTGGTAATGGAGGTTCAATCGTAGGCATACCAATCGACCATCGAATCATGACAATATTGACAAATTGACAGAACGTGCCTTCTTCGCCTGCTTCGCATTCCATTTCATCTTTTCTCTCTCATCCACCCCTTTCATCCTTCCATACTCGCCTCACCCCATCCTCACTCTCTCACTTTCTCTCACTCTTACTATCTCTCTTTCTAGTGTCTTTCACCCACTCATCCCTTCGCCACCCTGACCTCTCACCGCTGTTTACCATCCTACCTCTAGCTCCTGCCTTTTTAATTCACCCCTTCTTCACACGCATGGCTCTTGTTCAAGCGCGATTTTTAGGCGTACACACCGTGCAAAACATGCACCCGAAAAACCTCCCTCTGCTCGCCCTCAGCTCCTCTCCTCAAACATTAATAACACGTAAAGCCACCCCTTGGCGCGTCTTCGCCGGTCCCGAAGACCATCGACCATCGTTCAACCCTCTTAAACCCGTTCGAACAGCTCTCGTGCGCGCCTATATCGCCGAAAAAAAAATCGACGAGCACGAGACTCTGCCCACCCTTTTACTCCAAAATTTCCCCCAACGTCGGTGTCTGTTTGAACGAACCCCGGTCCAACTACCCCATAAACCCACCCCCCAGTATCATCCGTTCACACCGGAACGTGTTTCCGTCAGTTCGTCTCCTAAGATTAAGTCCACTAAGCATTTCCTACCGTTGATTAAATGCTCATCGCGACAAGAGAGCTCAACAGCGGCTCAAACACATCCTCATCTTAAAATCACCATCTTTCCCTGTGTCTTCTATTCTCGCCTCCTCCCTCTCTCTCTTTCTTTTTCTTTCTCTCGCGCGAAAATCTGCCGCTTCGAGCAACGAAAAACTTCTCCGTTGATCTCATGGGCCTCTTTCGTTCTCAACCTCCCCGAAAAACGTATTCGCGTGCCTCTTCCTTTCACCCCGTACACCCTCCACGACGCATTCCCCGGCAACCGAGTCGCATTCTTAATTCACCCCCTCGAGGATCGTCCCACGGGTCGCGCGTTTCGTCTTCTTTTCCGCCAACCCCTCTCTACCCGGAGACGTGCCATACTCGTGACAGCTTTACGTGGCTCAACAACGACCGAGAAAAGGACCGCACTTTTCGTCTGAAGGAGTATCGCCACGTGGCAATTGCGCGATTGCAACGTCGGCACCGTGTAACCTTCCCCTGCAGCTTTACCTTGCCATACTTCTTTCCATTTTCTCTCTAGCCTGCCTTCCGATCCATTGCTATCAGCTAGCCACGAATCATCCAAGCCACCAATCAGACACCCTTGCTATCTTTCTTTCGACACTATCCTTTGCTCATCTTTATTCTAGCTACCCTGTTTTTCGTTACAATATACTGTTCTGCCATTTTCTGTTGATCCTAGCAAGCTCCAAATCACCGCCGATTCGAACTAACCCGCCCATCTTCGTTTTTCCTAGCGATTACACCCTCCCACTAACCGTTTCGCGTTGTTTCTAGCTCGAAACCGGCGCCAATTTGAACTAACCACCTGGTCCGCTGTCAAGTTAGGTTACCGAGATGCGAGAACCGTTTCCCTTCGCGAACCTGAGAGGAGGCTAAACAAAAGCCCATCTCGTTCCTTCAAATTGCACGTCGAGGAACCGATCATATTTTTCGGCGAAAAAGCGAACGAAACGCACGAACACGACTACGATCCTCAAATCACCCCTCAACTCGTTTCTCACTCGCCCGTCAACCAACTCTCACTTCGTCTCTCTCTCCCTCTCTCTCTCTCTCTCTCTCTCTCTCTTTGTTCGTCTTTTGTTGTTGTTTAGATTTGTTTGTTTGTTTGTTTGCTTCGTATATATATATCTATATATATATGTTTGTATTCCGTGAAAAGAAAAGCCCACCATCGTAATAATTAACGTGTTAACGGCGACGTCGTTCATCGAACAGGCTCCGTCGATCTCGTTTTTGTTACGATCGATTCGTTTTTTATCGTTTATGATTTTTTTCATCTTATTCTTGCTTGTCGTTAAATAGTAATCATCTAAACAATGAAAGCGGCAAAACGTCTCGAGGAAAAAGTTGTCCCTGAGCGCGACGGAAGGGGACGACGACGACACGCACACGCGCGTGAACGCACGCGCAGGCAACGTCGTTTCTTCTTATTTCTTTTCTTTTTTCTTTGGGAGGGAGAAATAAAAGAGAGACCGTTCCGTTTCATTCGTTTGTTTGCTTGCTTGTTTGTTTGTCAGTAACCCTTCGTCGTCCTCGTCCCTTTCACGCCCACGATTATTAGCCGCACCTGCACAGGACTTCGCGGGACACGTCCAGTCTAATCGTAAGTGTAAGAAAGAGCAACTATTTTTATACATTTTGTGTGGTTCTCACGTGAGAAAAAGAAGGTGTTCTCTACACATCCCTCTCGTTCTGTACATTATATGTTTGCTCGTTTTCTCATTGTTAAATGGTTTGTTACGGGTGTTGGTGTTCTTTCTCTCTATGGGGGTGGATGGGGGGGGGGAGCGAAGTTTCAATGCCAACCTGGACGATCGGTCTCGTCCTGCGCAGGTATTCGTAAAAAGAGGGACGCACTTCTCAAAATGTTGCATCTTTGTGAAATCGCGTTTTTTTTCTCAACTAAGTTCCTATGTCCTTTAAATCCTTATTACAAGTACGGTAGTAATAGTAGTAGAAGTAGTAGCAGCGGTAGTAGTAGTAGTAATAGTAGTAGTAGTAGTTTATTAATAGTAGGTTTTTTCTCATTTTTTTTCATCGTTTTTATGTTTAAGCATTTTTTTATCCTTTAGTTTTCTGGTTCTGATAATCTAATAGACATCTAAAAATAACACCCATTTTTTTCATTATTATTTCATTATTTGTATTTCTCCTTAGCATTTCTTTTTTTATTTTTATTTTAGTTTATTTCGATCAAGTATTACTTAAAGATTCCTTAAATGTTAGACTGAGGGCCGCGTGGTGCGCGCACCTGGGCTCGACGGTGGATCAAGCAGACGCCGGGAGGAGGAATCGATCATTTAGATAGTTCTATATCATGGTCGGCGGCCGCCATTTTCGTTTATCCCCCCCGGTTCACGGGAGAGAGTTTCACCTGTGCGAGGATCGACCGGTGTGCAAAACACCCGGCCGACGCTTTTCGTTTCGGAAACTCGCCTCCCGTTTCATGCAAATCCACCCTTCCCCATCCCACCCACCCCCTGTTTCTCTTCTTTTTCTCTCACGTTCTTTTCTCCTAACGATCCGACCGCACACGATCAACCCTTTCCAACCCCTTCCCGACCATCCCTCGAGCCCAGAATGAACGCAGCTTTGCATACCACTGTTTGAATTACATCTTACATTTATTTCTAGCGGCTGGAGTAACAAGTTTTTTTTTTATTTTTGTCATTCGTTTTGTCAGCTCAGTACTGCATCAATTCATATTGCTGCTGTTGTGATCTGTACCCAAACCGTCGTTCCCAATTAAACCCCTGTCCACGCATACACACCCCTTTTCTCATCATCATCCTCCTCCCTGTGTCTCTTATTCCCTTCACCCCTCACTCTCTCGCTCTCGCGCTCTCTCTCTCTCTCTTTTTCTCTGTGCACACGTGTCTGGCCTTCTTATGCGTTGGTGCATCGATCTTCTTCGTTACGCCCTCCATCCCTCACCCCCAAAATCTGTCGTTAAATTTCCTCCTCAATGTGCCCCCACCCCACCCCCTCTATATCTCATTCCTACCCTCCGTCTCGGCTTCCCGTATTTTTCCCTTTCGTGTTAATTTTAATATCACATTTTCATGGGAACAGACTGGCCCGATATATTTAGAAACGGAACCCGGATATGCTGATCAGTGAATCGGTAAATTTTCTCGAATGTCCTGTCTTTCGTCCTCTTCCTCGTTATCGTTACCAAAGATTACTCGATCGCCGAGCCCTCGAAACAATGAATTTTATAATAGTCCCAATTGATTTTCTTTTCTTATACCGGCGAATTCTCTCTTTCGGTCGTTTGCCATCGAATCGACGCATCGAGCTCCCTCGAAAAGGAAGTCGAACGTCGATGTTCGATATTTGATACAACGTTCGCATGGTACGTCCCGTCGCGCACTTTCTCTGTAAGAATTGCTTCCGTTTTTATCGTTTATCGTTTTTTTTTTATTTCGCGCGTTCTCTCGCGTCTTCTCACTTTCGCTTTGTTCCTCGTTCACCACACGTGCGGGAAAAGCAGAGCGCAATACATCGGGCGAGCGTGTCCCTGTTAATATATAGAATACATACATCTTTATCTCGCTACAAGGTACTACGAACCCAGATCGAAAAACGATAATAATCCATCGTTTATGAGATATTACGGCACGTACAACGACTTGGATGGCAACGACGAAACGAAAACGAAACTCACGAGACAAAAAGGACAAAGAAAAAAAAATAAAGGAATTACTTCTTTTAACATACGAAGGTGCGTTCATCAACAATCTACACGTTCAAGAGACATTCATCGTTAAATCACTTAATTGAAACTCCTTACACTGTAAAATATTAATTATGTTTGCTCTTGTTTATCCCTCCCGTAATAGACCCTTTCTAAAACAGGTCCCTCCCTTTCTCTCTTCCATCGTTCTCTTTCAATCTCACTTGCACACGCTCATTTATACACGACACACATACACACACTCTCTCTCTTTCTCTCTCTCTCTCTCTCTCTCTCTCTCTCTCTTCCCCTCATTTACTTTTGTAGACGCTTGTGTAATTAATGTTACCATTTTTTTTATTCTTTTTTTGTGTGATTTTTTTTGTAATTTTTGGTTTGCTTGTGGTGGTTCTTGGTGGTTCCCTCGTTTAATACGATTTCTTGCTATATCTCACACGTACACCTTTGTCCGTCTCTGACCTTTTCCGATCCCCTACCGTATTGCCAAAAAATAAAGAAAACCGAAAAAAGAACACCCGCGCGACTCGAAGGACTCCGATCGTTTCCCGTGTCGAAAGTTAACGGCGTGGACTCTCTCTCTCTCTCACACTTTCTCTCTCACACACACACCCCCGTACGAATTCTCCCTTTGATCCCAACCCCCGTCCCAGCGAACGCGAACGACAGCCAACGCGTGTCCACGATGCTCGGGGAATAATTAAGAACGGATGCACACCGCCACGATTAATCAATCTGACGTGTCTTTCGTTGAATTAAATTCTTCCCTCAATGGGGGCTCGTCGAGTTATAGTAGTTTCAGCTCGGCTGAGCGCTAGCCATGATAAAAAACAACAATTCCGAAACGACGAAACAACGTGAACAAAAATATCCTTGAAAACTTTAAAAACTCATCGAATTTCCTATATACAAAACAACGATCGAAAGACTATAATGACTTAATATAAATTTTCTTGATGGAGACGGTTTCCGAGCTTTCGGTTTCAAACTTCTCGAGGATCATACAAGTCTCGAGTCCCACCCGTTTTATATCTGATGTGTCGGCCGCGGTAAATCTTCTGCAACAACCAATATGATTGCGTTCAACTATAGATAAATGGTCGATTGTTGATACAACAACGACTTCCGGGAGTATCATTACGTTTAATATTAAAAAGTCGCGGCATGCCTCGCTGAAAATATTTCACTTGGCTTGGTCGCTCTTCCGGTGGGATTCGAGGTGTGTGCCTCTACGTATTACGTTCTTTCTGTTCTCTCATCCGCTTTTCTGTTCTCCAACTGCTCTAGGAACCGCCTCCGTTCTCCTCCTCGATTGGCTGTCGCTCGGGATCGCGTATCTTCTCGTCGCAAAACCCCGTTAAAAATCGAATTCACCGTCGTATACGTCGCCGATCATCAATTTCCTAGAAACGTCACACCTCTTCGCCGTAGATCAAGCTCGCACGATCGTGGTTCACGAAAGCATCATTCAAGCCGGCTCGTTACACGGCACACGTCGAGGACGCCTCCGCGAGAAATCCCTCTCTCAAACTCTCTTCATCCCCCAGCTATCAAAGATAAACATTTTTTTGTTGTTTACGTTTTCTTACAAACTAACGCCGTGTTTTTTTCTTTGTTTAAACCGTGTATTTTTTTTTGTTCAGAGATCACTCGTTTACGTTTGGTAATCAGTCTATCTGGTCTGCGCAGAGCCTAGCCCTCTCGAACCACCCCTCCCCCCGACGATTCTCCCCGATCCGAGAGCCTTTGTTTCCATACAACCCTCGCCGTTCGAAAGAACGGAAAACAAAAGAAAATTTTACAAAATAACGAAAGACAAGATAGTCCCCATAATACTTCGAAATTGAAAGACCGAAACGCATCGATTTCATCCTTTCCCCACCCCCTCTCGATCTAGACGAAATCTCGTCGAACACCACTGAATCGGAGAATTCTGACGAATATTAGCCGTGACGACCAAACCGGTTAGGCACACCTCGCGGGATGCCACTCGAGCCGCAAAATGGAAACCAACGATGTCCTAACCGGTCGGTGGAATATAATCGTCGGCCATCGCACGATTTTTTCCCATCGATTTCCCGGAGCTCTTTGGACCCTTGTACGACCTTCTTCAATCCATCTCTCCTTCTCTCTCCCCGAAATATTGGTAACGCTTCCCCGCGATTTTCTTATCCGCCTGTACACCGATCAGTATGGTGGTCGTTCTCCATGATGGCGTCGCTCGCCTGGTTAACGGCCGGCAAAGAAATACCGCGCGACAACAGGTGGTACAGCCTCGAAAACGCCGAACGAGGGACTTACAGAATTTGTACTCTTTGAATGTGTATTACAATGAAACGATGCTTTCTTTCTCCTTGGACTCCACCCTCCATTCCTTCGCTTATAATATACTAATAAGACTCGCTTTCACGCCGGAGGCCACCCCTTTAATCAACAATCTCGTCTTCGTGTCTGTCTCTCTTTCATCCCCCATGCTTCCCGCGGTTTCGCACCTTACATTCCGCGACGAGAACCGTGTACCTGCGTGTGTCTGAACAGTGTATACGTGTGTGTGTGTGATTTTTTCGACTTTCTCCCACCGGATTGTGTACGCGCACGCGCGCGCGCGTGTGTGTGTATGATTTTTCTTCGACTAATTAAAAAACCGTAGGATTCGCGGAGGAATTCCCGCGAGTTCGTTCACGATCGACCCTTCAGCCCTGATTTCTCCACGTTCCGGATCAGCTGACATTGTTTCCCATACCTCGGTGTACCGTGCTCGATTACGATTTTTCTCGGCTATGAATTTTCCCCCGGAATTTCCCTATATTTCCTTTCTTTCTTCCTTCCTCTGCCCGCGAACCGAGCGCAATAAACGAGACTGAAGTAGAATCAACAACGCCGTTCACCCTG
The DNA here is from genome assembly GCA_028455595.1 of Lasioglossum vierecki. Taxonomy (NCBI): domain Eukaryota; kingdom Metazoa; phylum Arthropoda; class Insecta; order Hymenoptera; family Halictidae; genus Lasioglossum; species Lasioglossum vierecki. The sequence continues at coordinate 20,987,134 of CM052335.1, read as the reverse complement.
TCGATCGGAATCCCGTTCGAGACGCCGATTGCTCAGTTAGCGAGAATCGCGGAGCCGAAACAGCGAATATCGTCGACGTGTTTTCATTGGCCGGGAAAACGAGAAAAACTGCACGGCGCCTGGTCGAAGGACTCGAAGGAAATCGGTGAAAGGTCGTCGACCGCGCCGAGTGGCTCCGAAGAATACGAAAAAGGTCGACGACCTCTGCGATCCTTCGACGCAACGCCGGAGAACAGGGAACACGATCACGCGATCGTCGCGCTCCAGACGGATCGTTGATCGCCGAAAGAGCAACGGAGCAACCATTGCTCGATCGCGATCTCTCACAACCAACAGCCAAAGACCCTCGAAAAAATTTGTCGGTGACATCGGCCAGAGACGAGAGCCATCTACAGTATATCGACAACGAGCCGCGTCTCTGATCGATACGCCACGATCGGATCCGCTCGGACAGCGACGATCGCCGATTGCTAACGATCGGATGATCCTATTTGCTAACTTGATCCTATCTGGGGGTGTCCTTCGAGGAAGAAACGCCCGGAATTTCCTCTTAGATATTCTACTCGTCGCTTTCTCCATAAATTTGGTCTCCCTTAAAAATATGTACAATACTCGTCAATTTACATCGTATTCCGCACGTCTCCAAGTTTTTCGCGATTCTTCCTCGAGGATCCCCCGGCCTGTTCCTTCAGTTTCTCTTCGGGGTATAGTTTACTCTTCCGGTTGGTCAGATTTTTGCCCCCGGTCTTATTTCGTTTTTCCTCGTCCTTTTATATTCTTTCCCTCGTTGTTTTCTCGATTCTTCGCAGCGTTCCTCGCAGAGACCACCAGTGTGAGACCGTATACGCGCCGATGTTCTCTTCGAGGTTCTTCTTCGAGGCTCGAAAAACAGGGGTGCGTGCCAATAGTTCGCACGCCGTCGATCTTCGCACGCTCCTACGGCTTCCTTCATCTTCCTCTTCCTCATTGTTCCTCGTATTCGCTCGTTTCTTCCGTTACACCAGCACCCTTCTCGTATGCTCTCGCCACCATACTCTTCAACCTCCGCGTTTTCTTCTGCTTCTTCTTCTTCTGCCTCTTCGTCTCCTTCCGCGCTCCCAAGTGCTCTCCCTCTACTTTCTTCCGCCGCCACCGCGCCATCTCTTTGTCTGCAAATAGCCCAGAGGTACGGACGTGAGAATTTATTTGTCGAGGATCTGTTCCTTTTTGCTATAGCATCCCAGCCCTTACCTTCGCACCCTCTCACCTTCTCATATCGACGGAGAAAAAGGGAGAGATTTATTGTACTGTACATACATCGTCTTTTTGCGGTTTAGCAGATTCGAGAAATGTTCTAAATTCGATTTTTGGACATTCATAGGTACCAGAGTTGGGCATTATCTGAATAAAAAATTATTCAAAGAAGTTTAAGATGAAATAAGCTGTATCTTTTGTCTCTTATTCGAAGTCGGATGCAGCGCGAGAATTTATCTGTAACTATATTTCGAGCGCTCGGTTTGGAGAGTTTATACGTCTGTCTTGCCGAGAAATTTTCTGGTTATCTTCAACTTTTATTCGTAAGCTCAATACAGTGCAACGATTGGTCATAGAGTATCCGTCAGATTTTATTGGAAGAAATAGATTCGTATTTATATGGAATGTTTGAATCCAGATGTCGCGCGAGATTTATGTATCATCTTTATTCGTTATTTAAAGAACGATTTAGCCCGATCATTTATTTAACGCTTTTATTCGTAACGAATATTTCGAGGAGATAAAAATCAGATATATCTTTATTCGTAATAAAGCATTACGCCGTTACTTCGAACTTCAGATGACGAATGAAATTTCTAGAGAGTATCTTACAGATAAACTGTGTCGACTATATATTTCAGAAAAATTAGTACAAATAAAAGATAACTTTCGTTTATCTTTTATTTAAAAATTTTAGATAAATAATTGCCCATCTCTGATAGGTACTATATTATTATAGTTGGATGTATATAATTAAGTTATCATTTCGTCTCTCTCTTTCTCTCCTGTTAGGGTATTTAGTTTGTATTCGTTGAATATAAAATTTAGATAAATGCTTGCGAAAACTATTTTTATCGATTTCATCGATGTTAGTCTCCACTTCTTATTCTGTACAGGGTGATCCTGGGAATTATGACAAGTTACTGCTCCTTTTTAAGTAAAAATAGAAAAGAAACTTGTCCTAGTATATCACCCTGTACACTGAAACGATATTAAATGTCGTATAGATCATGAAAAGCAAAAATGTAGAAATATTAAGCAGGTTTTAAAGATTGTTATAAACAGACTGCGGATCTTTATGCATTTATGGCTTCTGAAAATGTTCAAAAAAGGGTAGAATATAAGATTCGTCAGAATTTAGTACAATTTTTATTTATTTCAGATCTGCGAAAGGCAGATTCGTCTACAAAAATTGAAAATTGCATAAACATCTCCAGTCTAGTTGTAAGGTTGGGTAGGATCACAGGATCAAGGATTCTGAATAATGAATACGTATATATCAATAATCTTTAATAAAGAAAAATCTATTCAACTTATAGAACCATTGTTTCGAAGAAAGTAAAATTTCTACAGAGAAGAAAATCATTTTTTCCAACACCAAACTTTGACAGTCAAAGTTCAGGGCCGCACGAGCATAAATTCCGGAAAATATTTAATTCCGAAATGTATTCAGTTCGCGTGAATGCTGCCTCTTTTTCTTTCGCTTGTTCAGGCAGCTTTAAGTGTCACTCACGTTTCCGTGTTGGTTAAATACGGTTGAAAAAACGGGGCTCGTAACGCGTCTCGCGCAAGACACGAAAAATGCTTCGTTAATTAAGACGAACACGTTAAACGCGGCAATTTTCCCGTGCAATAATTCTGAAAAGTTATTATCCGAACGCTTGAGGCATTATATGAGACTTTTAAAAATAGTCTTTGTACGCGGCCCATCCCCGCATTTATAAACTCCGGAGTCTGTAAACTGCAACGTCGGATCGCAAAATGGCGTCCATTCAGAAGGCGCTGGTTGAGGATGCTCTTTCAATTCGGGCTTTTGACGCTATTAAACCTTAGACCGCGACTTTCGTGCGCGACTCGTTGATGTAAAGCATGAGCGGGAAATAGAAAAAACGAAGCTAAAAGAATCATCGGCTGCAGCGCGTTGTCCGAACGATATTCGAAATGTAATTGCTCCGAAAAAACGTGAAAATAAAAGACCGGTGAAAGAGCCCTCGGTACTCTGAATGGGAACCAATGTTTTCGAAAAAACTGCGTTTCCAAACACGATGCGTAGAAGGTGGAAAATATAAATCAAGTTAACGCGACGAATGGTATTAAAAAATTCATTTAGTGCTCGGATTAAAGATTCAACGATTCGTTAAGTTTCCACGAGCATTCTTGTTCGCTCTGCAGAATTTTTGCATGTTGTTCACGCACTCGAATCCGCAACCGGCAAAACCCAAAACCGCGAAAGCACTGAATGAAAAATGGAGCTTTCCGATCATTAAAATTTTAATGAATATTTAAAAAACATCTCTCGTAACTCCTTCCGCGCGGCGGAGGGCTCGAAAATAATTCTACGCGCGTTTCGTTTCTGCATGAAGTTTGAACAGTCTAAGTGGAAAGTATTGGTGTTGGAAGTTGAAAAGCGGGTAGAACGGTTTTGAATGGTTCTTCGAGATGAATAGTTCTGAAAATAACCCTCGGCTTGTAGAACGAGGGTGAAATGGTTTCGACAGCGCTGTTGAAACGCGTACCCTGATCCCAGACTGAAAACTAGCATAGCAGTTTATACTAGTGACCCTTTTGTGCTATTACGTAACTGTTTATAGGAAATTCAGCTCTGAATTGTAGAATGCTTTGAAAAGAATTGAAAATGTTTAATGTATCTCGGTTTTGTGTGCGGAGCTTTGAATAGAATTCAATGAAGCTAGTGAAATTTTCTTTAACCCTCTGAACAGATTTGACGGATCAAAATGATTTGGTAAAGGGAAAATTGGTAGATCGGGTTTTTGAAGATGGAGAGCTGGTTTGAAAATAAAATTTTAAACGATTGCATAAGCTCGTGTCCGTTTTTCATAGATGTCTCAATCTGTACCGCAAGCCGGGCAATTTCTAATTAGAAAAACAGCGAAAAAAAAGGCACATAAGGGTCGAATTGAGTAACCTCCCTCTTTTTCGAAGTCAGTTAAAAAAGAATGGTAACTGTATTCTTTAAAATCTGACCGTAGAATTTTATTTTCGAACTGATGCAATTATCTGATAATTAATAATGAACCCACCTAAAGATTGTCCATCATTTCGGAAAGGGTCAGCCTGGAGGTGGACATTGCGACGCCACTGTCGCTGCTGCTCTGCACGCTGCTGTGATCATCGGTGTCCGACTGGTTGCTCGTATAACCGATCACGTCTACTTCATCTGTAACAGAAGAGATAGAGAAACCAATGAAATCTAGTGCAAAGAAACAATTGAAAATCTCAGATACAAAATTCAAATACAATTTCCCGAAAACTGTAACGGACCAAAGCAAAATTCCTCAGTCCCAACTTCTTCATAAAATAAGAGTTGACTCGTTCGAGTCACATATCAGGGGAGAACCCCAAACGTCACCCCAGTGTCGATCTGGCAACGACGGCTTTATCAGCGCGTTACCGAAAGATCAGTGTCCCTTTCGATACACTAAAGCTCGCTATCACTCCTCAGTTCCTTTAGAAAATATCTCGTAAAAACATCTCTTAAGAGTGGCGTATTGTCGCGTTTGTGAGCCTCGGCGTTCTAGGGGAAAGGAGGGGGAAAATCTTCCATCCAGTCGGGTTGGCGAAATGTCGAGAAAGAACGAAGAAAAAAAGAGAGATAGGGCGAGAGAAAAGAGGAAAATCCAGCATCCCTTTATCGCGCATCTCCTTGACCTGTAGCGATGCTCGTTCCCCGTCGCCGAGGAGAAAGGAGCTCGTCTGGGGATTTTATGAATCGTAACTCGCGAGGAACGGGAGGAGCCACGTCAAAGTCTCGTTAAACTAGTTTCGCGGCGATCGAGCGACCTTCGACCTTTTCGCGCCGGATATGTCCCCGGCAGCTGCCCGAGGCGTATATCAAATTGTTTGCTGTTCTCGAATTCTACGGCTGCGTGTGCAGTCGGCGAAACTTTTTTTTTATCAGAGAAGGCCGCGACGTTCTCTTGGCACAGAACGGAAAACCGCACCGGGAATATTGAGGATCCCGGCCCAGTCGAGAGAACATCGGCCCTTCGACAACACCCACCGCAGTAAAACATCCGCGACTTTCGCCTCAGTGAAATACAGCGTGGCCTCTGCACGCCCACGCCTATGCGCCGCCAGGTGCGACGCCGCCGAAACCGGCGCCCTGCACCTCTCACTGTTCGCGAGACGATTGACGGGTATTCATGTTTTCAGGATATTACAAATTTTTATTCGCGGCGCAAAGGTTTCATTATTTACAACAACAATTAGCTATTTTGTGAATACTAAACGCTGGATTCGGATTTGAATCTTCAGGTTCGAGAACCACGTTAGCTATTAAAATGTTTTAATCAGTTTTAATCATACTTCGACTGTTCTACACTTTAATTGTACTAATTGCTGTTCATTCTGCATTTCATATTCTGGAAACGTGAAAGATACTGGATCCCATAAAAACGTGTATCTGCAATGATTTTAATAAATTCATGATAATCACTAAAATTAAATAATTAATTCATTAGTTATCGATCGTAATTTATCTTCAGGATATTACATATTGTTATTGACGGCGCAAAGGTTCGATCATTTACAACAACAATTAGCTATTTTTGTGAATACTAAACGCTGGATTCGGATTTGAATCTTCAGGTTCGAGAACCACGTTAGCTATTAAAATGTTTTAATACGAGGAAAAGAAAAGGTTTCGTCCTAGACCCGCTAGAGGACTCATCAGTGAGGCTATCTAGCGGGCCCTACCTTATACACGGGATGTTCGAACGCAATTTGAGTGACAGATCAGTAACAAATTAATTAATTATTCATGTTTTCATTGATGATAATTTGCCGCTTGAAATATCTTAACTCTCTCCTGAACAATTCTTATGGAATACAATAAAAAAAACAACGAAGATAATCGGCGTGTCCGGTTATTTTCCGTACCCGTTTCAATGTGCGCCGACTCGATTTATTGTACGTTGAACCTCGGGCTGGTTCGAGTGTCTACGCTCGCCCGGAGCGGACTTTTTTCACAGGCGTTGTGTTACGCTCCCACTTATAAATTGCTGATTTACACGACCGCGATAATACCATTGCCGCTCCTTGTTGCGGCTTTCCTCGTCGCGCGACGCTGCTTTTTGCGAGCGGCCGCAACCGCGGCTCGGCTAGCGATTCGCAATCCGCGAACCCGGTAAAAGGTGTATTACTCGGTAACTCAGCTCCTTTTTGCGGGCGTCGCGACGCCGCGCGTTTACTTCCACCTTAAACGACCCTTCTAAACGTAAGAAACGACGCTCGACGAGGGTACAGCGCGCGCCAAAACCAACAACGATGCATTCACCATGCTTTACTCGTTAGTTGATTGTACGTTTTCCATATACTATCTTCCTGGAAGCCTACCAACCTTGCTTGCCAGTTGGGTTTTTAATCCGAACATTTATTTGTCTCTTGTCGATCCGACACGCTTCTTCTTGATTCTCGAAGAGCCTACACCGTTTCATTATTTCGGGGAATAATTTGATTAATTTGCTCCATAAATTTCTCCACCATCCTCAAATTATTTCTAGACTTCGGTGCACGCGAGACTGAAAGCTCGAAACTGTGGTTTAAATGCCGAAATGCAGGTATTCAATTTTTTTTTTATTATAGAAAATCTCATACGAGATTTATTTGAAGATGATGAAGAATACAAATCGACAATTACAATAGTAGGATATTGCAAGTACAAGAACATTATAATGAAAATATGATAACCGAACACAGTACATATTTTAAAATCAAATTCTCAGTTTACATTTTTTCAAAAACTTATAGATTAGAAGACAGGCCCCAATATTTGGTCGGGCAACACAGGTATTCAATTGATTAAGTAACTGAGAAACGAGTTTCTAATTGAATTTTCAAATCTCGATCTTAACGAAAGAGATAAAGCAAGGCTGCGCTACAAAGAAGATTTTTCGCGAGCATGACGGGAAAAGAGGAGCACAGTATCAAAGGAATGAAAAGGTAGCGAAAGAAGTACATTATCAAGGGAATAAAAGAGTAGCAAGAGAAGTACATTAGCAAGAGAATAAAGAAGAAGGAAGGGAAGTTGGAATTTTTAATGAAAAGACTTAATTCGATGTAATTTTTGCGCTGGGAGTTACGGTCCTCTTTAGTCGGGAACGATTTACAATACTAATTGGCTGGAAGTCATTGACTATGGGCTGCCATAATTTGTCTCTTGCTTTTGGGATCGAGATGTTTTATACATGGGCAGGGTGACGTAGTTCACGAAGTTACCTTTGCGGTCGAGGTGTGTCGTCCCGGGAGAGTCAAACTGAATTGGCAAGTGAAACAATTCTCAAGACGTTCAATTTTAACGGAATATATGGTGAATGTACTTAATTTGTTTTGAAACGCGAGGCTAATTTCATTCTGCTAATTTCTGATATATCCCCCAATGCTTTCTAAGTATTAGATACCCAAGGAAGTTCGCGTCGCTTCTCGGTTTCGTCATTATTAAACGATACACGGGCACGCGGTATCAATTAAAACTTACGTATGCTTAAAGTTTATTTAACGACGAAATTCACGAACAGCTTGTTTAACTATTATCTACACGAGCATTTACTAAATCGGTTCTTCCATACCGGGAGCGAAACCTTTCACAACAAACTGGTGAAAATATTATTAGCCAACGAGCTCGGTTCAACTATTAATAATAAATTCCTATAAAAAATCCAAATATTCAAATTCAACTTTCAATCTCGTTATATTTAAATCTAAATTCAAATTTAACTGTCAATCATTTTATTATAATCTAAATTCAACTCTGAGCAACGTAATTTTAATAGAAATTCGACTTTTAATCATAACATTTAAATCTAAATTCAAATTTTATTATAATCTAAATTCAAATTTTATTATAATCTAAATTCAACTCTCAGCAACGTAATTTTAATCGAAATTCAATTTTCAATCATAACATTCAAATCTAAATTCAAATTGAACTTTCAATCATTATATTTGTCCATACTTATGAAAGAGGTCCAAGCCACGAACTGTTACACTTTCATGCTGTCGTCTCTCATCCTAACGTCAATGCTAACAATAAACCTTATTACGAATTACACGTCAGATATATTATCCGACATTTTCCACCGAAATTGGGCACATAAAACGCGTCGAGCAGCCCGGAAAATGATCTCTCAGAAGTTCGGTCCTAAAAAAAACCACTAAAACTTCGGCGATCCCTATTAGGCCAATAACGAACCAGCCCTAAGACGGTCTAACAACCTCCCGTCCCTCGAATTGACAAGAAAGAGCGTTTCCAGACAAACGCACCGGGCTCTACTAGGTTCGGGTAGAATCGGTCGACGAGGTCTCTTCTTTGGAAGGTAACGATGATTTACAGGAAGAGGGCAAGCGTTTCGCGACTCGGTGGCCCCGGGTCTCCTTCCGGGGGTGAACTGGCAGGACAAATTCCCAAGATTCGACCGCTTATTTCCGTGACAAGCTCGTATATCCTAAGACCGGCGACAAATTTTCCCATTGCCCTTAGGAAACCGACAAACTACGACACGAAAGATGATTGGTGGTGGTTCCGTGTGTCGCGAGTGTCGTTCCCGGGGGAAAATCAGGGGTTGTTCGGGGGTGGATTCGCGAAGGAGCACGATTCCATGGGTCGAGAGACGGGGCAAGCTTGTTTCGTCGACGAAACGCTTCTTATTGGTGGCGCGTATCGTGGCCCGCGGCTCTACGTTACGCTAAGGAGGCGAAACAGCCAACGAAATATACTCTTATTTCGCTCGCACCCGCGGCCGTAAAGCCTGCACGGTGATAAAATCTTTCTGATAATTTATACGAGCCGTGCTGGGACGACGGCCGGATACGACAATGGATCTATACGTACGTGAAGCCGCGCATAGGCGCAGCCACCGGCGAAACGTTTTTCTTCTTCTAGAGAGATTCTCTCTTTGTGTACGATGGTCCAGAGCCTTTACGGTCCGGATCCAATCGTATTTTTCATTAACTCGAAAATTAAACATTTCTTCCGCGATAATTATCTAGAATAATTCCGTTCTATGTTATTCTTTTTCTTTGTACGAATATAAAATTGATAAAATACCTCATACCTCATACCATACTTAGATGTTTAGTAATTGATTGGAAAATTTTTGTAATTATGTTTAATTGTCATTCTTAATTAATTGTTTAGTAATTAACTCGAAAATTAAACATTTCTTCCGATCTAGAATAATTCCGTTTTATATTATTCTTTTTCTTTGTACGAATATGAAATTGATAAAATACCTCATGCAATACTTAGATTTTTGGTAATTGATTAGAGACCAATATATTTAATAATGTAAACAATATTTTGAATAATGGTACAGCAATTATTAGTGGCGAGTCTCACCACTCAAAATTAAAGCACAAAATTACGATATGCTGTAGAATTTGGCAGTCTCATTCATCTTTGTCTTCGGTTATTCAATGAAAATATCAAACTTCATTTTTCTTACGCATTTTACATGTCCAACCTCCGTCGTAATTAACAATTGCAACGCCCGAGAACCGCTTAATTTTTTCGTTGAACGTACGATGAATTTTTTTGAAAACTACCTTTTCAGTTCTACCTATTCTTCCCCATTCTGCCGTCCAAATTGTCCCCGCAGTTTCCGTTCTGTTTAATTTCTCCTTTAGACTGGCTCCTCTTCTACGTTCGCGTCCCTTTCTCTCCGGTCACGAGTGTGCTTCTACCATTCTTGGCCCTTTTTCTCCCTTTTTCTGCGCCCTTTTTCGATGCACGCATACACGCCAGCTCGCAGACGGGGTCTGGGCGTGGGTGTCGGCGCCGGTTATACAGGGTGATCGGTAACTGGTGGCACAACCGAAAAGGGGGTGATTCTAAATTAAAAAATTCGTCGATAATGTAAAATAAAAAATTGCAGTTGTAGAATAAAACTGTTATCCTACATTTTCGACGAATTTTCTCATTAAAGTAGGATCACCTGGTTTTACTAGTCGACGATCACCCTGTATTTCACGAACGTATTAGGAGGTTGGGCATACCTATTCCAAGATATTTATCAGTGTAACCAATCTCCGCGTGGAAATTTTTTTTTTTTTGTGATAACACTAATAAACATACATATGTATCAGCCTAACGCTTCAATTTTGCTATGATCCCACGTTTTTTTATATATAATATATTTTTTTATATTATATTTTTTATATAATATATATATAAATCGACATCCTTCTTACTAATTTTTTTTTTAATTAATATCTTTATTGCTATTAATAGGTCCGAGTGGATTCAAGCACTATTGTATACATTTTTTGCTGTTACGATTCCACGTTGACAGTCCTGACTAGGACGTATTGGACGTATAGGACGTATAGGACGTATAAGACGTGACGTAGACCGCCTTGAGGGCCGATTTCATTCTGACACTGATCACCGAGTTCAATATCGACTATTTTCATGGTCTAGGCGGATATCGAGTGCCGCCGTGGGCGCAACTATCGACCAATTCCGTCACACTCCCTTGAACTTCCTGTTCTTTATATGTAATTTCGGCGCTTAATGAATAATCCTCCTGGCGAAATGACACTTGTCGCCTCTTAACCGATCGTGCGTCCCGCTACAATGCTAGAAAACGCGTTGCACATTCTTGCATACGAGTGGGATTTCTATCTCAATCGTGTCGACAGCCTCGGCATCTATCTTCGAAATACAATGAATTAAGATGATAATTTCATACAAAATGATTGTACAACCATCGATTTCATCATGTCTCATTTGAAAGCCTGTAATTTCGTAATGTGAACATCCAAGCTCGAGAAGGAACCTCTAGACCCACGCCGCACAGTGGACAATATCAAAGAACTTTCGATAGAAATGAGATAGAGGGCTGAATTTTTTTTACATATAGCTGAAACTTCACAGAATATGGGAAAAATAGGGAGATTATGGTACGAATGTTCTTTAAACTCGAAAAAATTCGTCAAAGTTGCGCAATTTCGAGAAAATTGTGGTTTTTTTGAAAGTACACCCAGAAATTTTTTATAACATGCTATATCAAATTTGGTCTTAAAATTTGTGTACGACCTCAGAATTTTTCAAAAAATCGAATTATAGTTAAACAGTTAAACTTTTATTTTTTCAAGGTTAAAATATTCTGCAAAGTTTCAGCTTTAATTTTTCAAAAATTTCAGCCTTCTATTTCATTACTATCGAAAGTTCTTTAATTTTGTCCACGATTTGGGCAATAGGTCCGACTGTGCGCCGGTAGGAACAACGTGGCGAAACGTAGCGAGTCCATCGGACGGTTAGAAAAATGGACACTATATATCGCGGTAATCGAAGCGTTATAACAACCGGCCTCTCACCCTGCAACACCTTAGAGCAGAAAGAGCCTGCCAGCCTCCGAAATCCCGTGGAACGTCCCGTCTAAATATAGAAACCCCGTACAGCCGCGAACCTGTTCATTTCCGCAGCTTCCGTGCAAAAACAAGCCGGAGCGTGCACTCGTTGGTAGCCGGGCTCCCGTGTTACTTTAATTAAACTCCGGGGCGCTAAGTGTGTCCGATGCAGCGAGTCGCGAACAGTTCCCTCGGAACCGAAGAAAATTATCGGAACGGTTTCCGAGCGGTAGGAGGGGAGGAGAAGATCGTATTTTTTGTCAATTATAGAAACGGCGAAACTGCGATGGTACGGGAGAATCGAGGTGATGGTGGAGGGTGAAGGAGGGGAGGGGAGAGGACCGTTAAGCCAGCAGATCGCGAAATCAGCGGATCGAGTGGGCGTAGCTGGCGCGCGAAAAAATGTGAACAATATTCGACGGTCGCTTTCATGGATTCGGTAAAATACGAAAATTGGACAACGCTTCGTGTTATTGGACAGTCGGCCGTAGGGGCACGTGCGTGTGTGCTCGGTCACGGAACGCGGCTCGATATATCGATTCCGAAGCGGGAATTCGCGGCGGCGCGGCGCGGGGCGCGCGAGGACGCTTTCGGATCGGGGATTGTTACCGCTTATATTTATGAGCCGCAGCTGTCTGATCGCATCTACAATTTACTACCGCGCGTCCCGCGCACCTGCGTTTTTTAAATTATCTCGCGAGAAGCCCCGCGAACAGTATTACCGTATGACACGAATTATTCGATCGTATTGAGCCAGCCCATCCCCGCCCTACCCTCTCCTCCGGTTGTTTATCATATTGTCGGCCATGGTACGCGCTCGCCCCCTTCCCCCCCGTGAATCATCGGCCGAATTCGCCGCTCTCGTTGACGCGTTAACGCTGTCGACAGCGAACCGGCCCGTGATAACGCGATACTGTCTTTGGGGAGCTGGCAGGACGCGGATTGGACGAGGGATCCTCGAATCTCGAGCCCGCGAAGTAGGGTTTGTTTTAATTGAAACGGCGCAAATTTAATTGTCTATTCAAACTGAAGTCTATATTGCCGCGACAAGCTTCAAACTTCGATAGATTACTCTAAGGCCAGCCTGGGTCCTAGCTTTTTTTTATATTTCCTTTCTTTGTGACTCGGGACGTGGGGGAAGGCCCTGTCTAAGATTCATTCCCCCACGTCTAATCCGAGGACAACCGCTCATGTTCTTGGCTATTAGCCTGGGTCCTCCCCTCTCCTCCCTCAACAGATTTGTAATTCATTAATTAGTATTTTATTTATAAGATTCAACGGGGTTGCACAGTCACATGGCTAACCAGAAATTTTTGCACTTCTCCTGTGTAATTCATACCAACATTTATATCAGCGTCTTTCGATATTCTATGTATAATTGGTGTATAACACGTTTAATTTCACGTTGCAATTTATGATTTTGTTTTTGAACCGCTATATCTCATTTAAAACTAAAAGAACCATTTGAAGTCTAACCATCTAAAGCAATTTTGCAATTTCTAAAATTTTTCTTTCATAAAAGTTTCCTTTCATACAAGTTCCAATAATTGTTCTCTTCCATCAAATAAACACTCAGTGTTTTGTAATTATTGTGTCAAACAATTTGAATGTTAATTGTTTACCATAACAATAAATGGTATGTTAGCAGAATTGTTTTGAGTTTGGAAGAGCATTTTCGATCACGGTGTCTGATTGGCTATTTCGTCAATATAGGCCGTTCTTTTGTTTTTTACTGATTCCCTTCCAACGCTCACATGGTTCAGTCTAGTTCTTAATATCATGGAGCACAGTGACACACATAAACGTTGATAATTTACACATAGCAAGCACGGTGAAAAATTATTTTATAGATTTTATTGATCTTGTGAAACACTTAGTACAATTTTCTCTTGAAGATGATCCAGAATCGGATCGAAACGTTGAGAAAAATTTGTATATTTCAAAATTGCTTTTTTTTTAATTTTTTAATCAAACCTGTGCACCGATATCATAAATTAATTTCTATTAATTCGTACAATCCACAAAACGGAATATTTAAACCGAGTAATATTTTAGATTTGGGTGCTTTAAAGAATTGCCACTTTAACTTGCACAATTTTCTCAATATACGAAATTTGAAAAATTGAGTTTTTACCACGAGAAAACGGAACTCCAGTCAATAGTGCAGCGGGGAAGTAGTTTGACCGCAGCATACGCGACACTGTTTGTTGTACAAATAAATAATCTTTCATTGTAACCAAATAAATCTGGCACTGTAACATTTTAGTTGGAAAACAAGGAATCGGATTATAGGATCGAAATGACGGCTGACGTCCGAGAAAACTGTTTCATTCTACTATCTTTAGCATGTGCGAGCAGTGTATACGCGGTCGAATTAATCGAAAATAGACGGCCGGTCGCAGGATTGTAAATATGACGCCGAGTTTAATCTTCCCGCCGTTACGGAAATCGTTTCTCTTTCTCAACAATGAGAGGGTGCCCTACATGGAGCTTGTAAAAGGTAGAAAATTTATCGATGCGCGGCCCCGTTCGAAACAAAAAATGAGGCAATTTTTTCCGTGAAAATCGCGAGTATCTTATCCGCCGGTTATAAATTCGCTTCGTTTCCCGCGGATCGGAACCCGGCCGAATATTACGTTTTAATAATAAACGACGAGCGAAAATTTCTCGGCTGTTTATCTGATCCGACTTGCACCCAGAACGTGATTGCACTCGTTTAAAATACAAGATTGCTTTATTATCGGCTCTTTCTTCTTTTCTTTTTTTATCGCGGCTTGACGAACAGCCGAACCGGTAGTTTCTCGATCGTTGATTCGATTAAACCTACATGATATTCCAGAAAGCTACAAGTACAATTTCTCCGGTCCGGTATGTCGTGACTTATAAGTGAACTGTTGGTCTCGCACACGCGATTTCTTCGAGATCCAGGATAGGATAGGAAGTTCGGGCAATGTAAGATTTGTATTTTATTCGTTGACGGTGCATTTAATTCGTTAAACGAGCATGGGTTCTTTAAATTGCTCTGCAAATACCCGCGAGCCGCTGCTACTTCTTCAAATAGAAAACGTTTCCGATAAAATCGTCTCCGAAAACGGTGGAACAGTTTCTTCGTGGCTGGACACTAAGGCCACTTTCAACACTACGTAAATGCAAATATCCTTTTCAAGGTTGCTACAATCTCAAACAAAATTCTCATCGGACACATTTGTTCGTACTTTTTGGTAATTGAATGTTATCTAGTAAATGGGCTTTGGATCCACTGCATAATGTTATACAGGGTGGGCCGCCACATTTTGCCATCTAGATTTAAATCATTATTATTATTACGTTTCAGATGAAGTTGAATGGTTTTGAGAGGGGCACGTTTTGATGGTACATGTTTTGGTAGGCTCTTTCATATTCTTTACAAAAAAGTATTAATCTATTTGTGTAAAAAAATCATTAGTTTAAGCGATATTGTAATTATAATTTGTTAGGAAATCTCGACTCTCCTACTACATTATCACATTGAATTCATATTATTGACCAGAGAGTCGAGATTTCCTAATAAATTATAATTAAAATATCTCCTAAACTAATGATTTTTTTACACAAATAGATTAATACTTTTTTGTAAAGAATATGAAGGAGCATCAGTTGATGCAGTAAAAAATATATGATTCCATTTAAAAAAACATTAATGGCCTTCATATGTCCTTTACACGTCCACCTACAAAAAAATGTACCATCAGAATGTGCCCCTCTCAAAGCCATTCAACTTCATCTGAAACATTGTTTGCTATGCGTAATAATAATGACGTAAATCTAGATAGCAAAATGTGGCGCCCAACCCTGTATATTATAACAATTACGATATAATATACAATACGATACAATAATCTCTGAGACAAATCGGAAGAATTTGTTCATTTACGAAAATGTTAAGGAATTTGAGTAAAGGTAAAAATAGGCTGCCTAAAATATGAACTTCGAAAATATGATCGTGAAAATCAAAGACTTGTAGTATCTCCTAGGTTGCTCCACAAGTCCAAGATATTCTGGGAAAAAAATTGTTTATGGTAGTCTCTACACTTGTAGGTCGAATAGACGATTAGTATCATTGCAACATGGGCTTAGTTCATCTTTCGCAACGTCATTCGCGAAATTTTGATTACACCCATAGTACCGAAAATTTTTGAGCAACCTGTTTAACCTGTTCAAGAAATGCGGAACCGAAAAATGACGCGGGACCCTGCAGGATCCCACTTTACGGGATTGCAAGACCTAATGGCGTTTAGCATAAAAGAGCGGTGAAATGGTGACAAGGGGAGGGGAGAGACGAGTAAGGTCCGGCGCCATTAGACGGAATCAATTTCTCGCGGCAGTCATCGATCACCGGAAGCGCACGGTTTGTCCCGGAGACCGAGGTTAAAAGCGTGCTTCGTTTATCACGAGGAAAAATCCAGTCGCGTCCAGTCGGCGAACGGACGTTCCTGCCACAAGGCGGATCCCTGTACGGCGGGTCATTGACGTCGTAAAGAAGAAAAATGTTTTTTTATTGCGCTGACGCCAGGATTGACATAACGGTGTTTTCCATCGAAGGCGTGTGTATCGTGGCGACGTGACGCGTCGTTTCGAAGCGGAGCTCGCCGTGCGAGAAGCACCAAGCTGCTTGAAAATATTTTTAACGAACCGCGCCGGGATTATTTTCGGTCGCTGACACACTTTACCGGCACGAAGAGACAGCCATCGAGCAGAGGGGACGAAGAGAGGAAATCAAAGGGAGAGGAGAGAGAGACCACTCTCGCTTTTTTCCCCATTAACTCGCGACTAGCGATGGAACCCAACCGTGCTGAAAGTCTGACTAAAAATGCGGAAAAGGTTAACTGGTCATTTAGATAGTACTTGTGAGAAAGTAAGCTCGGACTAGACCTGGCTAAGATACACGTAGATTTAATTTCAATATTATGCCGATCAGATCGACTTGATCGTAGTCCAAAGTCTCTTCCTGTGATTTGGCTCTAGTTAAAAATTAATACAAAGTTAATTCAGTACTAGCTTCCGTTGACTCTCAACCTAGGACATTTTTATTCGATGTAATCTCTTTTACATTGTGCACATTTAACTGAACCTTTTTTCTCATACGACCTCTTAAGCTTCTCTTAATTTTTGGGAAGAAAATAAAAAAGTCATACGCGGCCAAGTCTGGTGAATATAAATAAACTTCTTATATCGATCGTATCATTGCTAATAACAATTGTTAAATGATACGATCGATATAAGAAGTTTATTTACCATGGATGGTGAAATATCAACAACAAGGGAAGGTTTTTATGCGTCAATGTCAAGACAGTTTGGATTTGAAACAGTCAAGGTTCTCAAAGAATGGTCTAACACAAGATTTTTCATTGCTAAGATAAGTAATAAGAAAATATTTCTATTAAAATCTGGTGAATATTGTTTTGAACGAAAAATCACGAAAAACGATGAAATATAAGCAGGTGCATTGACGTGGCGCAAAATACAGGAATTCTTTCGACACGAACACATGTAATCTTCTTGAAAATTGACAATAAACTAAACATCAAATACGACAACAGATGTACAGACACTTTTCAGACATGTTCACCAACGGAACAAAGAAAAATGGATTTTCGAACACGTTTCGTAAGCTCATTGAGCGAAAATATTGGTCTAACTCGATCCTAGGTTATCAATCAATCGCTGATCTACGAGGTCCCAGTTTAAGACATTACGCCCAGGCGCTGGTAAAGTATTTGTCTACAGTGCTGTTGAAACAGTTGCGTACAGCATTGTTGAAATGTGTTTATCTGGTGGTACCATCGACTGTAAACAATTTGGAAAGGATCGGTTATTCATGACCACCCAGACTGCCCACTTGATCCCATCGCTACTCTTCCTCTCTGTCTCTGTTCGCGCCAGTCCCTTTATCCTCGGCATCAGACTTGGCCAAACAAACGTGGGGCTATTGCGTCACAGCGTTAAGGAGTGCCTCCGGTTGTTTACAATTATTTTTGTCGTCGTCGAGCGCGCGCGACGCCGTTGTTGCGAAGCGCCGCTCTAAAGATAGCGGATCCGCCATTGATCCCGGACGATGCGCCCGCGACGCTTGCGAAATTTCGCCGATTTTTCACGTTTCGATCAGGTGTGGCGTAACCGGAACACGGTAACCCATGGCGTAACCGTAGTGGACCAAAAATACGGCGAAAAGTGATTTTTAAAATTGTATATAAATTGTAAAACTTTTGCTACTTGATTTAGTTGAATATCTGAGGAATAATACATTTCTGTAGTTATTAACGTTTCAAGATAACCAACGATTCAGGAATTTCATTTATGATTATAAGACTTTGTAGTGGACCAAAAATGCGGTGAAAAGTGAATTTTTTAAATTGTACATAAATCGTAAAACTTTTGTTACTTGATTTAGTTAAATATCAGAGGAACAATACATTTCTGTAGTTATTAACGTTTGAAGATAACCAACGATTCAGTGATTTCATTTATGATTATAAGACTTTGTTGTGGACCAAAAAGTGATTTTTAAAATTGTACATAAATTGTAAAACTTTTGTTACTGGATTTATTTGAATATCTGAGAAATACATTTCTGTAATTATTAATGTTTGAACATAACCAATGATTCAGTAATTTCATTTATGATTATAAGAATTTGTTAACACTTTCACAACCGCTGACACCAATGTGGTGTCATTGGCAGACCAGTCATGAATTTTGTTTTATATTTGTACGTTTCAATAATTATCACACAAAGGGAAAATATTATTGTATAACAATGTTGATTACTGATTTATAATAATAATGTTAATTGTTTCATAAATTTACGTAAAGTTTTTTCTGACAAAATATTGCCTGTCAAAATATTGGCGACGTTTCACTGTGCAAACATGCAGTTGTGAAAGTGTTAATGATTTCCTCATAGTTTAGGGTGACTCCAGTGTTGATTTTTATGTCATCGTGTTCTTTGAAGTTTTACGATTAAGATACAAGAAAAGTTCAAGTTTTAAGGAAATGAAAGTGGTAGTAGTTGTATTTTTAATTTTCAGCAGACACGAGAGGAATCATTTGAATCTTTCAAATGAATCTGTTTTATTTTAGAAGGAATATTTGTGAATGATCTTTGCCATTTCGTAGCGAAGAGGAAGGCGAATTTGCGCAACGTCTCGCGTGCGCCGAACAACGCCGATCGATTATCATCGCATAGTTGCTCATTAGCGTCGACTAAAATATCAATTGATTAACAATGCTCGTCTGTAATAAGCGAAAGTCTCAATTTGTGAAGCATCGATCGGCAGGTGGCACTTAATTAGATGGGAGTGTTTAATCGGTTTCCCCTGTAGGGGTTTTCATACGGAAAACTCGAGCGTTTCCGAGAACGCTTCGCGGCCTGAGCGTTTCAAGTCCGATAGTTCGATCAAGTTTTGCGATACTCCGATGTTATTGCCCATAAAAATATCTACGGTAGGCGGCAGCAGTGGGCTTAAGTGACTCGATGACACGTTTAACTCGCGCCCTTTATAGTGACCGCCATAAATATAAAAACGATCGCCGTGAAATATTCGAATATATTTTTACGTTCTTTTATGGTCGCGCCGGCCACCCCGGAAAGAAGGAAGTAGACGAGTAAAAAAGCTTAGCCCGTTGCATGAATATTTAACGAAGACCTCCTGTGTGTATCGATAAACATAGTGTCCTGTGGAGAGAAGAGGATTCCTATGCTCACGCATAACTCTGAAATGCAAAAGCATACCCCTTTGCGTCGCCGTACCACGGGCAAAGCTGAAGCCATTTTCTTATCCCGGAACTGGGCTACATATTGCCTCCATTTATGAATAAATTTGAAAAACCGCGGCGAAATTGTTTATTCCATTTTCCGCGTTACTATTACACTTGCGTGGAATATTTTATGATGGTTCCGGCAAAGTGTTCGCCGTGCGAACAAATTTTTCAGAGAAATCCCTGTCATTCCTTCGTTAATGATGCTTCAGTCTGTTTCGACACTTTACAAATTTGTTTATGAATTTATTTATTCCTTTAATAATGTTGATAATTCCTTTTATCTTCCTACCTGTTTACTCTTCTCTGAAACGGATGCTAGCCGCGTTTCATCGACGAAGGAATGATCGAATACTGCTGTTGAAAACGAGCAACGCGTTTACGCGAATATTCTAGCGAAACCGCGTATATCCGAGGGGAATAATTCTCGCGCAGAACCTACCGAGAAGCCCTCAAAATAATTTCCCGTCGTTCCACCTGCTGGGGACAAGGAGCAAAGAATTCATCAGCCCCGGACAATGCGAGGAGCCTCGGCCAGGCAATTCGCTGAGGCTTAATACCCTCCAGAATCATGGAATTAATACGAGTTCGAAGGCGTCCCGTAGGTTTAACGCCATTGACTGGGATATACTCTCGGTATCCGAGTGGAAACGAGCCGAGCCGTGTGATTCAGAACGCAATCTCTTCGGCATTGGGAATGGAAGGAGCAACAGAGTATCCCTGTACCCGTTCCACCGAGGACATCGAGGACCGCAATGAAATGTTTATAATGGCGCAAATACACGCGTGCGATCCGAACGAAATCCCAAACTCGTTTGTATGCAAATTCAGGACCGTTTCTAGCTATCCCTCTCTTTCTCCACTGGTTCACTGCTTTCTCTTTCTACCCTTTCTTCCATCCCTTCCTTCATCCCTTTTTCTTTTCCCTCTATGTCTCTCTCTCTCTCTCTCTCTCTCTCTCTCTCTCTCTCTCTTTTCCTCTCTATGGCTACACTTTCCGGTAATTAAGCGTCGCTAAGAGTCATCGCGTTTTACCGTTCTTAACCGAAAGCTTTTGCGCTTAATTGTTGTTTATCGATCCAGCCAATTCCCGCGCGACTTTCTTCACACGAAAATGCGGCCGTCGATCGATTAATCGAACCACCCACCCCCCTTAAACCAATCGCTGTGTCTTCTGGGGGCGGGGAGGGGGAAATTGGGCCGCGATTGTATTCGAATGACCGTTTCGCCTGGTAACCCCTTGCCATATGATTTATTCCACTGGTATGATCGCTGAAAGTTTGTCGCGACTTCGAAGGTTTTTATTCATTTCGAGGCATTCTGTAATTTATTTGGCATTATTTGTGATAAACTTGTGATTGATCGTCGACCTTTCTCCTGTACCGTCAAATTTTTCTGCAAGATTTTGTCGAAAAGAAACGAAATATTAACGAAATTTTGGTCGTGTCTACCGGACACGAGAAATTTGTGATAACAAAGTAATTGATTAATTTTCTTTTATGCCATAACATAATAAAATCTTAGTTAATATTTCTAAAAAGATTCTTGTACGAGTAACCGATACCTTCACCTTGCTTGAACTTTGATCTCTTCTTGCAAGAAATAGATAATTTTTTATTCATCGCGGAATATTAACAAGATTTTGGTCGTGTCTACCGGACACGAGAAATTTGTGATAAAGTAATTGATTAATTTTCTTTTATGCCGTAACACAATAAAATCTTACTTAATATTTCTAAAAAGATTCTTGTACGAGTAACTGATACCTTCACCTTCCTGGAATTTTGATCTTTTCTTGCAAGCAATACATAATTTTTTATTCATCGCGGAATTCAATTTCAATTTGGAAGAGAGTGACATTGTAGGAGTGTATCGAACGAATTGGAAGAAATGACATTGGCGACCGTGCGCGAAAATAATCAGCGGACCGGGCGAGAGTTTCCCTTGATTTTCCGGGGCGTCGGTTAAATATTAAATCGCGGAGTTGATGGGATGGTTCGGTTAACGGAAGGCTAGTCAATCGCGGCGCAGAATTTCCACGCGACCGGGCGTCGAATGGCGTTTAAGACGCTCCGGGACGCTGCGGAACGACGCCCGGGATATCTTTCGTCGGAACTTTCGAGCGTTTTTATCGGTTTTCGAAAAATTCGGCAAGCGCCGCGCCGTTTCCGGGTCACCGACGGCGTCAACGAGTTTTCCTCGGGGCGAGAACCTTCTTTCCCGATTTCGCATCGTATATTTCCCACTTTCAGAAAGAGTGGAGAAGGTTAGCGCGGTGAACCGGTCCGACGAGGGGGTTGAAGGGGGCACATGGGAAGGTGCGGGGGATATCTGGTTTTACTACCGTCGGCAAATTGCGTTTCGTATCAGCTCCGAATTGCGGATTTGGGACGTAGACGCGAATAAGGAGGGACGTGAATGGGGAAGGAGAACACCGACGCTAGAAAACACCGAGACCAACCCGCAAACAAACTGTTACGGAGTCTATGAACAAGGAATGTTATTAAATTTCGTCGGGCGTGTCGATCTTCCTCTTCAATTTACGCTGCTTATCTCGGTGGACCGAGGATTTCGAAGATATTTGCACTCGGAGCTATTTGA
>CM052335.1:20926018-20965035 GCA_028455595.1 Lasioglossum vierecki | reverse complement strand
TGGAATCAGCAGGGCGTCCGAGAGAAGCGGCTGAAGAGTTAAGGGTAGTAATAAAACGAGCAGGCAAGAGGGAGTAATTCCAAGGGTGGTACACCGGACAACGATCCGTGTTCGGTCTGGCAAGGAAAAAGCAAGAGAGCAACCGAAATCTCGGAGAAACAATTGAAATTTCCATCCGTTCCTCGGCGGCACACTCGCGGCAGGGTTTCATTCCCATAAATACGTTGCCGGGGCAAACGAGTTGCCCCGTAAATTCCCGGGGAACGGGCTCCGCGCGATTTCCTGGCGATACAAGTTGCCCGAACTCTGTGCTAAAAGCCAATCTCCAGCCGGGTGCGATTAGCGTGACCGTGCTCTACCTCCTCCAGCCTCCTCTCCTCCAGTTCTCCTCGTCGTCGTCTTCGTCATCGTCAATTGAGCAGCCGCAACCTGAGGGACGAACTTCCGAGATAGATAATACCCGAGGATGTCCAAGTTGGAAGACCGAGTCCCTCCAACCCCGAAGACCCCTCCCGGTGTACCCCACACCATTCCTCCCTTCTCGAAACTACCAGGCACGAACACAACCGTGCCGAGGGTACGCCGTGTGGATGTGTTTGTAATTCTACTTTCCGCATGATTCAATTTATTTCCGTGGCGCCTCGGCTCTGCTCCCAGTCTATCGAAAATGTACGTACACCCCCGCAGAACGGGGTAGCTAGTCAACCCCCTGCTACACCCGGGAAAAGGGCTGGAACCGACTGGTCCCGGGCGTAAAACAAATAAAAAGGCTGAGGGACCGAGTCCTGTATTTACGGGGTCACGAGAAAGCCTTCCACTGTCATTCTTTTTTTCTACTTGCTCACTCTTTCTCTCTTCCTGCCACGATTCACCTCGATTTGCGATAATGTGCTTCGAAACTCTTTTAACCGGGCAGAGAATATTTACCGGCGCGGACTCGCCCCGAGGAACACACTTCGGGGGACAACCCGTGAAATTCTATTTCCTTCCGGTGCGGCGGCGCACAGCGAGCTGGATCGAGAAATCTGGTGACGTTTTACTGTAACTAGACTGCGGATCTTGATGCGTTTTTATGAAGACATTGCCACGATCAATGTAAAACATTTCTCGGATATTATGAATTTTATTCTCGGCGCCACGGTTCGATCATTTTTCTGTTATGTAGAAAAATGATCGAACCGTGGCGCCGAAAATAAAATTCATAATATCCGAAAGATAAATTACGATCGATAAACTAATTAATACGTTCTCTGCCAGACCGTTTTCTGAAGACTTCCCGTTCAAGCCGCGTGGGGCGTATGCGTATGCGCCCCACGCTTTACATTTGTATTATTTTGTTTCTGGCGTATGCCTTACAATAATTAAAATAGTGCAAAAATCATAATTATCAAGGAAAGGAAACAAACCAATAAATTAATTTTTCTAGGAATTAGTTTAACAAATAACTGGCTGAATATTATTATGCCAAGCGAGTGGTATTTGGGAATATTCGTTGAGAGAATTTGGCGGGCGTTGTGTAACGACAAGATCGAAGAATTCGTCACTCATAAACAAAAAATAAATATCTTCCGGTTTTTCGTAAGTTTGGTTAAATATTTTGAAACCCGGTGTACCAACGAAAGGCGTAAGGCGCGGTTGGTTTCCGATGGGATTAGCCCAATCTATATGCGAAGTAGTTATATTGTTTATTAAAGGTTCAGCATCTTCGTCTTCACTACTGGATAAAATGCGAGTGCCGCGTGTGGAAAGGCGATGAAAAGTTATGATTTCCTCTGAACTGTCTGAAGAATCTTCAGAAAGAATTTCTCGTGCAATCCTACGGCGTTTTGTTAGAATTTCTGCGAGTGGCACGTCAGAATCATCACTAGAAAAACTGTTGCTGTGTGATGCCATATCTGCTTATAAGAAGTAATTATTGCAAAATTTGGAAAAGGTCTGAGGAAGAGAAGGCGGGAAAAATTGCAAACATTTTTAAATGCAAGATATCCGAATTTATAAACTGAAATAATATGTACGTACCGTATTTCCTTCGTTTAACACACTGAAGAAATACACTGAACTATAAATCAATCCTAGCTTCAGTGATGCAGTAAGTATTGTATCAACGACACGCGAATAAATGACTGATCGGAATAAGAGAAATGCGGTTAAAACAAGTCACAGTAAAGAAAAATTACCATCAGCAATAGTATTAAGATGTCCATAATTGACTCCATAATGAATTTTTAAAAAATTCTTCATTTTACAATGATAATACCAAATGGCTTGAACGGAAAGTTCAGCGTGGGGCGTATACGCCCCACGCGGCAGGGAACGTATTAATTAAGTAAAATATTTCTGTTTTGCGAGATCCGCGGTTGAACTGTAACTTTTCAACTAGAAGAGTCAAACTTTAAGCGTTCGTTACGATCAGTGTTTTTATTGTATTTGATGAATTCCTTAATTTTCAAGGTAGATGGATATTTAGGAAGCAATACATGGTTTGTACATGTCAATGCGAGACAGCTCCTAGACGCATAACATTCATATTATGGCTAGTTGACGAGAGGGTCCAGAAAGGGTTGAACAATAGGGCTCGTTCGAGTGGAATCACAGCCGACGATGGTTACAAGCAAAAGGGGTCCCCGGAGATCCGTGTGGGCGGTCTCATCAATAATTCGAGGGCGAAATTACGTTTATTTCCGGATCAAAGACACGCGAAAGACATTTCAGCAAGAAGTTGGCGGAACGGTTATACGTGGTCTCATCGATTCTAACACGGGTGTCGCGGTGCACGGGCACACAGGCATCGATCTTTCGCAGCTCGAAGCCCGAGCCGAGCAGAGCCGAGCTGAAACAAACGACTCGGTCTCGCTGCCACGAAGGATTAACAGAAATTTATGCAGCAACATCTGCCACCGGTGTCTCAGCGTTCTCCTGTTCCTGATTCAATCGCGGCACGCAGCTGGGCCACGCCGAGCGTTAACATCTTCGAAGTTGGCAGACGACTTAGCATTTATCACGTGAGATTAATTAATGACAGCGAGAGTACCCGCGCTCCCCGTAAGTGTATACCTGGCGGACCATGGATTCTCTCGTAACCGACCGTCTTTCATTTGCCTTCCTTCTCTTTCTTCATCTTCTCTCTCTCTCTCTCTCTCCCTCCCTCGCGAGAGTTATCTTTCTCCTCCTGTTCGGGATCGTTTCGCTTTCTTACAGAAACAGCCTCGGGAGCCTGACGAGATTCGTCTCGCGAACATCTGGCGAACTGTCCTTCTTCTCTGTTTTCTTTTCTTCGCTTCTCAATGCCCGTAGAAATTAAACAGAAGGCCACAGGTGCGCCGCGTTTCCACTTGTTTGCCGGCGACCGCTGCTCGATTGTTTCGCGCGACTATTTTTTCGTAATGGAAATTACGACCGCCACTGTACACGCTGGGTTAACGTTTTCTCGATGATAGGATTGCGGAGCAGATCGGCGAATCCAGCTTTTTCTCTCGTTCGCGGAGAACCTGTTTCTAACGAGACGAACTGTCTCGTCGAGAGACGAGACGATGTTTTATTTGAATTATTTTTCACTCTGGAAGAACTCGACTCGAACCCTGACGATTTAAAACCTTTTCATTTTATTTTATCATATGGAATTGGTGTGATACCTGGTAAAATACTGACATGTTTGGTAAATGGTTAAACCCGACACATTTAATGATGTAAACAATACATTGAATCTTCAAAATTATAAGGAATAGTTCTGTTGTTATTTTTTGATTTTCTACTGTTATAAATTTAACTATATGTATGGTTGTCTACTAATACGCATACATATCTAGAGAGAAGTAATTTCCGAGTGGCGAGAATTCCATCGAATGTCACGTCGCTAGTAATTATAACAACGCGACGATTCAATATTTGTTATGTATTGATTCATTTGCGTTCTTCTTATTTTGTAATATGCAATTTTTCATTATTATGGTTCGACGTGTTGAAAAGTAAAGACGTGTTTGATCTCAGACGGAGATATAAACGAGACAATTTTATTAATCGTATCTGTTATATTTAAAATTAAATGTTAAGTTGTTTGTGTTTACGCGGACGTGTTATTTTATTGACGACTTAAATCCTACACATACAGACATTCAATCCTATAAAATTTTTCTACATGTCCCAAACAAGCAGAAAGTGAGAGATTTTCGATTAAAATTCATTGTTAAGTTGTTTGTGTTTACGGACGTGTTATTTTATTAACGACTTAAATCCTACACATACACACATTCAACCCTATAAAATTGTTCTACATATCCCAAACAAGCAGAAAGTGAGAGATTTTCGTGGAGAACGTTCGTGTGGAAATTGGCAGATCGTCGAATTGTTGCTAAATCGTCCGACGACGTGAAAAATGTCTCACTCGATCAGCAATCTGACGGCTAAGTACACCGATTGCTAATTTATTCGCGGGTGGGGGATGTTGCGCGCAGTATGTTACACGGAAAAATAAGAGGCGAGGCGAGTAGTCGCATTAATTAGTCGGCGCGGGGAAAGCGGTGGTGAAGGGGGGCCATTATTTGGAATCGATTACGGCCGTGCACAATCGCGGCTGACAATAATTAAAATTGCAGCATAGTAATTCCAATGATTAAGGGGAACGCTGCGAGCAATTATCGCCGAGCCGCGCGCGCCCTGAAAAGGAGATAAATAACGAAGCCGTATAAATTTTCCCGCGTTTCTGTCCTCGGCGACGGCGGTAACAAATTCGATTATAATCAACGCGCGATCGCGTCGAAAGCCGCGTGTGCCCGCCGTGCGACCATTCCTTTTTTTTATTCTTTCTTTCACACCGGTTGTTAATTAACGTATTTCATTAAGGAGAGCTCGACGATCTTTCGCGGAGAAACGTTTAATCGGCCTTCCTTCCGAGTGCGATACATTATAATTACCCGCTGCAGATGTTTGCGCAAATTCTAATTTTGTAGAATACCTCGAATTGCATGTTCCAGGATTTTGTAAAGTTGAAAATAATAATATGGCCACCCTCAAATTGTTTTATAAATTTCACTTAAAGTCTCCAGTCTAACAAAAATTTGAAGCAAGCGTAATCAAGTAAAATCTTATTTTCAGTAATATCCTGAACTGTTCTACGATTATTTAAAAATTTTCATAAGCTATAAAATGCATAGAGATCCGCAGTCTAGCAATGATAACAGTACAACAATTGGCCTCCGGACCGAGAAATATGGAGCAAGTGGTTCCGAAGCGATATATTTTCAACAGCCCGTTAATATACGGATGACACAGTAGTCAGCGTTCATAAACCAGGGTCACAATTTATCATATTACCTTATCGATTCGGCGGCCATTATAGCGACCCGCAGCCGCAAACACACGCACGGTCACGCAGGCCAAAAAAACAACGGAACGGAACGTGCTCGAATCAAATTTATCCGTCGTTTATCGACGGCCACCCGGTATATTGAACTAGCACACGACGCCATTTTTCACACGCTAACGTTTTCACCGCGCGGCGCGATGATCTCGTCGACGATAACTTCGGCAATCAAAATCTCGATTGCGCTCCACCTCCTCTCTACAAAGCCCCCTCGCTCGCCCCTTCTTTTTCGCAGTTTCCCGACCGCCGCTATTTTCGCCGCATTTTCCGAATTTTCCTATCGATGCATTACGAGCACGGACACCGGAAACGCGTTCGACGTTTATAAAACGTTTTACTGGGCGGCCGCCAATCATTATTCTCGGTAATTCGGTGCCGAAACCGCTGTCGCTTGCGAATCTGTGTCGGTTATTCGCGAGAACAGGGTCGCGAAAATCATTTATAAATCATGGCTGTTTAGCACCATTGGTAACGCCGCAAATACGTTTCTTGCGAGCACGTGCATGGCTAAACCAGACACAAAAATATTTTTCTAGAGAGGATGTGCATAGCTAAACCATACTCAAAAATATTTTTTTATAAGAATGCGCTAAACCAGACCGAAAAATATTTTTCTTGTAAGAATGAGCTTATCCAGACCGAAAAATATTTTTCTTATAAGAATGAGCTAAACCAGACCGAAAAATATTTTTCTTGTAAGAATGAGCTTAACCAGACCGAAAAATATTTTTCTAGAGGTGACGTGCATAGCTAAATCAGACTCAAAAATATTTTTCTTGTAAGGAGGCGCTTAACCAGACTCAAAAATATTTTCCTTGAGAGGATGTGATTAGCTAAACCAGACCGAAAAATATTTTTCTTGTAAGAATGAGCTAAACCAGACCGAAAAATATTTTTCTTTAAGAATGAGCTTAACC
Source organism: Lasioglossum vierecki (assembly GCA_028455595.1). Lineage (NCBI taxonomy): Eukaryota > Metazoa > Arthropoda > Insecta > Hymenoptera > Halictidae > Lasioglossum > Lasioglossum vierecki. Next base: position 20,958,759 of record CM052335.1, on the reverse strand, counting down.
AGACCGAAAAATATTTTTTTAGAGGTGACGTGCATAGCTAAATCAGACTCAAAAATATTTTTCTTGTAAGGAGGCGCTTAACCAGACCCAACAATATTTTCCTTGAGAGGATGTGATTAGCTCAACCAGACCGAAAAATATTTTTCTTGTAAGAATGAGCTAAACCAGACCGAAAAATATTTTTCTAAAGGTGACGTGCATAACTGAACCATGCCCAAAAATATTTATCTTTCTAAAATTGTCTGTATATTGTGTTCTTCTGCATTTTCCACGACCATTAAGAATGAGATTTCTTTCTTGACGAAATCAGTGGAAATATTTTTTATTTTGCATAAAGATAGTAACTCGGTAAAGAGTTCGATGAGTCGAGCGTTCTGGAAACAACGATTCGTATACATGTTTTCCCACTTGGCCGCATTCGGAGCTGGATGGTAGTTGGCAGTAATGGTTGAACTTTTTTCATAAAATTGGTACGCGCGGCGGACGACGCGGTGGCCGGCCACCCGGTATAGAATCTCGGCGGGAAATCGCCGAGAGAAAAAGGAAAAGGATAAAAATAAGCTCGACGCAACGGGAGACCGCGAGTGCACCAGATACTTAACGCGCGTACACATGTACCTCTTTCCACGGGGTACAATCAGTGACATTCGCTTGTCGCGTTCCAGTCGTGCCCAGACGCACGAACGGGAACGAGGTCAATTGACCGTGTCGGCACACAGAAAGAGTACACGTCCCCGCGTGTACACGCGACACGTACCGTGTGCATCCAATACCGTCGTTCCCAAGAAACGGACATACTACCCACCCTCTCTCTTTTCTCTCTCTCTCGCACAGCCCCCCAACCCCGTCGCGATAGGAGCGGCGTTGCCAACGAAATCGTGAACACGCGAAAACAATAAACCTTATTGATCGAGGACCGTCGTCCGTCCTCCGTTTGGCTCGTTCCTCGAGATAAATTCTCCTCAGGGGTGTAGCGAACCATTTTACCTCTTTTCAAAACGAAAAGCCAACCCCCTTCTCTCCTTCATCAACAACCTCATCGCCGTCGAAGTCGTTGGTCCTTGTCCTCCACCACCCCTTGAGCCCCTTTTTCTCTCTCTCTCTCTCTCTCTCTCTCCCCCTCTCGCTCTCTCTCTCTCTCTCTCTCTCTAAGCAAAATTCAACGAAGTCGCGTAACAGTTGGCTAACTTTCGGGCTACCGAGTTACACGCGCATTTATATTCCATTCTTCCGTGATCCGGCTGAAAGGAGGCGAATGGAGACGGCCACGCTCGGTCGACCGGCTCCCTCCGGGTTGAATTATTTCGACAATTATTGGTTGCGACCGACCGAAGCCCGCTGCTCTCTCTCTCTCTCTCTTTCTCCTTACCCGCTGGACCCGCCTCGGCATTTACAAGGGAAATGTTAGCGTTCAGCTTCAGATGATACAGTCATTAGACCGCGGATGCCAGCGAGAATTTTCATTCGTGACCTGTTTGTTATTGCTGCGCCGATACGGTCACTACCGAAAATGATTTGCAAACGATTCGATCCACTTTCCCATCGAAAAATTGATTTTTTAATTTTAGTGACAATGAAACCATTGTCATATCAGTTTCTTTACAGTCATTAAAATGTCTTTATCTCTGAAAATGTCGTAGAAAAGAAAATTTATATTTCTTGAATGAAATTTGATTTCATTTTGGAAGAAAGGCGTTATATTTGTATTTGCTAGCATTTGTTTAAAATCTTCAATTATTGCTGTCCAATGAATTTTGGAATTCTACGGAATGACACAGGGACAATGGACTTTGTTTTAATATTTCGGTAATAAAAAAGACCTGGCGTTAATTACCCGCAACGGGGAACAGTCGCGGTTTGTTTTCATATTATGTTCGACGTTAAACTGCGGATTTGTCAGCGATCATTGGTAACGTGTTTTTTGAGCGTCGCTCGGTGCGGCAAACGCAACTGAATAAAGCGAAATAAACTCGTTAAGGCTATTTTATTGTGAACGAAAGCCATCGAATCTGCTGAATTGAATAAAAAAAAAGCGTCGAATTCAATAATTCTATTATACATACGCAGCTTTTGTTCAATTCTCCGGCATCTTTTGTATGTTTCACGGGCTTGTATGTTTGATTGAAAATCATTTTATTCCATTTTTGCGGTGCTGGAATGATCGGCACTATTATTTCCAGCTGAATAAATATTCTTGCATTATTTTTTTAGATATCACGTTTCGATCCACGCTTGTTGCAATTTTCCCAGAGGAACAGAAACGAAAAAATAATGATGCGGGCTTCGTTATCAAAGATTACTTTTACTTCCGACCTTCGAGGTAAAGATACACGACGCGGTGACGTGTAGAACGAATCGTTGCAACATTCTTGCGTTTGCGTTCTAGTCCGATGATTTACTCGGTCATAGTGGTTAACGTACGACGCGAAGAGTTAAAAAAAATTTAATGACTCTATTGTGCTCAGGTTTCGTTTACTATCTCTCGGGTTTTAGAAAATCAGACCACAAAACGCAACGGACCAGTAATTCTAAATACAGGCTGGGCATAATCTACGTGCACGAATAATACAAAATTTTGTTATACATGTTTTCTCATCCAAAGAATCTGGCGCGTCTGATCATGACCAACCAATTCTACTTCCTGCAAATACTATATTTACTGTAGCATGATTTTTTTCTTTAAACTCAGAATCCTGAATAATTTTGGAAAATGTTTTTAAACTCACGAGTACTCCAAGCAAGATTTTAATTGCACCACTATGGAAGAATAAATTGTTCTTCCCAGAACTGTTCAGTTGAGAATATTATTAATTTTTATGGTCGTCGTTCTACGTTCTTTTATATTCTTCGAAATTCGCATGCTCCATCAGTGCATAAAAGTCCACACTCCATCGACTACAGAACTCCCGTTACGATAACAGACCGACAAAGTAGGGGCATTAATATTCAAAGCCCATTATTCAAACCTAAAATATCGCAGTTTGAAAACTATTTCACCACGTCCGAAAAACATTTGATTTCATTTAAGACAGTGCCGAAACTTTTTGGCTCACGTCGACTGGCCATAAATTTCCATCGAACAGCCATTATCTTACGGGGTGCGGATAAAGTCGAGTACGACAACTCGCAAATGCATGAATCAAGGGATGTAAAGAGGGAATATGTTAATATCGGTGGTGGTTACCAACGCTCCGCCAATATCCGTTTCGATTCCATTAGCTGATGCACTGTCTGGACGCAGAAATGGAAATAAATAAATTTTTCTACATTTATTCTAATGCTTCAATATACATTACAAACGAATGAAATTTCATTTCATTTTTAAAGAAAGAGTAACATATTTGTTAGACTTCGTTTGAAACAGAACAAGGGATGAAATCAAAATTTTCCCGTCTGTATTGAAAGATTTCAGAGTAAAACATTATTATCATAAAAACGAGTGTAACTCGTTAAAACACGACAAGAGATTACATAAAAATTTTCCAATCCTTTCCAAAAGATTTCAGTGTAAAACATCAACATTCATATTTGCTAGACTTTCTTGAAAGTCTTCAAAACGAGTGTGACTCGTTAAGACACGGCAGGAGATTAAACGAAAATTTTCCGGGCTTTTTCGAAAGATTTCATTGTAAAACTTGATGGTCTGCGAAAGGAGAGTACCATTTTAGGGTTAATGTCGAGGGTCCGACCCGCCATTCAATTCCATTAGTTAGCACAGTTTCCCGGTAAACGTCGCCGTTGGTGAAGGGGCTGCGGATTCGGCATTAAGTCGGTTCATTTCCATCGCGATGGTGTGGGGGATGGATGGGTCCGGTCCGGTGCTATCCTAGAGGGTAGCAGGATGTAGCGGTGTTTGGTTCCCGGGAGGAACCGCATCGAAAAGAGAGCAAAAGAGAGAGAGAGAAGGTGGTCGACAGCGTCGGAGTGGCGACGACGCCGCCGTAAAGCGCGCAGAAGAACTGACGAGAGATCGACGACAGCGAATTAATTCGTCGACCGTATTATCGGAACCGCGCTCCGTCGTCCATTAGACCGGTTTTTCGAGCGGCGTAACGACCCGTCCTGGGGACCCGGTTCTTTTATTCGGAGCGCGATGGTTAACGAGGAGACGTCTCCCTTTTCGTGCTCCGCGATGTATGTGTACTAATGCTGTCCCTAATGATTCTTTACGAGGAGAACCTTTCCACATGAACGCGAGAGAGAAAGAGAGAGAAACGTCGGAGAAAGTTTGCAGTGAGAAGACGTCGCCGAGAAAGAGAGAGAGAGAGAGAGAGAGAGAGAGAGAGAGAGAGAGAAGAGGTGGTTGGTGCCGGAGTAGAGGGGTTAAAGAACGACCGAAAAGGGCAGGAGAGAAAGTCTCTCGTCTCGCGACTAGACAAATAGGCAAATGTCGAGGAAAGGGAGAGCAGTCCGAAAAGAAGGGAGCGAGAAAGGGGTGGCTCGGCTTTTTAGCAACGTTGGGAGTTGGGCGTCGCGACGCCCGTCGTCTCCGTGCTTCCTTTTCGGCGGCTCTCTATGTCTCCTTCGTCCTCTTCTCCTAAACCCTCCACCTCCTCCTTCTTCATTTCGCCTCTCTCTCTCTCTCTTTTCCTCTCTTGCCCCCATTTTTCTCCAGGCTCTTCTCAGTCTCGCGCCGCGTTTCATCCCTCCTTTTTTTTGCAGCCGCGAAAAGCACATTGTTCGACGAAACGTGCCTCCCGTGTCCCCCGCGTCTCTCTCTGCTTCTCGCAGTATCACTCCACCGAAAGTGTCTTCTAGCAATGAGCACTCAGCCCCCTGCTGCATTCTGGAGCTTCCAGTTTCACCATTGTTACGTGGCTCCGAAGCGAGGGAGGAAGAGAGAGAGAGGGATGAAACGATGGTAGGGATACGGTGAACAAAATCTGACGAAAGAAGAACCCGTAGGGCCGGCACGGAAGAGGAACGATAAGAAGAAAAGGGTTCCACCGAGTTCGGAGATGTCGGTAAATGGTTCTCGAAGTCGAGAAAGGGAACCACGTCGCTCTCCGGTGGTTGGCTCGCTTTTGTTCACGGATCCAAGGATCCAGCGTTTCTTTTTGCTCGCGCAGTTTTCACCTTGGTCGGATCAAGGCCAGACGTTCTCTCCTGGATGAAGGTGTCCGAATCGAGCGATCGTTCACTCTGATCGTCCTCGTTTCAGGAATCTCTGGAGAGAGACCGAGGATCAGGTCGAACGTCACGCTGACGACGAGATTTCCAGTGACGAAGCTACGTCGATCGTCCCAGCTTCGATTCAGATAAGTCTTGTCGACTGTTCTTTTTTTTGTATGACGAATTAGGAGTGCGCCGCGAAAGAATGATTCGCCGTGATGCTTCTATGGACGACATTGCTTCTCCGATAGCATTCGGTGAAAGAGCTTTTTTTATCGCTATACGAATTCGCATTGTTACTTTCGTCTTCAGAAATTTGTCTCTCTTTACTAAGAAGTATGAGGAGGCGGGTAAGGTGCCAAATTGGATACTCCCTCGACTTCCTTTTATTTTCCGAAGGTCCCTTTCACGGATATTTACGAAAAATACAAGCAACAGGCCAAAGAAAATTCTGAAGAAATTATCAGGAGGCAAGGTTTATTTGAGGGCAAAAATTATTTTGAATATGTTTTCCGCGAAAGTTCAAAACCCTGGTTCTTCCATAAAGGCTTGAAGAAAGGTTTCATTGCCACGATTAATAGAATGCGAGCGGATCACTACCATTTGGCTGCTTCATTGGCACGACTCAGCATAATCTCCGACGGCAAGTGTAGTTGCAACCAAAGCGATGAAACTTTAAACCACGTTATCTGGCAGTGCGAAAAGTATAACAATCAGAGGCACAAATTAATGGATTCCCTATATAAAATGGGTTTCCAACTACCTCTAAATATTAACATGTTTATAATAAAACCTAATATTAGGGCTTGCGTTTGTATTCACAATTATCTTACAGATTGCAAACTATTAATATAAATCTTATGTTATGTATCATCAACTGCTAATTTTGTAAAACCAAATTGTAAAGTGAAATGGAACCAACTAAGAGTCCAAAGAGCTTCAATAAAAAAAAATTACTAAGAAATCGTGACCGTTAGAAAATAAGTTGGAATCATTTACAATGCGTGCGCCATCCAGAAATCTTGAAATATTCAGCGCTACCTACGATCCCCGTAAAAGTTCGAATTTTTACGCGTTGGATGTTTTTGCCTTTCCCATTAGCTCTCGAAATATTAAGCGAAATAGGTCTCCTATTCTCGGCTTTACGGAGCTATTCTCACTCCATAAACAAGAAGACCAGCGCAACCGTAAAAAAATACGTGTCGGCTGTAATGTATATTCCTAATGCTCCTCGTTCGTTCATATTTAATTTAATGAAACCGTTATACTACCGAACACGAGATTTTTATTTACTTCCTGCGCGTTTGAATCACGCTATAAAAACCTATGCTCGTGCATAAACAGCTGGTTACAGGTTTACAAGAATATGGAGAGCGTGTCCCGGGGACCTCTCGGTTCCGAGCCGTGAAACGCATTCCGTGTTTCCTTAAAGTCTGCACGGCCGCACAAACATGATTTAACAGGATTCGGAACAGTGTTATTTATACGGTGAAAATCCAATTTGTTCGGGGAACGACTATAAATAAACGTTGGGCGAAACCGGAGATCCTTAACCGCGGGTGTGAAATGGAAAAGTATGAACTCTGTTTTATGGGACGAGCTGGCCATTTTTATTTTCACATTACCGGGGACGGTTGTTACGGCGTTGCTACGGTCTTATCATGTAGGCAGAACATTTCTCTTGCTGGTCATTAACCTCTCGCCGTGTAACGTCCAGTTGGAATCGCGATGAAGATTCATAAGAAATTTAGGTACCGATGGATGTTCTTCCTTTCTTTCTTTTTATGATACTGACATATGTCACTTTCTTGTCTAAAGTCTCCCCTTAACCACCCCTACGTACCATCAGGTCATCAAGTATGAAACTTGACGTCGTGTTGTTATACTTAACATCTTGATGTTACGGAAGAGAACAATTCTTCTAGTATTATCAATGGTGTCAAGCGCAGAGTAGAATGTTTAAAATATCATAAACGTGCACTTAAAGTGCAGAATTAATTTTTGTTCTTTTCTCCTGGATCGATTTTTTTCCTCTGTCCTGTTTACTTTAATATGAAACATTATTTACAATTTTTTATTCGCGGCGCAAAGGTTCGATCATTTACAACAACAATTAGTTATTTTTGTGAATACTAAACGCTGGATTCGGATTCGAATCTTCAGGTTCAAGAACCACGTTAGCTATTAAAATGTTTTAATACGAGGAAAAGAAAGGAGGTGTTTCGTCCTAGTTATTTGTGCCGCGAATAAAAACTTGTAATATCTTAATTAATTAATTAATTATTATTTACAATAATTAGTATGACACTTTTCTGCCAAACTGGAAATACACTGAGCGAGTTCAACGTTGTCACAATTGTTGGAGTCACAGAGTTAATGGTTTATGAATTCGCTACCAGTCCCGCAGAGAATAAATCGTTGTAACGGATTTCTGAATTGTCTAATCGAAGGCCAGGTTCAACTCGAGCGCGATCCCGAATCTATTAGACCTCTCTATTAAGAAAACAAATGTGGATCGCGTGCGAAGCTCCAGCAAATTTCCAGCGAGGCCGAAAAATTGCATAAACATCCCCGGGCAGAGGGCATCAATCTCTTTCGAGCTCGATCACGAATATAGGCACAATGGCGCATTATCACACCCCGTTCCGGGGGTGTAAAATGCTGCGGCGAGACACGCGAAGTAGGAAAATGTTCGGAGTCGGAGGACACGGCTGACATACGCCTAATCAACAGTCCAGAATTTATTAGGCTTCTACAATGGCAGGGCAAATTGTTCGGGTTCCTCGGAAGTCTCGCGAAGCGCAATTTACCCTTCCGTAACTCGGCCGTACAATTATTATTCCACCGTGGAAACGGTGTGTCGCGACGCGGTCCTGGTTTTCTCGGATGAAAATCCAAAGTCCGATTCCCCTTGATAAGATTCTGCTCCAATTCCAAGCTCGTTATTATGCGGCGCAGTGTCGAAGGGGGTGGACTACCGCCACCACCCTCGATACAGGGTTAAATCTGTTTCTGAAAGCCTCGAAACGATGTTCTGTGTCCGATGTCTCCGGAATTCGCCCGACTCCTAATATCACGGGCTGAGCTCCAGGGGTGGAGACCAGGGGAGAGGGTTCAAGACGAGTCACCCCCTTAATCTTCATTAAGCATCCCTTAACTGTTCGCGGCTCCCCGGGCGATAATTCTTCGCAAGCTACAAATGGCCCCGGACTTTCGCCGGGGGAAAAATAGAAAATTTTTTTGAGGGTCGACGCCTCCGGACAAACGTTGTCGTCGAACCACCGTAAACGGATCAGAGGCGGATAAGGTGAACGTGTTCGGATTTTTGGGTTCGTTGGTTTTTGAACTCTTTTTTTTTTAAATTTATTTATCTAATGTTGCTTTAACATCAAAGGTCATTAGGAACACGGTGCATTTTCTTACAATATTTTGTACATCTTAGTATCTTTGATATATTGGGCAAGACCGGCAATGTGTTCCTTAGAACCTAACAGAATGGGTAAAGATCCAGGCGGTTTAGCATTTTTCCTTTGATTTTCATATTTTTTGCATTCCAGTACAAGGTGATTTATATTAACTGGTACTTTACGTATATCGCAGATCATGTTTTCTTTTTTACTTAACAAAAATGAATGGGTTACTTCTGAGTGCCCAATTCTGATTCTAGAAATTGACGTTTGAATTTGACGATCTATTGGACTTGGAAACTTTTGCGATGTACTTTATAAAGGAAAAATGTTTTTTTTTAAACTTGAGGAAGTTATTTCGTATATTATTCCGAATGGCCGATTAATATAAAATTTGAAGCATGTTATGAGGAATATAGGAGGACCCAAAATATAAAATTCTAACTTCGGTAATTTTTTACTCTTTGAAATATTTGCGAAAAACTGCAGCTGCTACTACTGTATTTATTTCTCGTAACCAATTCTTAATTAATTCTTTAAATTTTGTTGTCTTAAAATAAAATAAAAGATTGTTCATTTGTTACTTATTATATTTGGCTATTGAATTAAGGGGAACGTTCTGATCGTTTTTAAGAATAGAGTCCGCAAAATCATTGTGAGACGAGATTTAAAGTTGTACAGTTCCGATTTAACCGAGAAATTAATCGTCGAGGGTGATGTTTTCCCAGTCGATGAAGACATCGATCTGCCTTGCCAACTTCTAGGGTTGACCCGCGGCGTGGAAGCCGCGAGGGGGTGCGTTATGACGTCAAAACTGTCAGCCGGCCCAGAAAGGGTTGAAGAACAGCAACGAGGGCGTAGTCGAATAAACCGAGTCGCACGCAACCTTTCGATCCTACTTTTAGGATACCATCTGTGGCTATATATTTCAACCCCTACGCTAATTAATTTAAGCGATTTTATTGAAAGTTTTTGCAGCGAATATTAGAGTAGATCGGGAATGAGAACCGCTGTCACCTGGACAGGCTGTCGGCGTCGAGAGGGTGAGAAGGCGGGGTTCTTGCAAGATTTAGTGGGAAAGTGAAAGAAAGGGGTGGCGCGAGACACGTATTCGCGATCTTTTTTTTTCTTTTTACGCGAAATCTATCGAGAGAGGGTTGAAGAAGCCGTGGGGTGTGGGTGGCAGTCGGCGGGGGTGGAATGGATCTAACCAAGTGGTTTTATTTACGAAACAAGGGCGACCTGTGGAGGTAATCCCATCGAGGGAACGCTCGAACGGAGCTAGTCGCTCGGCTTAAGAAAATAACACGGTCTAAGAATATTACCCGGCTCCTCCTTGTCCTTTTAATGAAGAGGCCTTTAATGTGATAATGGGGTAAGCGACGGGATCAAGAAGTTCGCTAAGGAGGACTTTTTAATTTTGCGACGCGAGGATCTTAACGATCGCTGCTTTATCTGCTCGTATTACGTTTGATTTAGGGTTATGGCTCCGGGCCAGATTCGGGCTTGCGTACCCCGGTATATTTTCAACGAAAAAAAGAAAACACGTATTACGCCATTGTGTAAACTATTGTTTCTCTTTTTCTTTTCGTCCCAGCGTTTTCGGAGGACGTTGTATCGACGGCAAGTGCTTTCTTTAACGTAATACACTCTTATTTGAGACTCTCACTTTCATCTTTTGTACACGGGGCGCCGGATAAGATATATGACGGAGAATATTCTCCCTCTAACAAGACGACGTTGAAAGGGGGATGAAACTCGCTACCGGCCGGTGTACCTTACCTAAAACTCATTTCTCATTTTTTGAAAACAAGATCATTCCTTTGGACCCTTATTTTCATATTTTATACAGCGGGAAGATGCACGCCAGTAAATATTACACAACAGTAAGGGAAACGTCTCGGGACACATCACGGTCCGAGGGAGATGTTGCATTTTCTAAAAACAAGATCACGTATCTGCAGTCTTTGTTTCCCGGGCTTTGTACGGTAACAGAACCGTGATGGGAAATATTCGTTAAAACAGGTATAAAAGACGACGCTGCCATTACCCTGCGAATTCAGAACCAGTCTGACGAATTTTCCGACGTATGGAACACAATGAATTATTTCGACCATCCTATACATAAATACTTTGGTAAGGTCACTCCGCAGACAAAATGATAATAACGCAAGGGAGCGGAAGCTGTGAAAATAATCAAAGTACGAAGAGTTAATATATCATAAATATTTATTAGACTCTGTTTAAAATTTTCATCACGAGTCTGCGTCGACAAGGCGAGGTGTTAAGGGTTGTTCTTAATTAACCCCAGTCAGCCAGCGTCTCGAAAATTCCCCAGATATTCCGAGACGATCGAAAAACCTGTGACACAGTATCGTACCGGTGAGATTTCGTTGAAACCGTTGGAAATTGGCCCGCAGGAGTGAACGAACCCCCCGAAGGGCAGTTTCGGCAGTGGAAAACCAGAGTCGAGCCCACGCAACTGCTCGTAAAATCGACTTTTCCGTTTGATGGGATAACGATGTGTATCCTCGCGATACGCGAGAACGCCGATCTGGCTTATCAACTGCCGTCGAAGAGGGTAACAGCCGACAAGGACATATTGTTATTATGACGTCATATCGTCAGACGACCCCGGGAGCAGAAAAGGGGGGTGATTAGGCAAGGGGGCTGTGTTGCGGCGAGCGAAGAACACGACAAGGGGGATGGCAGACAGAGAGTGCACGGTGTACAGTAGCCATGACACCGGCTGGAAACCATGGTTCGAAGATGAGGGGGTTGCCCGACCACCCCTGCGACCCTCTCTCTTTCCTCCCCTGAGCCAAGGGTATTTTTCCATAATCAATAACATGCCTCTATTCTCGTCACACCGAGCGAGCCGGCTCTACCCCCTCGCCACGCTCTTTCACCCTCTCGCCCTCTCGACATCGCCAACCTGTCCAGGTGACAGTGGTTCTCAGCCACCGATGCAACTTAATCCCACGTCCACCCTGCAGGTTATTCGGAAAATCATATTTCGCTTGACAACCCCTGAAACTCACCCGGCAATATTCAATCTAATCATTGTAAAGTCACCGACAGATTGCGGTGACATACCCTAACATCCTACGGAGAGGGTTCACCTTTGATCTAAGGTGGTGGATTCGTGGGGATGCAGTGAAAATAGAACTTTCGTGGGAAACAGCGGTCTGGAGTCTAGAAAATCTTTGAAACTAAACTACTTTCAAATCAATATATCAACTACTATCATCAATTACAGTTTTACCCTTTGAATTTTAACTTCAGCAAATTCGTTCGTTAGGGATGTGTAGGCTAGAGTGGAAGCCAATGTAGATTCGATAGAAATTAATGAGAGATGTCTAAGCTTTATTTCAAGTCTTCTTAAGGACAATAAAGAATGTGTGGTGGTATCAGCGCACAGATTCATTCAAAATAAAAGAAAAAACAAGCAATCTTACAATTAACAAAATCCCAACGTTTCGATCCAGATGTGGATCATCTTCAAGAGAAGAATTTTCTTGTGCGTCTGAAAAATTAATATTATTGTGGTATGTGTTAAAACAAAACTTCTTAAGAATAGAATGAAAAATTTTCCGAGAGGTGATAATTAAATTGTGGATTTCATGAATTTAAAATAAAAGTGAATAGAAAGTTGATTCTTCGCAATTGACATTATTTTGATATTAATATATTATTGATATTAATATTATTGTGGTATGTGTTAAAACAAAACTTCTTAAGAATAGAATGAAAATTTTCCGAGAGGTGATAATTAAATTGTGGATTTCATGAATTTAAGATAAAAGTGAATAGAAAGTTAGTTTTTCGCAATTGACGTTATTTGGATTTCGTACAAATCAACGCGTCATCCCCAATTAAGGGATTAAGGACGAGGGTGCAGTCTTAGGGAGGTTTTTGTCGAATTTGTTATGTGTTCGGCTTACGGTTAACAGGTTCGGATGGTGCAGTTCGGGTGTGTGTTTGTTTTTGAGAAATGCCGAGTAGTAACAGAAGTGTTTCCGTCACGAGAAAAACACGACGCACGTGCACGTTTATCGATCGCTTGGGCGGAGATGCGCGGTTTGAGAACCGTCGGTGAAAGCGGCGGTTTAAGGGTGGCACGAGTGGCGGGTGAAAGAGTTCATTAAAACCAGCACCGTGTGCACCCCCGCTTGGTCCCCGACCCCACCAATTCGCCGGTGCCACCGTCGATCCACCCTTTCGTCCCTCTTACGGGGGTGGGTGAGCAGGGTTCGTCGTGCAAAAAATACCCGAAACATTCGACGCTTCCGTCGACACCACGAATTGTCAACGCGCTGGATCGAAAGTTCTTTCCGAGCCTTCTGTTCACCCAACCAATTCCCGGGAGCTGGATCATGGTGAGCGACTACTTAAGTTTAGCCTCTTAATGATTTATTACATTTTCATTAGTAGAACATATTCTGTTGGAAGCTTTCCAAATTGAATCTACCCATTTTGTAAAGTTTCAGTTACCATACCCCTCCCCTCAGTTCATCGAACACAAAAGAAACTTTTTCGAAATTAATAAAAGTAACACGAAGTCCCTAGCATTATCTTATTCTTAAAAATAAAATTGATGTTTCCTCTTCGTATAGAAGTCAAAAGTATTACAATGTATAATATACATATAATATGTATAGAAAATGATAAGAAGCTAAGAATACTCCAGAGGAAAGTAATATAATGATTTTATCGTGGTACGGCATAAAAAAATTAATTCATTAATTTATTATCACTTTTCTGTTAATACTTCTTTTGCTTTTTAGCAAAACAGTTGAGAAAAATTTAACGATATAGAGAAATGGTTGATGATCAATCGTTTATCCGAAATAATGGAAAATAAATCACAGAATGCTTTCAAATTAATAAATAACTTCCAAGTCATCGCTAAATGGCCCACGTTGTATTGGTTACCCTGGTGGATACCCTCGACATCAGATTCCGAAAAGAGTGTTCCGTGAAATAGCAACAACTCTTCTTTCCAGTGACTTTTTCCCATCTCTATTTTTACCTTTGCGTTCTCTCGGTCCGATGATTAATCAAGCCGCTATCAAATGATAATAAACGGTGTGACGTGGCCCTGTTGCGTGCTCGCCGCGTTATACTATTTATCGCAAAGATACGGGCTCGCGAAGGCCGTGGGTGGGTGACCGTAGATAACGATAATGCTTCCCGGGATTGTGGTAATTAATCCTGAGTTTATTCGAGCTGACTCAAAAGTCCGCGTGTCGCGATACGACGGGTACACCTTGCGCCAGGCCGGACCCGCCGCGCACGATACCCGACAGAAAAGAAGGTGACTAACTTTCCAAGCCCTGCCACCGCCTACACAGCCGCTCCGTTTAAAACGTCAGGCGTAACCATAATTTCCGGGCTACCCTCTTCCCGCACCAACCCCAGAATCTTGCTCGAGAAACGTTTCGCCAGCAACATGGGAATATCTCGAACGTGATCCGCATAGCTCGCTCGGATTATTAATTTCCTCGCTTCGCTTCCGAGCGTTTCTTTATCGACGACGCTGCTCTTTTTATTCGCTCAACTGTTTTTAGTGGGTCGTTCCCCTTCGCAGGGATGCAAACATTTTGTACAGCGCTATGTCGCACAGTGGACCGGATCGAAAAATTTAGGGACACTCGACCAAAAAGTTGCCTTTTCGAAATTGCAAACTAATGAATTTGTATTGCTTCGTAAGGATCTATGGACCTCGAAAATGAAGAAATTAATGAAATTGAATAAATATTTTAGTCACAATGATCATTTAAAGTTGAGCGGTTTGAAAGTAGCATATTTCACCAGTCAGAATTGCTCAAGTTCTTTGCGATGTCCTCATCGTTTCGTCCCACATTTTCTCTCAGTTTTTTTTGTATGATATAGAGCATCTCTTCCCAATAAGAAATCATATATTTTTTTAGTAATAACTAATAATAATATATATATAAAATAATGCTGAACGATACATGAAAGATTAAAAAAATGTTATATATTTGTCAAAGGTTATCTTTTTCCCCAAAACTTCCCAGGCTCTAACAAAGAGGAATATTTTCGGTAAAACTTCCTTTAAATAACCGTACAAGATCATTTCCGACATCGTCCGACTAACAACAATATAGTTGTTCAAAGCGGACAACCTAAAAACTCTTAAGATTGTAAAAAATTGTTTCTTTTCTTAAGGAAAGCAACTGATTCAACAACCACATAAAAATTTATTAAAACAACTAACTAACAAATTAAACAAAAAATATATTCTGACACGTATTATTCGAAAGAGATTATTTTATAATATTTTTTAGTTCAAACCTCATTTAAATATCTCAAACGGTTCAAAAGTTATGCACCAATGTCCCGAAATTTTTCGATCCGGCCCACTCTGTGTCGACGCTTTGTACCTCGGAACTGTGTTCTTAAAATCTGACACGCCGTTTTGCACTGATTAAAATCGTAAAGCAACAATTTCCTGAATTGTGCACCTTCAATATTAGTTGTAAGTGATTGCCGCGACGTAACATCGAGGACGATCCTTTACATATTTTGCGGGGCCAGGTTCAGAAATGTTGCGGACCACAGAATACACATTCACATCCTATACTTAATTTCACAATAAGGAATTACTATTATCTTGCGATTGCATTTTCCACACACACCCGAGTATTCAATCTACTATACAGGGGGTCCTCTGTTATTCAGAAATCCTAAGTCTAAATTCTATTAAATACACTTATTTTGTCAAATTCAGTCCAATTATCTCTCTCACGCCTAACAATATTATTCCCTATTCTAAAATCCTTTAATACAGGTATACCCTAGTCTCTTATCCCTTTTTTAATTATTTTTTAAAAAATACAATTTGTGTAATACTTTATATATCCCTACTGAGAATTTCTAATACATAATATGTGAATAGCCCCCTCTACAGGTGGTCCTGCAAAATGTCTGACGATTTTTCGTAGGAGGACTGCATGTTATAAAAATGAAGGAAAACCAGGTATTTCCCAATATACCTAGATGTTGGGTTTTCGCACAGTAAGGTAAAAGGCCAGATGTTTTACCTTGACAGCCATCTAAAACTGTGGTGTCCAAGGTGGTCCAGAACTCAGCTTAATAAACTGCAAATCCTGTCGCGAAATGACCTTAACGAAGAGTACAGTATTTTATCGATAATTGTCCCCAACACGGGTCTGCCCAGGGACAATTATCCGCCAGGGACACTGTTCTTTAAAAAATTATAATTAATTATAAAAAAATCAAACATAAAGACGTTTGGTAATTGGATTAGTTATGTTTACACTTCTCGGTGACCGAGGACTCTTCAGCTTCCTAGCTCCTCAAGGGGGTTCACCCCGCAGTAGTGGGGATAGCTTCGGGACATTTAGTGGCCAGACATTTGGGACATTTATGGATAAAATACTGTAAATGTAAAAAAATTGAGATCCATCAAAGTCCAGTTACTTTTACGAACACTGACTGAATAAATAGATTCATCGGTGATAGTTGCCCCGGAGAAAACTGTCCAAGCGAATGAAAAAGGACCGAACTCCTGCATCCAGCGATGTTCCAAGGGTAGGCTAACAGCGAGCTATCACGCTGCGCGACGCGCCGCGACGTCAGAGACAGCGAAGAAGAGAAACGAGTTGGAGGATGGACACACAAATGTGGCTGGCAGAGGAGAGACAACTCGAGTCGAAACGAGCCGACCATTACGGCTAGTTATGGCAACTCCGTGACCGGTCAATAGTTGTTCGTTCACCTGCCTTGCACCGGGTACACGTTCCCGTGTGTCCCACACTGGCATGGTGTTGTCCAATTTGTTGATCGCGAGACGGGGAACGACCGGCCTCGTGGATCGTGGTCAGTAGTTTCTCTGTCGCGGGTATGATTTACCGCGAATGTCCACGGGCTCGGGCATAAACGCACGAGTGTTGACAAATAGTATCCACCCCCGTCGCACCCCTGCTCACTCACCCTCTCTCGGTCGTTGTTTAAATATACGAAATGGAGGCGAGCTCTCGAGCGAGAACCAGCGAAAGGAACGCGCGAGGGATAAGCGCGAAAGAAGGGGCTTTCGTGTCTCGAATTTCAATTCGCGCCTGATACGTGGACGCGTCACGGTTTTTCCACGATCTGCAAGATAAACAACGGGGCTTCTGCCTGGGCAGAAGGATTATCAATGCCGCACGATGCTCGAGTTTTCCGGTTCTATGCTAGATGCCGTCTGGCTATTTCGAACAGAGTTCCATTGAATTACGGAAAATTTCTTCCGGAATTAATAACTGAGAGTCATCCCGAATAATTGATGTACATTCCTCCACCGTGGTAATTCCTTTTTTAAACCTTCGCACTCGAAGCTATTTTAACTTGAAAATGAAACATTTCTTCCGATCTAGAATAATTTCATTGTCTACGATTTCTTTTATTTTTTTTATATGAAGTTGATACAATATTTAAATTGGTAGTAATTGATTGGATACCAACGTGTTTAATCTTGTAGACAATATTATGAATAATGGTACAGCAGCTTTTAGCGACTAAGGATTATTTGGATGTCGTCCAAGTTCTTCTTATATTTCGTTGTGAACGGTGTTTTTTGAAATGTTAGATCTGTGAATTTTCGCGCGATATAAAACTGCAAGTATCTTTTAAAAATTGTCGGAAGAAGAACGTAATTCTATTTCATTGTCTTCTTGAAACGAGCACAATTTTAGTACTCTCCAGAATCGAAGACTCGCTAAGCGTTTTGGTCGTAAATTCAAGGATTAGATAACGAATGATAGCAAATAGTAACCGGGCCACGAAGCACAGGGACTAAATTCGCATTTGTCTCGCCAAGATGTCTCCCGGCGACAACTGATGGGAGTCCAAAGCTCGCAGCGGGCCCGAGTCGTGGACAATGAGGGTTCCACGCAAACCACGATGCTCGAAGGGGGTGGTAGAATCGCGAGAGGGGCCCCAACCGCGCACACAGATGATCTAAATCAAGCTGCCACTATTTCCTCGTAAATTGTAGAACCGCGGTTTGCAACAGCTCCCAGAGACCTGCCACGACCGTTTGTTCGGCTTTCCTCGTTATTTTTCATGCTGCGAACGATCGCAGAGATACCGATCTGGCTTTTACGGGGCAACTGTCGCGGCCGATATTTTCGCCGACGTGTACCCCTGTGTTTATAATCTCCGTAAGAAATTATACGTTGCTCGTTCGTGTAGAAGACGGAAGCTCGATACCGTTAAATGCGGCGTCAGGAATACGGCTGTTCGGGCTTGCTCGCGTCAGAAAAGTTCGGAACGGTCCCCCGGGGGGATGCACGAGGGGGTTCCACGGATCGTAATTTCCTTGGTGCATGGTTATTAAACGTATCCATCGTACTGCTACCCGCAGCCACCACGATATTGTTGCGAGAGATGCGTATCTGAAGTGCGCAACCAACGTTCAAACCCGCTTCGCGATTGCTGCCGATAGGATCCTGTTCGATAGTACGCAACGTTGTGAGTCCCGATATCTTCGTAAAATCGAAACCGTAGGATTCTAGTACCACAATTATTAGGAAATTGACTGGGACTTGGTCGTCTTGGCCTTGGTAGAGATTTCATCGGATAAGCTAGGTGTTCGTTGTGGAAAGTATTTGGTTAGAGAACGTGGAGAACACGTTTGGAAGTCTCAAGTAGATTTAAGAACAGGTCTCTTGGACTTCACTCTTTCACAAATGGAGCTCGACCTTTCTCACTGAGACTATTGCAACTCGCAATGAAGATTTGATCGGAACAGGAAGGTGTTTCTTGCGGAGATTATTCGATTAGAGGACGGGGAGAATGTTTTTAAAATTAGGAACAGGTCTCTAGGGCTTCGATCTTTCACAAATGGAGCTCAACCTTTTTCACTGAGACTATTGCAACCCGCAATGAAGATTTGATCGGATCGGCAAGATGTTCGTAGTGGAAAATGTTTTTGAAATTAGAAAAAAGTCTTTTGGGCTTTAATCCTTCACAAATAGAGTTCGATTTTTTTCACTGAGACTTTTGCAACCCGCAATGAAGATTTGATCGGATCGGCAAGATGTTCGTAGTGGAAAATGTTTTCGAAATTAGAAAAAAGTCTTTTGGGCTTTAATCTTTCACAAATAGAGTACGATTTTTTTCACTGAGACTATTGCAACCCGCAATGAAGATTTGATGGGATCGACAAGATTTTCTTTGGGGAAACTATTTGATTAGAGGACGTCGAATATGTTTTTGAAATTAGAAAAAAGTCTTTTGGGCTTCAATCCTTCACAAATAAAGTTCGACTTTTTGGACGGTCACTCTTGCAACCCGCAATGAAAATTTGATGGGATCGACAAGATGTTCGTTGTGGAGACTATTTGGTTGAAACAATAACGAACGAACAATCATATCCGTGTTGCGTAACAATATTAAACGCGCGCATCGCGAGAGGAACTTTTCGGACAAGGTAATAGCATGAAGGATGAGTTCGGTGGGAAGGGATGATTGCGAATATACAATTTGTTCGGCCGGTTGCCGAGCCGAGCGTTATCGCGGAGCGTATCGAAAAAGTATCGCAGGGAAGCGCGTCGCGATTCATCAAAACGACCGTAATCGCAATTGTTCACCCCTAATCACGGCCGTACGTCTTCATGGCGTGCTGCTATTACATTCGGCGTGGTTCGCTGACAAATTACACCGTCCCCCGGACGCGGACGCGTCCTCGGCCGGCGCGTACCGAACGTGAAATGACGGATTGCGCGGCGTCTTCTTAGAAGCAGCAGTACACCGTGCACGATAGTCGTGCCAGCCAGAAGAAGGATGCGCCGTGTGCTTCGAACGACAGACAACCAGAATGGAGAACGTGCAATTTTCGTTTCGCCGTTAACCGTGGCAAAGATTCTTCCCGGCGCTGCGCGGCGATCGGGCGCGCGGATGCAACCGAGTACTGGGTGTCCGCAAAACTCGACGTTCACGAAATTTACAAGACAACACGCTACGAGGATGAACAGATGTTAACCCCTTTCCGTACCATTTTCTTTACATCTCTACTCATGTATATATATATCTACTTTAGTATTCCTACAATATAGCTATTTGTTATGTAGAAAAATGATCGAACCTTGCGCCGAGAATTAAATTCATAATATCTGAAAGATAAATTACGATCGATAAACTAATTAATTATTCTACCGATTAAAACGTTTTTATCTTCAAGAATGTCGTAAAATTTAGAAGATAATATGTACTTTTTGTATAACGATATTTATTCGAATGCTTAAATGTTGATTCAAATCCACATTTTATTTCATTTAAAAAGATAGAAGCAACATTCATATTCGTTAGATTTTATTGAAACAAAATTATTTTGAAAAAATTGATGGATCCGGATTTCATAGCCACCCTATAGACCCGCCACCGTTCATACTCGGCTACCAAACTCCTCGCCGCCGCGGCGATCCGTTCGCCAAGATTCGAACGTGACCGTACCATGGTTCGGCTCGAAGAAAGAGAAAGACGTTAGCGGCAAGGTGTAGGTGTAGCAGCGAGAGGAAAAGGACGAGGCTGGCGGGTAAGGGAGGAGAGTGGCCCGGTGAAAAAGTCACTCAGCCGTTCGGTGTTTGCGTGAGTTTGAGCGAGAGCGAGCTCGCCAGCTCGCAAGCAAGCAAGCAAGCGACTGCTTTAAGCCCGGGTAATCCGGCTTAAAGCTCGAGTTAACGTGCAGGCCCGTCGCGAAAGCCACGAGGGCCCGCGCTTAAAGAGATTTCGAGTCGTTAGTCGAGTTACGAAAGGGGTACGGCCGCGGAAACGAAGGAAGAGCCACGGAAAAGGAAGCCAGTAGGTGGGAGTCGCGGGGGCTAACGGGGGGTTGCTATAGAAGAGAAACGAGATAGAGAGAGAGGGAGAGAGAGTGGTTGAAGGGTGGCGAGTAACGGATGCGAGAGAGGGTTGCTAGTCGGGGGGTAGACAGGAAGAAGAATATCGACCTTGCGAGGTACGTCCACCGTCGAAAACTCCTGTAATTAACGAACTTTTCGCCGGTTTTCCACTTCACGTCTTGCAGCTCCGCTGGCCGCCGCGCTGCCACCCCCCGGTACAACCCTCAAAAGCGGGTTTTGTTTGGCAAACTGCAATTTTTCTAAACGATCAAAGTGCTCGGAGCCTCCTCCCTCCTCTATTCCACCTTCGTCGTGCTCTTTC
Organism: Lasioglossum vierecki; assembly: GCA_028455595.1. NCBI lineage: Eukaryota > Metazoa > Arthropoda > Insecta > Hymenoptera > Halictidae > Lasioglossum > Lasioglossum vierecki. The sequence continues at coordinate 20,938,048 of CM052335.1, read as the reverse complement.
ATTTTCTCCTCTCTCTGTCTCGCAGACGACCAGTCGCCGTCTCGCTCTTTCTGGGGAGTCCCCCGGTCTCCACCGGGGGCGAAGCCGGAAGTCTCCTCGTAAAAATTGCATCGCCATTGTTTGAAGAGGTCGGGAAAGAAGCGGATAAAAGGTAAGATCGTTTCCTTATGACGAGCACCGACGCCGGACCCAGACCGAGAAGGGGGTTGGTCGAGGAACGTCGGGGAGCGAGGAGACCGCGTCATTAGCGGCCGCGAAACTTCGAAGCAATGAACCGCCACTGCCGCGGTTTAATGAATCGGCCGTAATTGCTCGGGAGTTTGACATTTCGTCGCAAACCGCCTCGCTGTTCCGCTAATAATCCCCGCACGAAACTTCCGTCGTTCGTGATGCGACACCGACCGCGGAAATTGAATCGTTCCTTCGCGAGCGAGCGCTACCGCCCGCGATCGATACCCGACTTTGATCTTTCCGCTCGGATCCACTTGCTCTTTTTGTCGGGAAACTCTTTTATGAATATACAAGTTTCCACTGTTCAATAGGAGAGGAGACCGAGGTCTTGCCTCTTCGCTGCCTTGTTTTCCAATAATGCGTCCACAGGGACTCCGGAAACTGGTGGACGCTGCTACGCGATCGCAGATATTGGCCTCTTGCTAATCGCTTATTCGAGATTGTTTGCGCCAAGTTCCTGCCATGGAAATGCTTCGATTTGTTCATCAGATTAGGATTGCGAGTTTCTATAATGTTTTAATGGGGCAGACTCGTTTCTAGGATTGCAATGGTTCCGGGACACTTCTCGTTTCTCGATAATGCAAAGATGGGCATTTTCAGTAGTTACAGCTAAAAGCTAACAACAGGTTGTGGTCTACCTCGGACAAGATGGCGACAAGTGAATCGACGAAAGGAGCCTTGTCGACATCCCGAGTATAGATAGGGTGGAAGAAAATCCCTTTGGAAAAAAAAGTTGTTACGAGCGCTAGATAAAAAATCAATCTTGCCCTGAAAAGTTCTATTTTCATGATTACGATAGAGCTGTGTCAACAAAAATTACCCAGGTACTCGGGTACTCGAGTAAACAGCATTACCCGGATACCCAGATATTCCGGTAAACAAAAATTACCCGAGTATCCGCGTATCTCATGAATATACTCCGGATGTTTATGCAAAATAAAAATCGTTTGCATCAATAGGAAAAAGCAGACGATATATTACGATTACTCGATATATTCTCTTGAACAATTTTAATAAATTTAAATTAATATATCAACGTTCTTTTAATTTCATTATTGTTTTAAATTGCACAAAATCATTTATGACTTATGTCTTATGAGACACCCGGGTACCCAGTTAAAAGTCCGAGCTCTAGTTTACGAGGCGTAACTTGCAAAACTCCGCGTGTAGTTGTTTTCATAAAGCTGAAAAATAGAATTTTTGAGAACGACTGCGGCCTAGATTGATCTTTTATCTAGAAAAATGAGAAGGTGCATCTCGCACCGTTGCAATCCTAAAAACGCATCTATCCCTTAATGGAGCAACATCATCGAATTAAATTAATTCACGGCGCAGAACAATGATTTCAGGCTGTAGATCGGGACAATGGTTTTTTTTTTATTAAAGCTGTGAAAGGTAGTTTGAAGTTCAACCGGCGATGTCCTGGTCGGGATAAAATTCACGAAGTTTCCATGACTTTGCAGCACGTTTTAACGCGTAATCGTTCACAAACACGAGTGTTCTTTGTGACGTAAGCCAGCGGGTAATAGCGTGGAGGGCTGTCCGCTATTGCGACTCGACGACGCGTGGCGTCGTTTAATTGGATTTGCAAAGGATTATTAAAAGGCTTATCCTTCGCAGAGACGGTCTGCTGTTGACTCGGCGTGGGTTACGGCTGCTCCCTGTGTGAATCATTTAGCGAACCATCTTTTATACTCGATTTACGCAATTTTCGACCCAAACAGTATCTGCAGCATCCTTAATAATGCATTCACCAACGCACACGAGACAGTATTCGGAAGCATTATATCTTTCAATGGAAATATTTCTGCCGTATCGACGTCAATTCCACTCGAGGATATTTAATTACTCGACTGGGAACCTTTATGCATAACACAAGAGCTACGGAAACATTAATTTCTTTCTACAATTTTAATTTAATTTTGTTCATTACGAATGATTACTTTGGACGGCCAAAGCTGCGCTTCGTTCGCTTTGAATGTTTGTAAAAACTCCAATTATCGTTCAGAAACTGAAGAAACGCACAAAGAAATGGCTACGCGAAGATTTGAATTCAATGAGATTGCGGTAGGTTTCGTTCACGTGTTTTTCCTGTGTAAATGCATTTCAAGCCCCGGGCGAAAGAATTACGCCACCGGGCGTTATCAAGCATTTGTTCCGGCAAAAAGGCGAAAGATATCGTGGCCGACCACTTCAGAACGCCGCGGCCAGCAAAAAGAGCTGGTCGATTGGAATTGCCGGACCAGGAACCGAATCCGGTCCTTTCATTTGCCGGACGACTGCTCTAATCAATTGAGCTGTCCACGCCGCCGACAAATTCCTTCCTCCCTAAGTCTAATATTCGGAATCACTGCCCTCCTGCGTCCGAGCCACGGTAAAAAGAATCTCCGCGCTGAAAGACGTCAGCGCTGATCCATTAATCCCACAAACCGAGCAGTTTTCGACGGTGGTTCTATACAATCGATAATCTCTATACGTTTTATTTATTTATTGACGAAAATTCCAGACTGAAATATCAACGAATCTTACACAGAACAATTATTTAAAACATTTCCACTGTCAAAGGGGACATATTTTTACTGTTTCAAAATAAAACTCTAAAAGACTATATTAGGCTACCATGTATTATCGCATAAAATAATTTTCGTTGAAACGCGTCATTCTCTTATTTCAGCCGAAAGCAATAAATCTTCCGACAAGGAGCATCACGTGACCAAACAGACCCATCGTGTAAAACGGAGTAACGCACCCCTGTCTCTCTTTCTCTCTCTCTCAAGAAACTCGTCCCGACTGAGAGGGAGACGAACGTGAAACCGATCCATTCAGCGAATCGGGCCCAAAAAGGGGAGCCAATTAAACGAAAATCGCGTGTCACTTCCGCGTAAAGGTTGCCTGGGGGTGGCTGTGTCGGCGGGCGAGGTTGACGGTGGTTGACGATGAAAAAAAGAATCAAATATTTCGTTTGCCTCGACGACCATCCCCCCGGGGCTGTTCTCCTTTGGCGAGGGTCAGAAAGGGTCTCTCCTTTCGTCGGCCATGTTGAAAGTGACTATCTTACGAGGGCGTTAGCGCATGTTTGACTTGTCAAAGAGCTTTTCCCTTTCCCCGTCCCTCCGGCTCTCCTCTCTCTCTCTCTCTCTCTCTCTCTCTTCGGGCTGCCTTTGCGTCTCTTTAGGGGTTCTTCTTCCCGCCTCTGTCTCGTACTGTCCGACATCGACCATAGTAATTCCCTTCTCTCGCTCTCGCCCCCTCTTCCTACCACCTCCCTCCCCCGCATTCCTCTTCTCAGCCGTATCTGCTATCCACTTCTACAACCACCCCCTTATTCGTTGTCCCTACACCCCTCCACATTCGCGACGCGCACCCAACTATTCGCCCACCCTCGCTCCTCGCTGTTGTTCTTCTCTCTTTTCCACGCGACACCCGTCGCGGCAACACGAAGCGCCGAATTGTCGATTCGTGCTTTGCTATTCATTCGCCCCCGCAGCACCCACACCCACCCCCTAGCGCTGGCAACCTTTAGACGGCGCGCCGTTCGTCCATCACTTGTCGTCAAGACACGCGAATGTATCGAGCCTGTCGTGTAACGTGTTCAACGTATTGTCTACGTTCCGCGAGAACCCTTATCGCGCGCCGCGACGCGATATCATACCGTCTCGATGGAAAATTCAACCCACCCACCGTTACTCGGCTCCTTTTACCGTCGATTTTCATTTTTCCATACCGTTCGCCTGTCTACTCGGTCATTTTCTTTCGTCGCTTTATTATAGTCAACCTTTACCCCACTCCTCCACGAATCGTCCACTTCCTCAGCTGTGCAAGGCGATATACTTTCGCGGGAAGAGTATAGAAAATTTACTATCATCCCCATTCGCAATGTATTCATACGAATTGAAATAAAGGGGAGTGCGTGTGAGCGAACGTAATACATTTTTGGAGACCAGCTAGTGCGTACAATAAATAATTAACCCTTTTAATAGTTCCTCAAAATATTTGTTGCATCGTTAACTTGATATTTAATAAATTACTAAACGTATTTAACCCTTCGCTGCATAGTGTATCATGTCTGATACAGTTAAACAATCTGGTATTTAGTAAACTAATAATGTGTTTTCTTACTATTCTAAATTATGTTTATTTTTATGGAAATGTTGTTTTAATATTTCTCAATATTTTGTCCCTTAAATAAAACACAAAAACTGACTTACTTTCAATTTTTTCATCCCAATTAAAACACTCATACTGCGACTGGTTAAGATTTTCATAAACTACAAGAAGTATTGTATGAGGTATTATAACTAGGTGTTTTGTGATATGAAATGGAAATATTTCAGGTAGGAAGAAAAATTCGGTATCCGAATTAGAATAGCTCCGAGTGAGCTCGAAACCGAGGCAACTAGCAATGATCCGCAGATTCAATTTCCCGGATCGATCGAAGTCGCGCGAAGACGTCGCGAGGGCGGAAGAAACGGACAAAAAAAAAAGAGGAAGACGGAAAAGAGGAGAAGGTAAAACGATGACCGATCGCAATGCTCGTGACAAACGCGATCGACAAATAACGACTATAACAAGGTTCTTCCGTTTCCCATTTATATTCGACTCGGGGCGCGGCGGCCTCTTTCTGATTTCCGACGGTTTGCCCGTTCGCGTCGAAAAACAGACGGGTCTCCGGCTGGCTGACTCGCGCTCTCCTTTTTCCCTTTTCCGAGTTCCTCCTTTCCTGCGAGCCGCGCGAGCGTATAACGAGGGAACGCGAGCGATATATCTCGGGCTTCTGGAAAACGGCCGGCTGTCTCCGTTACTCCGGCAGGGGGGCTCGCTCTATCGAAAGGGGCAACAGGGGCATGGGGGAGGGGTCCGTTTCTCGTTGCCGTCGATTTATCGTTTAATAAAAGGTGATGCATGGCCTCCGATACGGCGGTTTTTATTTTCCAACAGCGACGACCGACCGCGAGCTTCACCGATCCTCCTTTTAATCCCCGATACCCTTTGCCGTTCGATGCTCGTTAAACGGAATTGTTTCGAGTTGCTCATCATACCGCCGACCACCTCCGCGCCAGAGCGTGTTCCAGTCCTCGACTTTCAAAATATCCATTTTTCGAAATTATTTGCCGTGTTCTCTTCCGAAATTAACAAGATCGAAATTTAAAAAAAGAAATGATAGATGAAAAAATCATATCCCATTGATACGTCCTCTGTCATTCAGTCTCAGTTTACAGAATCATCCTGTATAATTGAATACAATTGTGACTTACACACGGCTGAGAATTTCTGTAAAAATTGTTCAATTTTTAAACGAAGATTTCTCGTGTTCTCTTCCGAAAATAACAAGATCGAAATCGTTTTTTAAAAAAATGATAGATGAAAAAATCATATCCCATTGATACGTCCTCTGTCATTCAGTCGCAGTTTCCAGAATCATCCTGTATAATTGAATACAATTGTGATTTACACACGGTTGAGAATTTCTGTAAAAATTGTTCAATTTTTAAACGGAGATTTCGGTGAAAGGGAACACGCGTTTCTGGATCGCGCAGTGGAGCCTGGGAAAACGGGGAGCCGTGCGAATCGATAATGTAATCGGGAATCCGTGATTTAAGATTTAAGAATCAAAGACACAGAGGGTGGGCTTGGGTGGATGGTGGAGGGATCGGCCTCTGTGTGAAATTAATCCGGATCCAATTGCCGCGCTGCCCGGGTATTTGTCGAACCGACCAGATCGATGTAATTAATCCAGGGTAATTAACGATAAAGCAAGCTACCCGGCCGGGAGGGAATATTCCCGAGCACGCACCTGGCTGCGTGATCCCGCGTACCGGAGGTTTTAATCACGGAGAACGAGAGTGCGGCGTGGGAGTGTACGCCCGATGGGGTTGGAAAAGACGGTGAAGAGGACACACCGCCATTTTCGTAATTACGCGCGAACGAAGCGCGCGCTGGATATTAATCGAAAACGCGGGGACACCGGTCGAGGGAGGAGGTGGGTGGATGGGGGTTGGTAGGAGAGGATTCCGGGTGGAGAAACGAACAGGGGGATGGCGAGTTTCACTGGCCAGTGCGTCGACATGTGGACCACGCGAACCGTTCGCACGATGATCATCGACGCTCGCTCGATTCCGCGAAACTCACTAGGGGATTCGACAAGTGTCACTGACACGTTAAATAATTGCCATGATGTTGACCGATCGACCGGTCCTATTAGCGGTCCACCTAATTCCACGGGATGAAAGAGTCAGTCCCTAATGAGATGGGCTGGGACACTTTTATCATCCGTGATGTTAGGCATTGTCCTACCGATCTGCATCCGACTCGCGAAATTAGTCCCCACCATTAAATTAGACTACCACCATTCACCCTCGATAGACTGACGCATTTGATGTGGACGGTCAATAGCTAAATCCATTCGAATCCTTATGCATTACTTGCTTTCACATAGATTTCCATTTCCAGGACAACATTGTTACCAGCTCGAACCGAATTCTTCTACGAAGTATCAAGTAGTGGAAATATATTTTCTCGCACGGTGGGTCTATTGTTTAGTCACTCTGAATACCTCCTCGAAAATCTCGAATTTCGAGATCCTTCTCTCCACGAGCGAGAGGTAGTAAATAATTTAAAAATTGTAATACAGTAGAAATATATTCCTAACATATTATTTTATCACTGCGAATAATATCTCCTCGATAACCTGGAATTTTGAGCTCCCCTTTCCTCAAAGGATCGCGAGCCCCGAAGGGCGCTGCAAAATCTACGAGAGGTAGTAAATAGTCAATCGCAGCTGCGATTTTCTTCCCCCTCTCCCCCCGGAAAATAAAATTGATCGAGGGATTCCATTCTGAGCCGCGAATCCTTTCTCCCCGAAACGATTTGTACATCTCGCAAGCTTGCGAACTATCGCCCGCAGCAGAATCGGGAGATAGAGGAGTGAAAAAGCGGGAGCAAGACAGAGAAAGGAAGAAAGAGAGTCGCCGGCAGTCATTTATTCGGATTGCAATAACTACACGGGGGCGGCGAGATGCACTCTCGCGGAAGCAGATGAAAAGGTTAAAAGAGAGAAGTAAAAATAGTGGAGGGGGTAGGAAGAGAAAAAGGAAGAAAAGAAATGTGTAACAAGAAGCGAGACGGAGAGGTGAGGGTGGTTGGGTATTGAAGGAACCGTGAGCGGTGGAAAAGGGGTCGAGGAAGACGGGAACGCTCCTCACAAAGGAATATTCGCATCCTGCGGCTCGTGAGAACTCTCTCTCTTTTCTCTTCTCTCTTCCCATCTTTCTACCTCTGTCTCTACTTTCTCGTACTTGTACGCACCTTCAATTCTTCTTGAAATCTCGACGCGCGCGCCTCCGCGCCGAAACGGATTTCTGAACAGCCGCCGCGGGAAAAAGCTTTGAACGGTGAACGTCGGCCCATTACTTAGGAACGCGGCTCCCGTTGTTTTCGTAGCAGCTCGCCGACGTAGAGTGCAATTAATGGAACACGCCGCGCGGATCCCGTGAACCTGTGCGTCGACAATTTAAGAAATTGCTCCCTCAAGCCCCTCTTCGTCACGCGTTTCCGAAACTCGATTATTCTGGACTATCACGCGGCTTTACTCCTCGCTCTGATCTACGCAGCCGACGCGTGCCTGCTCGTGGAATCCATTCTCAACTCACCTTTTGCACCGGTGAAAATTATTTTCAATTCATTTCAAGACACTTCGTTCAGAGTTTCCAGAAATCCTCATCAATTCCGTATCTATACCCGACACAAGTGCCAGGTTTTCTTCAGATATTCTTTTTGACATTTCTTCAACAAAATTTCAACAAAATCAAGACATCTCCTTCAACCCCGATTATTTTTAATCGATGTAATCTGCTTCAATTGAGCCAGATTCATAAAATACAAAAGAAATTATTGACACTTCGCTGCATAGTGTATCATATCTGATACAATTAACAAATCTGGCATATACACTAGTAAACTAATAATGTGTTTTCTTACTATGTTTATTTATGTCCATTTTTCTGAAAATGTTTTAATTTTTTTTCAATATTTTTCCCTTAAGTAGAACACATAAACTGATCTTCTTTAACTGTTTTCATCTCAATTAAAAAATCTGGCACATACACTAGTAAACTAACCATATGTTTTTTTTACTATGTGTATTTATGTCCATTTTTTTGAAAATGTTGTTTTAATTTTTTTTTCAATATTTTCCCTTCAATAGAACACATAAACTGGTCTTCTTTCAATATTTTCGTCCTAATTAAAAAATCATATAGTGAAGGGTTAATGCTATATCGGTTTTGAATTTTGGTATGGCCATTTGTGAAATTGTGCAAGTGCAAGTTTGAGACGAGTTCATCGACCCGTAGCAGTTCTGCAAGGTTGAGAAGGGTGCTTCAGGATCCGGAAATGGAAATTCAGAAGAAAAATAGAATTCCGCTGTGGCAGCGTAGGTTCCCTTTACGACGATGATCCGACGGAGGCGAACGAGTGCTAAGTCGGGGCAAGATTAAAAACAGTAAATGCCGTTCGCCATAATGGCCGATCGTAAAAGTCGCTCGTTCCAGCGCGTAGAAAGTCGACGGAACGGCGGCGACGGTCCGCGTTCCGCGGGAGAGACAGTCGCCGGGGAACGCGAGCGTAATTACGGGCATTCTCTAATTCCGCGATTATGCTCGTAAAAGTTCCACGCGACGACGCCTCCCCGCAAAGGCGATGGAGTTTCCCCGAGGCTCTAATGCCCCCGCCGATTGCTCTTTATGCCCGTTTTCAGATTAGAAAGCGTCCTCGAGCGGAATTACTCGATCATCTTCCTCTCGCGAGCAACTCGAGCATTTGCAATTTTCTATCGCGGTCAAGTTTGCGGAGAGAAAACGTGACGTGTCGCGTGCGAATTTCTAGAATTCAGAAATTCATGATTAAATTTCAAGTAGAAAAATTTGTTCCAGCAAGAACGAAATCTACATTGTAATTTTCCAGCGTCCGCTCAAGGGATCGATGGTAATCTGAAAGACGAAGGTTCGAAAGCCCGTAAAGTAAAATAGGCGCATAAAGATTCCAGCAACCCTAGCCATAAAATCATCAAAATCGTCGAGCTCGCGAGAGCCAAGTATCGCTACCTAATTTTTGTCCTCGCCTCAGGAATGTCGTGGAGAAATCTTTACGCGGGATCAAGGCGACCGAGCGCGACGGTTCACCGCCGCAGAATGATCCACATTAAAACTTGTGAAAATGGTTGAGCTCCCCCATGAAGCTGATGGGGTTGCAGTAAATACTTGGAGCGGCGTGTAAACGGTCGCCGATGGGAATACCGTCGAAGGGTTGTGGAATCGCGTGGATCCCGTGATCGAGCAGAATTTAAGGGCGCTTAAACGGCGCCGAGGTTACCGGTGAAATATTCTTTAAAGAGGAGGTGGGGGGTTAAGTAGTGCGTGGAATCGGCGGGTTGTTCGAGTTGGAAACCTGGTGGTGGTTTTGCGTCGTCACATAGTAATGGCGATTCCATTTGCCGTCGAACTGTAAAGCCTCTTTCTCTCTTTCCTTCTTTCGATTTCCTACCCTTCCGCGCTACCCTCAACTCTGTCGTTTTCCTCGCCTACTTTTATTGGACAGTTGTTTTCATTGCGAACCTCGACACGATCCATTAACCGCTGCTGCCTACGTCAACATCGGAGCCATTAGCTTTTGTTCATCGAACGGCGACTAAGCTGCCCGCGCGATCGATCGATCCCCGCCGGACGTCCCTACGCGGATGCATAAAGGATACTCGAGACGAATTCGACTCCAGACATTTTTCACCGGCGCGATATCGATCGGCAAGCACAGCTTCGAATCGGTTACGCTATTTCGATCGTCGGAAACCGAGTTCTTCCAAGGATTCAATCCTTCAATGTAGATCTTTGTCGAAAATAACAGTTGTATTTGCCAATTGCAAGAAACGATAGCCGTATAAGAGATTCTTTCCTCGCAGATTTCAACATTTAGCGTTTACAGCTGAGAATTTCGTGAATATCGATTTTCAAGTTCGAATTGTTATCATTAACTATAACAGCTATTTAAATCTTATTGAAATAGCTAATAACTAGTTCAACTCTAAAACTTAATATTACTTTATAATATTTGCTAAACCAAATATAAAAGCTTGTCACTACATGTTATCATTTTTTAAGAGCTGTGGTCTTAAAGTATAAGTTTTGTCTATACTGTTCCAACTAATCATATGTCTGCATTAAAATATCTGTGTATCTTTAATAACCACATTCTATTTTGTAATTATTATATTCTGTTTATAGATATTAGATTTTCTAATAATAATAAAAACTCTAGCACTACTTTAATTTAAACTGGCTTCAAACAAAGGGACATTTTCATCTAGCTTCTGTTTCCACGATCGATTCAGAACATCTTTATTTTGAACAGAAGTCCACGGTGTACCGACGATTATACAGAGTAGTTGACTATCCGATATCGATTACCTCAGACTAGTAACATGTAATTTAAAAGAGTGTATCCAATAAGCATAACTCGCCATCTGTGTATCCTAGATCTCCTTTATTAAAAATTAAGTACGTTATGTCCCAGTTTGCAAAACTATTATGACTACAAGTGTGATCGTGGAAACAGAAGCTAGATGAAAATGTCTTTTTGTTTGAAGCCTGTTTAAAGTAGTAATAATAAATATGAAAATAATTAAAGTGTATCCAAAACATTTATTACACTATGAATACATTTATTAATCAACCCTATATATATAGAGTTAAACTAGTTATTAGCCATTCCAATAACATTTAAATAGCTCTTATAATTGATGATACCTCTTCTCCTTACAATTGAAATAATTACAATGGCTGTCCTACATTGATTAATTCAGACTTGCATTTCCTGATTGATAAGAGATCAATGAACAGGTACTATAATCATTCTGTCTTGATTATAACAAGAAGTCTAGATGATATCGGCGCAGAGGTTCGATCAGTATTACTTTTTAAAGATTTTATTCACAATTTTAATTCTGGTTTTATTCTGGATGTTATCAGTGTTAGGCAGTTTCATTAAACCAGATTCTACAGATGCAATGAATGTAGGAGATGAGATGTATTTTTTGGGGACATTAAGTGCATGTTTAGGTACCAGTTTTAAAACCATTTCAACATTTTTGGGAATGGTAATATCCGTTAAATTCTATTGTATTCTGTAAGGTTGTCATCGTTATTAAGAAAATCAACAAGCATGCTATTATTTTGATATAACAAGTTGTTGCCGAAGAACAACTTTGCGCCGATATCATCTCGACTTCTTGTTATAATCTACGATCGATAATCAACCAACACATTCTGTCTCGATGTTCAACAAGATATTTATGCCTTTTAAATTGTAATAGATGAGAACGGCTCGTTTAAAATCCGAATTCTCGGTTCACGTATTCTTCCGCAAGCCGTAACATTTCTAAACGCAAACGAGTGGCTCGCGATAGGGTTATCTCCGTGCGTGCTTAAAATATTCAAGTTCCAGTAATGCGATCCATTGGGCTACACGCCTCAGAGTGTGCCCAGGTCACGGTTTACTGGGTGACGCATGACGGATTTGCAGAGCGAAGGGATAATATTTTTCAGAGCCCGTCGGAATAAGCAGAATATTCCTCTACCCTTCACTCCTAAAATAACCGGCTTCCTAAATTTTCAACTTCTTTCAAATATTCAGAAAGTAGGATTTTCCTACTCTGGAATATCATTTCCCGAAAAGTATCTCGTGTTCGCACTCTCCTCTCTTATCTGAAGCGCCATGCACGATTCGAACGACTTCTTCAGCATAAATGTT
>CM052335.1:20893019-20925918 GCA_028455595.1 Lasioglossum vierecki | reverse complement strand
CGAACAAATTAATTTACCGGAGAGAAATGAACGCCGTCTGAGACAGAAGTTCGAGCTTGTTCGACAGCGATTTTAAAGAGGAAATGGTAGCCAGCGTCTCGGACTCCTCAGTCGATCGGATACGCGAGACCAAAGTGATTATGCATCAAAGCGAGCCTCTTGAGGTCTGGAATATCGAATCGATATACGATCCCCTCTCCCGTACACCACCCCCCGTTCATCCTCATCCTCGTGTTCCCCACTCCTTTTACCGAAGTGCTCCCCCTTTCCTGTGAAACGCTACGTGCCTGCCTTTGCTTTCTCTCCCCTACACCACGCTAATCTCATGATTGCACTGATTAGCCCCACCTGCACCTCCCCCTCGCGCCAGTCTCTGTCTCATCTGATCCCTCAATCGCCAGACTCGATCATGATCCACCTAGTGAGAATCGAGCTGGCAGGAGAACGATCCAGAGGGTTAGAGGACTGATCGCTGCCACGGAGCCAGACAGAAATCCGTCAAACTCGATCCGCCTCGAAGAATGTGCCGTCGAGTTCTTCGGTGATTCTGATCAGGGACAAATTAGATCAACGCTGCATGCCGATTTTTATCTAATAGATCCAAACGAAGCCGGTCCGTCGGGGAATCTCGAACAAATTTGATTCGGTCGTTATTCTAGATTGTTTCTTTATCTTTCTACTTGAACAACGATGAAATACAATCTTATTTTCATTGAAAACTTCAGGTCAGCGTCGTTAGTAAATGTTTTACCATTCAAAGAGTTTCGTAAACTTTTAAACAAAAGATAATTTTATATACAGTGGATCTGACATCACTTACCAGGTAAGCTCCAATAGTTTATCCAATAAGTTACCATGGTGGAACACGTGAAAAGTTATCGGAGCTTGTATCTAGCCCGGAAATTGCACCGTGAGATTACCATGTATTTCGAAGTTCACAAAACTCTTTCAATGGTAAACCATTCACTAATGATGATGACCTGAAATCGCACTTGGACCAGTTTTTTGCCGATAAGGAGCAGAAGTTTTATGAGCGCGGAGTTATGAAGCTGCGAGGAAGATGGCGGAAGATCATCGAAAATACCAAAATTACTTTCTTGCCAACCTGGTATTTTCGGGGTTCCATGGAAATCATTGACACAAATTTCCCTGACGCAGTTTTGACAACTAATCGATGCATCAATTATCTATTTCATGCGTCCCTCGTTTTTCGTTTTAAATCTTACAAGTATTTTCATAGCAATTCAAAATTCACAATCACCAATTTTCACCACTGTCTATACGAGGTTAGGAATCAGTACGCGACTAGGAAAAATTATTTTATATTTTTTAGTCCGCTTTTAAAAACGTGGTATTTTTTAAAAAATTATTTTTATTTACATAATTATTTTTTGCTTTTTATGTGAAATTCTTCAATCGATTTGTAACATTTTTACCAGGGTATGAAATTATAACAGAGACATGTACTAAATTTCAGACAGTATTGCAACCGCGACATATCGAAAACAATGCCGTAGCGAACCGTATCGAGGGATGTAACGGTAAATATTTAATTGTTATTTCTCCGAAACGGATAGACTTCTTTAAAAAAAATTTTTGAATATTGCATTGTCATCCAGTTCTAAGCTATATTTCCAATTTCAAGTCTCTAGCTCATCGGGAAGTTAGTTTAAAATCAATTGCAAAATTTGTCACCGAACAAACAAACAAGAAACCGAGCTAATAAAAACGTGGTAAAAATAATAATATACACACAAGATTTCCATGGGAACCGTATTTTCGTGCGGTGGAAATACTTGGCGAAGATCGCGCGATCCGCGGAACAGCCTGATGCATATTTAAACCGGTTAAATTGCCGGCATGTTTTTAAGCGTTGATCATGTCGCCGCATAGTTATGCCGCACATGCATTTTCTATTCTCTTAGAGTAATAGAGACGTTGCAATTAATGCAAATGATTCGTGCCGCTTTCACCGGGTAGGCGCTTCGTGGTTGCCGCCGGCAAGAATCATCTGGAACTATCTGCATATATTACTGTAAATGATTCTAATCGCAGTGAACCGTAAGTGTCCGGCTGCGGCAGATAAGCATAATTGAAGCAGCGTGTACGTCACACGGCGCACCGGCGAGGTGAAAGTTCACCGGTTGAATATTATCGCGGTGCAGGTGGAGCAAAGGGTTAGTTGAATGTAGTATGCGAGCCGAAGAAATGAATAAAAACCCCGGCAGTAGAAACGTTCGTTTGAATGGTGCGTGGATCGGAGATCTGAATAGAGTTTCTACGAACAGAGAAAAAAGAGAACAGAAGAAGAGGGCAAAAGGTTCGACGCGGGAAAATAGCTGCGAATATTTTTCTGCGTTTTACGATGGGAAAATGGTGGGAAATATCTATTGCGTAAGCGACACGCACGATTTATTGAATTCTATGTCGGCGAATAACCGAGAGCCTTTTTAACTAAAATGGAAAATCACTCGTCGGAGAATCAGCCAAAAAGACGTTCTCTTGTTTGTTCGACTAAAAAGTTTTTTAAACGTTTGCGAATTCAGACAACTTGTAAAACTGTGGATTTTGAATCAATGTAAGGATTCCAACTTATTAACCTTCAGTTACTGGATTAACAGAATAACTAGCTATAATTTAAATATAATATAAACTAAAAAAATTGTATAATTATATATATATATTACATATATATAATTATTATTTATAATCGTATTGATTTTTTTCCAAAAAAAGAAATCTTTGAAAAATTTTCAAATGCAACTAGGCAGGATTATATGATAATACCTATCGATTGTACCAGTATTATTTATAATTTAAACTTCTGAGATTGCAAATGGCTACAAGCTAGCAATTAAAAGTCAAGCGTCAGTGTTTAATTGACTTTCCTCGAAATCAATGCAGTTTTATTATCTATTCGCGGAAATCAACACCGAAGAGAGCTAATGACCTAGCTGTTAATGTGACCACATTAAAATAAACCATAAATAGACATAGACAGATACTTGGTCGCCGCAGGGTTTCAAGTTCATACACCAATCTCATTGTCTTTCCACTCTCACCTATCGCCTAATTGCAGCCAATTCTAGCGGGACCTACTGTTTTTATGGTGGGTTTCGAACCACCTTGGGCACCACAGTATTTAGATAGCACATGGAATATTTCCAGAGGTGACCACGGCATCCGCAGTCACGCGCTCTACCCACTGAGCCACTGCGCGCCCTAAACCATAAATAAATAACACCGAGGAGAATAATTCTATAGTTGATAATTAGCCTCTAAAGTTCTGCAGTATAGACATGACGAAGGTCCAAACGAAGTGTACAATTATTTATTTGCAACGCACCATGTGTACACGGTGCACGTTAATGTTTCAGAGTACTATTAATTATTCCCAGAGAAAGTACGACAGTCGACGTCGGAGAAGTAAGTGGAAAGTTGAGTATTTTTTCTAAAGAAAATAAGGTCGTAGATGTCAGGTATATTAATGACACTTCTACTTTGCTTAAAAGATTTCCAAGAGCGTTTCCTTCGAAAGAAAACTTTACCTTTTACTGCATAATTGAAGCATACATTCGCTCCTTACGACCCTATTGTCCCCATTGTATTCGTGACGGCATTGTTTGTTTTACATGAAACTATTTTAAACTGTTTGGAACGAGCTCTCGCATTAGCTCGGGAACAATCTGCGCTCTTGGAAGAAGAGGAAAACATTATTTACTGGAATGATGCTTGCAAGATTTTCATATTATTAAATTATTACTACCGTTTGTTTTTTTAAGTGTTTAAAATGCCAATTGAATTACGCTAAAGGAAACGAAACGGGTGGCGACCTGGAGGATCTAGATCTTTCGAGCGAATCACGCGGGGCAAAGCATGCTACCCTTACCTTTTAACTAAGGGTGACAAATTAATACATCATTCGTGTTCCCCATCGCAGATTGATTCTTTTATGGGACTGTATCGTACGTTCTATCTAAACCTTTTCATTTTGAGGATTGATAGCCGCAAGAAACCGATGTGACAAGTGAAAGACTTAAAACAAAGTTACATGATTAATTGTGAGTCCATTACCTTGGAAAATTATTCGGTTCGGGGGAAAGTTCTGTCGTATTTGAAAGGAGCAACAAACTCTTACAAATAATGGAAATGATTATCACTGAATAATATTATGGTATATCCGACCAGATAAAATATTTCCAATTTAATTAATAATCATATCGATTGATCTTCTCCACTGGTACAAATTAATTTTTATGTACCGAAACTTGAACTGAAAACAAGAGCAGCTTTTCAAACACTTAAAGCGAAATCTACTTATGAATTAATTAATCCAATAAATCGCATTATTCCAAAATCCTGCACTATTTATAATCGTATTGATTTTTTCATTGAATCTTTGCAAAATTTTCAAATGCAACTACGCAGGATTATATCATAATCGGTTGTACCAGTATTATTTTTTTTCTTTGTCTTTTTATGCATGTCCCTTCTTTCTTATTAAACAAGTAGTTTTGTATCTTTCTCTCTTTTTGTACACACTTATGTAAAAGGGCTTCTATCCGTCTATAATAATTAATAATAATATTAAACATATTCTTTTATAAATCGATTCAAATGTTTTCTTTAAAATACGACAGAACTTCCCCTCGAACCTAATAGTTTCGAAGACTGAGATCGAGGGACAAAACGGAGTCGATAAGATTGCGCATCCGGGGCAGATCGCAGTTGGTCGTGCAAACAGTCAGTCTATTTATTATCCGTGGATCTTGTCGATCGGCCGATCCGTGTAAACAGTAGGCGGACCGAGGCGTTGCTGTACGCGTGATTCGCACGCGTCATTGCATCTCGAGTGGCTGAACAATGGGGAAAGTCTCTCGAAGAAACAACGCTCGAATAAGAAAAGGGACGGTCCTGTGAGGGGTGGTGTGGATGTAGGGGTGTGTGGGGGTGCAGAAGGAGGAGAAGGTTAGTGTACAGGCGACGAAGGGAACACACTCGTTATCGGTGTACCCGTAACGGGTTTCCCGATCGCGTTTGTACCGGCGACTCTTGAACCGAATCCCGTGGCTGGATCGGATCCAGTGTAAACTTCGCTGAGCCGCTCTCGATCCAGATTGAATGTCAATTCGATCACGACGCAATTCTGTCGAGGAGACTACCCGAGACGCCTGGGGTGGTTCCGCTCGACACCTGACGGATCCGAGAAAATGGACGGCGAAAGTAGCAAGGGGCGGTTTTTCGAAATTATTTCAAGGTTTGACCAGAGGCAGTCAAGCCCAGAATTAACCGCCTGCACTGAAAATTTATTTCACGATTGCAGTGATGCAATTTGAAACAGTATTATCCTCAATTTTTTAAATATTAACCCTTCGCTGCATAGTGTATCGATATGATACAGTTAACAAATCTATTATAACTGTAAACTAATGATGTGTTTTCTTACTATGTTCATTTTTCTGAAAACATTGTTCTAATTTTTCTCAATATTTCGTCCCTTAAATAAAACGCAAAAACTGACCTCCTTTCAATCTTTTCATCCCAATTTAAAAAATCATGCAGCGAAGGGTTAAGAAGTCCCCAAAACGTTAATAAATTTTTATTGAATACAACTGCTACAGTAGTCGACATCTATGTTTACATATTAAATAATATCGATCGTAAATTGCTTTAAGCATAAATTAATGATATCGGCGCATAGGTTCGATCAATTATTACTCAAACACTATTTGCTAATTAGCACAATATTATTTCTCAACGTTTCGATCTGCATTTAGATCATTTTAAAGAGAATAAAATTAACATTGCGTCTGTAAATTAATAATTAAATACATATATATCGTGAAACCGTAGAAACAGAAAGAGAACAACAGTATAAAATAGAAGGAACCGTTACTCACTTGCTTAGTGTCGCAAAATAATTAAACTTTAAAAATTAAAAGTTTGTGATTGACCCACATGTTGCTGCTCGAACAATAAGTATGGTAATGAAGCAACGTAAAGACGTTTGGAAACGAATATGCCTGATCGTATATCGATCTATTGGTCGGATTTAGATTAGGCGGTAAATTTAAACCTATATTTACTAAGCACATAACATTTCTCGTTTTTTGCCTAGGTACCACTTTTTTGTGGTATTCCTTTTACAGAATTAACATTAAATTTGATATGATCATTTTTTTTATATACATTTTAATGTATGTGTGAATTAATGCATAAAGTGAGTTGAAACGAGGATATGTTTTAGAAAACTTTTCTAGCAAATATTTTAATCGCCGATATCATTAATTTATACCTATGTTTACGCTTGGAACATTAAATTTAAAGTTTCAAGACTGTAAGTATTATATGCGAATAATCAAAAGTTAAAGAAAAGATGGAACTTCGTGTAATTGATGCAGATCATTATTATTTTGCACGAAGATTCGCATTTCGTGCCTTATAGCGGTTTAAAAAGTGTTTAATCAGTGCGAATGTAATTTGGCATGGGGTTAAAAATAATATATATAAAATTCTACAAAAACGGGATCTGTGACAAAGACGGCATGAGCTCATGGAAGAAAATGGCTACTAATAACGGGGGCAGGTTTAGTTGAAGCTCGCGCACGTTGAACCATTAAACAATGGAAAACTTCGGGTCCCGTTAACAAGTACAGCTCCTGTATAGAACTAGAAATTTCCCAGTATACATCATCATCGTCGTAAACCCCTCGTTCCGCGCGAAACCTTCGATCAAGCGACCGACATCGGCCGCGAGGACATAATTCCCCTCGTCGAAGATATACACGCGACAGAGAGAGGAAGAGAGAGGGAACACACACACACACCCACGCACACAGACACAGACGCCGGAACTGACAAAGAGAGGAAGAGGGCAGAGAGAGGCAGGATTGCCAAGGGACCCGCTCACAATCTGCTTTGAATGAGATCGAATGGAGGTGCTCGCGGGTCATAATTAAGAGCCAGCTATTGACGTAATGCCGCACGTCACGTCGCCTCATTGTTGCCAGCTACTTGCAATTAGCTGCGCGAACAGCCAATTTGCTGGCGGCGTAATAATTTTCGTTTTCGGGAGAGAGAACCGGGCAAATGGGATCCTGGAATTTTCGACGCGATATTGTTCCGGTTACTATTCAAACGCCCAACCCCCAAGAAATAGTTGCACAACAGATCTCGGCGTAACGCTTGACCAAAAATGGAAGCAAAAATTCTTTACGCTTCAAATGTGTTTCCTTTACAATGTCTCGATGTAGGGGTCTTCAAATTGCAAGTAAGCCTTCGCTGCATGGTGTATCACATATCTGATAGAGTTAACAAATCTGGTATATAGTAACCTAAAATGTGTTTTCTTACTATGTTTGCTTTTCTAAAAATGTTGTTTTAATCTTTCTTCAATATTTTTCCCTTAAATAAAACAGAAAAACTGACCTTCTTTCAATTTTTTCATCTCGAAACACAGTCATAGTACAATTTAGTTTGAATGAGTCAATTGACTCAATCGACTGAGATTATAGTAAACTCTATTTCGACTGAGAGTGTTCAAATCTTCATTGAAAATTAATTCAACGAGTGTCGCGTTAAGAATACAATGCAGGAATAAAATATGTTGGAAAAAATTGATGAATAAAGCAGCGGTCCTAAAGATTAATATTGTTTTGAATTTATTTTCGCTGGGCCACGGTAGTTCGATAAAGGAACGGTGATCCGGAGAAGGAACCGGTAAGAAAATATTATTCAGTCGATTCTTCAGAGACAGAGGCGACCAGTTCCGTGGCGAACTGTCTGAGAATATATACCAGCGAAATATTAAATTCGCTCGCGATTGAATCGAAAAGAAAAATCGAGTCTGCTCGGGAATCCCGCGCTCCGGAGGAAAACCGACCGCTCCAAGCAGAAACAATCGATGTCAGTCGATTAAACCGTGCTCGAGGGGCGGGCACATTCGATCCGGATAGGATATCGGCTCGATTACGTAGCAATTCCCTCGGGAGATGGCGGAGGACGCGTTTACGGTTCCAGGGATGCGAGACCGGAAAGCGAAAGTAATGCGGAATAGCGGAGGAAGACGATTTGCTGTGAAAATCGGTAGAACTTGCGAATGTTCCTGTCTTATTCGCGACCGATACTTCGCTGTCTATAAACACGTCGTTGAAAACCAAGCACCCGATTCCAATTATATTCTCGAACGCTGCGGGCACAAATTTTGTTTGTTTTAAAACATTCTTCGACATTCAAGATTCCTTTCAGCTCTCTTCGACTAACCATATCTGCAAGCGATTTCGTAGCGCACATATCGATGGTTTTATAAACGCAGGATAAAGAAGTAATATAAAAATTATTATAATTGGTAAATGATATTGGCGCAAGGTTCGATCAATTAAAAACCCTATAGCAAATGTGCAATTATTTACATGCTTCCGACGTTTCGATTCCTGTGTGGATCTTTTTCAAAGAAAACCGTTTTGCGTCTGAAAAATATATTCACAGAAAATTAGATTAAAGATAATTATTAAAGATCCCACCTATTAAAGATAAATTACCTTTTACTAAAAATTGCAATGTAGTTTATGAGATTCCTTGTAAAGGTTGTAATATAACATACATAGGACAGACCTCTAGGCATCTTGACACACGTATGACTGAGCACAAACGTAATATCTTCCAACCACTGACACATCACACTGCACTGACTAAACACTCATTAGAATTTGACCATCGATTTGATTTCGATAATGTAAAGATCATTGACAGAGAGTCTAACTTGCATCAAAGATTGCTATTGGAAACTATCTATATGATAAAACTGTGGGTGGATCTCAATAAATGAACCAGTGAATGGACAAAGAAAATTATTTGTATATTTTTTGCCGCGAGGCAGTTTGTTGATGTTACCACTGATCGATATCGATCAGTCAATTACGCAATGTGACCAACAAGTTTATTAAAACTCTTAATTTTTCTTTAGAGTAACTCTTTATATTCTTATATATGTTCCGTTGTTTACCAGTGATATAGCAAGTATGTTTTCTATTTCATTCTCTTAACAGAGGAATTACACAGTTCTAGAAGTAGAAATCATACTAATTTTCTGTAAATATATTTTTCAGACGCAAAACGGTTTTCTTTGAAAAAGATCCACACAGGGATCGAAACGTCGGAAGCATGTAAATAATTGCACATTTGCTATAGGGTTTTTAATTGATTGAACCTTGCGCCAATATCATATACCAATTATATTAATTTGCGATCACGAGTAAATTTTCACATTATAAAAATTATTGTTTTACTGGATAATAAAAATTCTATAAAATCTGAATAAATATAATCTTGCCGTTATTATCTTGTTTTTATATATATAAAATAGTTTCTTTCTATTATATAAAATAGTTTTGTGGTTTCTGTTGCCCTAAAACGCCGAGCGGGTTACCTTCCGAAGGGGAATCGAAAATTGAAAAGCGGAGCCCCCTAGTATAAATATAATTTTCATTTTTCTGGAAGTGTTAAAAGAAAGATTGAATACATGTACGTCCTTCGTAAACTCGATAAAACGTATTGTCCGATATCACGGATTAAATTTAAAATTCTACGGGACGTAGCGAAAAGCTGAAATTAAGGGGATCGAGAAAGCGTTTAATGTTTTCGTTTGGTTAGGTAAATAGCATCGATTCCGCGGGTCTTTTGTCGTTCCAGAGAAGGCGTTAAAGGAAGAATACCGAATATCCTTGCTGGAGGAAACAGAATACAAAAGGAACGTCGACGGAAGTTATCGCGTCGGGGCTCGCGCCATCATATTGTAGTTTTCGTCGCCGGGAACGGAGAAAGTTCGTTGTAAACGGCCGTTTAATGACCGCGCCATTTCTGTTTTCGTAATATGCTAAAGTTGGCTACGACGGTCCAAGTGTCGTTAGCCCGAAACGCGCGCGGCACGTGCGGCCGAAGCCTCCTTCCGTCGTGCCTACGTAATCCTTTTAGGGCAAAATTTGAGGGTTAATCGTGTTAGGGTGATGTATATCGCTAAAGCCTCTGAAAGGATTGAAGCCCGGCAAAAATGAGCGAACCAGTGCCCCGTGGAGAAACGCCTTGCCCGTCGATCGCGGAAGTTTCGCCCGTTGTCGCTTATGCGAACCCACCCCTATCGACTGCTACCTCCCCCTTGTGTTCTTTCGCGGTCAGGGATACGTTCCCCGAACAACCCCGGCGGAATTCTTTGAACTAAACCGCTCAAATTCTGTGGTAACGATTTTACTGGATACACGACTCATAAACCCTTATAATTTATTCATCTATTCGCTGCAATGAATATTCTCAAATTTGTTGCAATTTACACAGACAATATTCATTATGCGGTCCAGATCCGCAGTCTAATAATTAAACTATAGAAACGATTTTACTGGATACACGACTCTTAATCCCTTATAATTTATTCATCTATTGGCTGCATTGAACATTTTCAAATTTATTGCACTTTACGCAGACAATTTTCATTATGCGATCAAGATCCGCAGTCTAATAATTAAACTATAGAAACGATTTTACTGGATACACGACTCTTAACCCCTTACAATTTATTCATCAATTGGTTGCAATGAATATTTTTAAATTTATTGCACTTTACGCAGACAATTTTCATTATGCGATCAAGATCCGCAGTCTAATAATTAGACTATAGCAACGATTTTACTGGAAACACGACTCTTAACCCCTTACATTTTATTCATCTATTCGCTGCAATGAATATTTTCAAATTTATTGCACTTTACGCAGACAATTTTCATTATGTGATCAAGATCCGCAGTCTAATAATTAGACTATAGCAACGATTTTAGCAACACGCCAGCATAAAACTGTATATTATTTGAGAAACTTAATACTAATTTAATTTTAGCACTTGATCCTGCTGGATTTACGGAATAGAAACATATTAATGAACTGACAATTATTGTATAGAGCTGCAAGTTCTGTGGACATCTGTAAGTTCCTACAAAAATTTTACGTTTAAAGGAAACCGTGCACTAACGATGTGTTATTTAAATGATTAAATAATTTGTTTGCAACTCGAGGAGTTAGACACACCCGATTTGTTCAGATTTGTGTTGAAAAATTGAAGCGATAATATTTCGTCTGCGATCCCGACGTAATATTTTGCAAAGGACTCCGGAATAACCGCGCGCAACATGGGAACGTTGCAATTAGGCTCGCGACCGAATAATCGCGGTACAGTTCCACCGAACGAAGATTTCTAACGCGAACAAGGGCAACGCGGCGCGCGGTGCGGAGAAGAGAACGCAACAGTGCTTTCCACTGAAAACAATTACACGGTCAAAGGGTTAATGAACTGTGGCCACGTTGCGTGCCGGCGGCCTAGTCGAGAAGATAACGCTAATAAGGTGCGGAATAGCGGGAAGTAAATTATCACAGGGAATAATGGAAACTCCTTTCGCGGAAGCGAGTCGACCGAGCCTCCTCGTTTCTCTGACCCTCCTCGCTGATGAGTAATCGTAAAACAACAAGGATTAGGCGACTGCGGCCGACTTCCTCGCGAGAACATTGTCAATTACGCCGGGAACAACGGTAACGTTGCCGCAACCTTCGAAAAAGATTGCTATCGCGCCGCCACAGTTTTAAAGGGCTGCATCCAACAATGCCGATGTTTAACCCTTCGCACGCTACTCTGATATATATACTCGCGCGAAAGATCCTCCGATACTTCGACTGTTCTACACTTTAATTGTACTAATTGCTGTTCATTCTACATCTCATATTCTGGAAACGTGAAAGATACTGGATCCTATAAAAACATGGCTCTTCCTGCCATGATTTTAATAAATTCGTGATAATCACTAAAATTAAATAATAAATTAAATTAGTTATCGATCGTAATTTATCTTCAGGATATTACAAATTTTTATTCGCGGCGCAAAGGTTCGATCATTTACAACAGCAATTAGCTATTTTTGTGAATACTAAACGCTGGATTCGGATTTGAATGTTCAGGTTCAAGAACCACGTTAGCTATTAAAATGTTTTAATACGAGGAAAAGAAGGCCCTGCCGGCTAGGATGCATGCTAACATTACAAGCATAACTTGTGAACTATAACTAAGGAATATGTTGAACATTTTAAACATTTAAACATTTTAACAATATTAAAATTAAAGAAATAAACTGTGAGATTTAAGAAATGTATGTATAAAAAAACAGGGGACAGAGAGAACGTCCGTACAGAAAGGAATCTATCGTATAGAGTGGAAAATGACCCTGGTTGCAAAGTTTTCAAATCAAAGTGTCTCTATTATTATCATAGATCGGACATTACCATATCACATGATTAGGATCCTGCACCAGACAACCACACGAACAACTTATTTCATCAGCAAGTTTCATCTTAAACAGGGAGGCCCTCGGATTAATAGCCAAGAACATGAGCGGTTGTCCTCGGATTAGACGTGGGGGGGAATGAATCTTAGACAGGGCCTTCCCCCACGTCCCGAGTCACAAAGAAAGGAAATATAAAAAAAGTACCGTATCTAGAATAAAAAAAAGGGAGGCCCTCAGATGACCGAAGTTAAATAATGTCGAATGTGAATGGGCGTGGATGGGTGACCTCCTGGTAATTCACGTGTTGTTGGCAAAAGGTGATTCGGAACCCACCGTAATAAACAGTATGTCCCGCTGAAAAGTAGGCTAAAATAGGCTGGAATTAGGGGTCCCATAGGAATCGCCGACACAAGTTTCCTCGACACGGACCTGATATGAAACCAGGAAACTTACATTTACTTTAACGCTAAAATTACAATTTTAAACAATTGATTGCAAGACAATTGAATTTTATTTCGTCTTGAAAGGAAGACATTCATACTTAGCAGATTACGCATCAAGTGTTCACCAGGAGTCTGATTCGTTGAAATTCTTCAGTTTCAAATTACACCTACTTCAATGTTGTCATAAATACATAAAATCCGGCTGTCTAATAATCAACACGTGCATAAAATGAATTTGACGAGTTTCGATTAACCTGCAAGATTATGGCACGTAATATGGCAGCGATAGAGGACGTTTCGGATGTTGGCTAAATTGAATGAAAGTTCGGAAAAATGAATTGTTTACGTGGCTGGAGCAACGAGGTGTGAACAAAAGCAGGAAACGACTATTCAGCCGGAAAGCGATCGGATTAGTCGGACAGAGACAATAGATGGAACCACGGGATCTATCGCGTGCTCGGCACGCTGATGTTTTGTTTATCTGCGCCGACTCGGGCTACGTTCAATAGACCATCGTTATAGCTGTTTCGTACCGGAAGCACGAGTTCATTGATGGAAGTATGCATTGAGTTTTATCAGTGGACCTTGCGATCCCGGAATCCCAGCGAACAGCGAAGTGCACGGCTAGAAGATTCCCGATGAAGAAGTAAGACACGACGAAGATGAAGATGTTCTTTTAATTGTAAATTTCCGAGTTCCTCAACAGTTTCCACCAAAAGTTGGACGGTTTCAAACGATGCTTTCATCCCTTATTTATGGGAATACTTCTATCCCCGAGTGAAGTTATGGAAGAAGAGTTACTACTGTCCTGAGAAGACCGGCGCTCTCGCTAGGAGTCCACTGATTAAGAACTTCGGGAGGAACTTCACTAACACGGAATTATTAATCTGTAGACGATCGTGTGAATCAAATTTTCTGCCGGTTAGGACACAGATCTGCTTGAAACGATTCAGCGAATCGTTCAGGCAAAAATTGTATTGCTGGAAAGAACGTGACACAATCAAATTGCAATCCGGTGAGGCTGCACCGGGTAGTTAACGATTAAAAACTTTCGGAACTCAGCCGGCTGAAAGTTAATCTACAGAGACTCGGGATAGTCGGATATCTTGTGGAAATAAAATGTCGTTCTTTAATCAGAATCTCCGGGCAGCAAAGCTGAGAACGTAGATTGCGCAGTCGTCAATTAACCCTTTGCACTCTAATAGTGGTTCTGTGAAAATTGCCATACCATTATGCAAAACAATTTTAATATTATTGAAATTCGTCTGTAATCTATAAATTGTGGAAAGCTCAAGTATTGTCCGGGAAATGTCTTGATTTTCGAATTAAAATTGCTTCGAATACAATGGTTTGATTTTAGTCAGAATTTGTGGACGGCGAAGTTGAAAATTTCAAAACGATGCAGGAAAAAATTCTTGATTTCGTACCACACAGAATGGTGTAATAAAATAGTTCGCTCGTTTCTTTTATGGTTGCATGAACGGTTGCATGAACGGTTGCACGAACACGACAGACATGGTAAAAATAAAATGTCATACCATTATGCAAAACAATTTTAATATTATTGAAATTCTTCTGCATTCTATAAATTCTGGAAAGCTCAAGTATTGTCCGAGAAATGTCTTGATTTTCGAATTAAAATTGCTTCGAATACAAAGGTTTGATTTTAGTCGGAATTTGTGGACGGCGAAGTTGAAAATTTCAAAACGATGCAGGAAAAAATTCTTTATTTCGTACCACACAGAATGGTGTAATAAAATATTTCACTCGTTTCTTTCATGGTTGCATGAACAGCTGCACGAGCATGACAGACATGGTAAAAATAAAATGTCTCGCCGACTATAATTCTGTTTCCTCGAAGGAAGATTCGAATTTACAGAAGCAAAACAATCATTTCTAACGAAGTAGTCGTATAGATGGGACGTGAGAAATAGCGAATGAAAAAGAGAGCCGGTGACCCAAATATAGTAGAGGGACGAAGAAAAGAACCTGCAGGGTAGAATCAGGAGGATGAACGTGGGCGGCGAAGTAGAAGAGAACCTCGGAAAGTTCGCCGGGAGTTATAAAATAATTTCGTGCCGGAAACTCACGTAGCTTAAGTGTATCTACGGCGAGGCTTGAAGGTAATTCGAGGTTTATACCCGCGGGTGCGGCTCGTTTCCAGTGAGTTTCGTTCGTTCCTTCCCTTCGTTTCTATCCCGACGAGTCCTATTTCCGATTGTGGTCAAAGCGACCCGTTAATTGTGTCGCTAATGACTTTCGACGAATATCCTCGCGAAGAATCATTACTCGCGGTGCCACCGTCGAGTCATTCTTTTCGACTTCGTTCAACCTCGCACATGGTCCCTCGTAACATGAATATTTAAAATCGTTCATCTTTGTGGCGTCGGAATAATGATGTTAAAACCATGTAATAATTTCGTCGTTCGTTTCTACTTTCGTCATTTATAATAACGAACATTTAATCTTTCGTGAAAAATTCAGAGCGGATTTTACGCGAAATACAGAAAATATTTGTGGAATTTAAAAATGCTGTTGCATTATTATTCATCTGCTTACAATCATCCAACGGAGAAATAAAACGTCCATGTTGCTTCTGCGATTCTATATTTTATAGATATAGAAGAATCGGAATTAAATACAGTTTTATTCAATTGTTTGAATGCGAACAGCGAGTACACCCTAGTAGCACAAAATATTGTATACACATTCATATAATATTAAAAAGAGATTCAATCTCTTCTTAATATTTAAATATACATACAATATTTATTTTATATTAAATAACAAATATTTCTTTTTAAATATGCAGGAAATATCTATCTCATGGTACGAGAAAATTATTTTTTTCTAAATAATATATGGATCTTTATTTCATATTAGAAGTAGAATATTTTTACGTAATATACAAATAATATTTATTTCATATTATGAAAAAAAAATTTTTTCTCATTATAAAACAAATCTTTATGTAATATCAGAAATTATATAAAATTATATAACATAATATAAAAATTTCTTAATTGTAATAAGGTCCTTTCAAAGATAAAATGGGATATACCCTCAAGCAGTGCACAGAAAGTAATAGATATTCATAGTTTCTAATTTTTGTTAAAATTTTTAATTAAATTTGAAAATTTTATTGAATGTTATTTAAATATTGAATTTATATTTTTTAAATATTGGATTTACATTTACTTTATATTTGTTTAAATATCTAGTTTATGTTCTCTGAATATTTGGCTTATATTTTTTAAACATTCAATTTATATTTCTTGTGCATGTATACAATATTCAGATCCAATATTTTTCTCATATGAAAAAATGTCACTTAAAACATATTTTTCCAATATTTCAAATAATGTTTATCTAATATTTTTGTGCTACTAGGGCAGTTCTGAAAGAATTCGGACAAACGAGCCGCGTGTCTCGTACGTTAAGGGAAACAGCTGTTTCGGTCAGCCTGTACGTAATCAAATTCAAGCCTGTTAATTATTCCGGATAAGATAAGGAATTTCGAACACGCGACTAATTCGAAGCAGTTCCGAACACGTCGAGTGGCTCGGAATCTCGTCCGAGTCGTTGACCATGGCGAACCAGCCGATTCGAAAGACGCGAGCTCAGCCCGCGCTGCCGGAACTGCATCTGCGCGTTGCACATGCACCGGAAACCCAGCCAGAAGACGGTTGTTTCGCGATTACACGCTCCAATTCTGATTCCACCCCGATTCGGCCTCTGGATCCAGCGAGAGACGGTAGAGGAGGGGACAAGAAAACGAAACGACCCGTATCGTATAATACGAACGACGTCGTTAGTTTCCTCGTTAAATTCTCCATCGACTTCTCGATAACTTACTGACAACCGTGTTGATTATTAAAGTGGACGGAACGAGCGGTCTGCGGTCGGCAAGATATCTCTTAGCTGACTCTACAAATTGCTGCCTCCTCTCCACCGATCTATTCTACTGAAATAATAGCGCCCCCCTGCAGCTATAGCAAATATAGCAAACGGGACCGTACACGCGCTTATAACGAATTCTGGACGCGATTTCGCTGTTAGCTAAGTCTCATCTCTACACTGTGGATATTCAAGCGAAGCAGAAACTCTCCATGCTGATCGCAAGACGCATACGGTCTTTCCTATGAGAATTCCATCAATATCAGATAAAGTCGTAAAAAGTTACAGTACTCAATATTTTGCTAATAGACAAGAGAAATCTGTAATGATATATAAACGTATCTCAATGAGTATTTCGGAATCATAAAAATTGTTGGTTTCACAGACGTGTAAAATAAAACGTCAACATTTTGTTCCATTAAATTATTATAGCTGAACTAGCAAACCGAGGAAAATAAGTTTCTAGGAGCTTATAGTGAAAATATAAGAGTATCAACACAAAATTTATTTATTTTTACCCAACATTTATTCTTCATATTATGAATATTTCAAGAAATAATACTTCATCAATTTTCAAATGTCTTATGGCTTAAAAAATTTTCAAAATAGGCTGGAGTATTAAATTCAATAGAATCCAATACGATTTTTGCTAATTTTGGATCTGCGAGTGCTATTACTAATGAATATAGAACTTCATTTGGTACTTTCTTAAAATTTGTCCAGAGAGATTGAAAATTGCATAAACATTTGCAGTCTTTTATATTAATCCACGGCTTTCGTCCCGAGTAGAACGGCGATCGCGCGAGGAGCCAGAAACGCGAGGAATTCGCGTGAAATTCCTAGAGGAATTCGAAAAATCGCCGGCGTGGCACGCGTGACTTATGATAAGTGCTTCGCCCGGGATATTCCCGTGGGATCATCAATTTTAACGTGCGCCCGCGTTTCGTCCACGTCGCAACCCTTAACCCCGTAGCCGGACCCCCGACCTCCTTTTTCTTTACCCCCGTACCTCTTCTCTACTAACCTCGAAATACATCATAAACCGGCGAATGCATTTCCGTGACGTGCACCGGGATACAAGGAAACGAGTCGATCATCGGATGCTCGCCCTTTAATAACGATACTACGGGAAACGGACGCCATATTGCTCACGAGGGCCATCAGACCCACCATCGTGTCCTTCTTGAATCATCAAGCTTCGTTACTGTTGCGAACGTCCACTTTATTGATCGCTGCTCTTAACAATACCCTTCGATGCTGGAAATATTGTTTTCTTATGCTGTTCATCTTTTAAAATTACGAATTAATTGCTACAAGTAATAAATAGATTTATTTTTTGCCTTTCTGCTTGAAAATGTCTTGTGTGTTTGGGACTGTTAACTTATTGTGATTTTCATTTGTCTTCTTCCCTTCTCCTTTGTCCACGTACAACGTACGCATTAGGGTGGCCCTAATTTTTCGACCATGAAATTTTAGGCACGACTCCCACCAATATTTTTCTATTTCATAAAAAAAAATGATATATCCAAAGTTTTATATGAATCGAACATCGAGAAGACGTGCCACATCGAGCGCGAAGTTGCGAAATAAAAGTAACTGCACCCTAAATGTGAAGAGTATACTGAAAATTCAAGTTAAACATTTTCTACCTCGAAAAATATCATAATTCCTTACGTGCATTCAAGTACAAGTGTTAAAATGATTTTAATTAAAATGATTTTATAATCGAACCTTGCGCCGAAATCACAAATTTAATCTTTATTACAATTTCGATCGAGAAATATTTTCATTTACAAGTGTACTTAGTACGAATTAAGATTATAACACATTAGCCTAAATCTTGTGTTTCGGGTTAACGGTGTAAAAATTCCACCACAACCCCTCAAGAATTCCTCAAACGGTTAGAAGCCCCTGAAGCAATACTAAAAACTTTAAAACAATTTTTTTTCTTTTTTTCTTATAAAATTTCTCTTATTTTTCGCAACGTTAATATCAATGTGGCATGTCTTATTTTCTTAAAAAATCTCGCAAAAAAATATTCACCAAGTATAACTAAGAGCCACCCTTACTACAGGGTGTTAAGAAATGTTTGGTCTCGGCAAGCATATGTGTATTCTACATCTTCGGATCGATGGAGATCTGTAAAAAAAAGTTGCCGCAAAATTGTCCTTGACCTTGAATTTCAAGGTCAAATTTTTTTATTGTATTGTATTCTTCGCATCATCAAGATCAAATTATTATTGTATTGTATTCCACGCATCATGAGGATAATTTTTTTATTATATTGTATTCTATGCGTCATGAGGGTAAAAAAGAATACAATTGAATAAACAAATTTAACCTTGAGTTACAAGGTCAAGGACAATTTTGCGGCAACTTTTTTTTACAGATCTCCATCGTTCCAAAAATGTAGAATACGCCTATGCTTGATGAAACCAAACATTTCTTAACACCCTGTACGCATCCAATCGGTTCCTACTTCTTCTCCCTTTAGTGTCTCTCTTATCGTTACGTTTTCTCTTGTCAGCTGATTGCATTCTCTAATCGTGTGATCCAGCGTCTCTCTATCCCCTTTACATAAACGGCACACTGTCTCATTTTCTTCCTTCCAGTATTTGTTTCCCTGATCTTCGTTTCCACATCTGAACCTTGCGATTATGCTTTGACCTCTTCCTTTATAGTCTCCATTTAGGTAGTTTGCTCGCTCGTAATTTACATCGTATCTACCCCCTAATATTCTATCGTATTGAACCTGCGGTGTCTCTTCGTGCTAATTCTTCTGCAGACTCCCCAATCAATAGTTACAATAATCTTTGAATTTTCAGTGGTTCGCTGATGCATATAGAAATAGTAAAAATTCTATTTACCAAATAACGAAGGTTAGAAGATTAAAGTAGACTTCGTAAACGGATAAAGAACTTAAAAATACGAGGTAAAACTATTAACCGCCGACACTCTTGAAATATTCCATATGCCATCTAAATACTGTGGTGCCCAAGGTGGTTTGGAACCCACCCTTAATCTAAACTGTAGGTCCCGTCGCGAAATAATTCTCACATAAGGATTCAAAAAGCGACGTTAAATAATAATAAAAAAAACTATTACCGATTCCTCGAGATATTTGCAGAGCGAGCGGTAAAAGATAAAGAGGTTCGAACACCGGTGTAGAAGTGCGATTCACGCGATCCCGATGCAACGATCGTCGGGGATCGCGTAAGTGCGTGCGACGCCGATCATCGGTGAGCGTAACCGGCGAGAAAATTGACTGCAAAGGTTGAATCTAATTTACGATAGCATATTTCAAATGTCGATGCGAAGCGACACGACCCCGCTCGGAGCTACCAGTGGATGCCCGTGAAGAGAAGGCGCACGATTTTCTCTCTCTCTCTTTCTTCTTATGTCCGTGTCACAGGAAAGAAAAGGATCGCGGAAACTTTAAGCGCTCCTCGAAGCGTTCGGCAACTTATCGTCCCGGCTCGATCTTCATTGGTTTCGCCGTGCTCCGTTACATTCGCGGCGTTCAGATTGAAATCAGGCAAAATTCGATAGGAGGTTCGGTATCTTTCTCTCGAAGGTACCTCGTAAACTCCGCGACCCGATAGGATGCATTTTATTCCTCCCTGCGGAACGCGTTATCCGAAACTCGCTCCGCGATAGAAACCCGCGTTGAAAAGTTATCATTTTTTTCCTTCCACCCCCCTTGCCTCCCACTCGTCCTCTCCGCTTCTTCGACATGCAGGTCATTTTAACATCTTATCGATTCTGGCCGCGAAAACGCACCCTCGGAGAGACACTAAATTTTCATTGCCGCAGATTAAGAGGCACAGCTTCAGAAACCGCGCGGAAAAAAAGATTCTTCTTAATTCTACCCTTCCGCGCACCAGAATTATTTCAACGCACCCGTTATCTTAAGACTAACTTCTTTATTTATGATTATTAGGTAGCTTCGCGCGTTCCTGACGAGAATGCTCGGCTACTGAAACTTGATATTTAGTTTTCGTTGCACGAGCTACGTTATTTACAATAACGTATGACAATATTCTGTAGAAATGAATTCCTGGCTCGAATTTCGACGCGATTGAATTTCTTGAAATTTTCCTGCGACTTCTGAATTAGTGGATTATTATAATTGTTTGAGTATGGCGTATTTTAGGTTAAGGTTAGATGTAAGTTAGTTTTAAGTATTTAGTAAGTAAGTTTGCATGTGCGGCGAGTGTAAAGAGAGGGTGGATGTTAATTTGTAACCCCAAGGGGATCAAATAAATTAAAAATACAATAAATTATAATATATTGTAATTGCTTTTGTTTGAATGCGCTGGTTGGCAGTGTACGTTACAGCATGGAGATTATGGACAGAAAAAGAGAGCAACAAACGCTGTCTCCTCGGTCTACAATTCTCGAAAGAGAGAAGCTTAAAATCTCGACATGTTATCGGTGTTTTTCGGTCAACAAGCTGGCGGCCAAAAAAATTTGCGAACCAGCGCACGTCTCGAAGAAGAGAAAAACAGCGGCCCGCCTAATTGTATTGAGCAACGGTAGAACTGTCCGATAACTTCTGAAAAGGGTAGAAGCGAGCGTAGCCGAGAAAAACAAATAAACTTCAAAAATTCGTCAAGTTTTATCGCGGCATTTTTCGCCGAAGATAACTTCGCCGGGTTCAACGACATCGAGCCAAATTCTTCTCTCCGGTGTAAGCGTACGAAGCCAAAGAAGAAGAAGAAGAAGAAGGAGACGAAGAGGGACGAAAGAAGTGGAAGATGAGACACGCGTCCGCGAACTTCATCTCACGGAATCACGGGGACGGATCAACGGGAGGGATCCTCGAGTTGGCGATCGTCGATCGTCGCCGGGACACGTCGTCGCGTACAACTTTTTATCGGTTGGCCCCACGCGCTCCAACTTCCTGCAACCCCTTTCAACTCCCCTTTCTCCCTTTTCCACCGTCGCCGTCGTCTTACGAAGCAGAACTTCATAAGCGACAGAGAACGAACCGGAAGTTTGCTAACGGGCTGAGTCAGACGGTTCCGCGACAGCGAGGAAATTCGCGGTAATACGCAACGATTCTGCTGAGGAATCGTAAAAATTTCCGCGCCGGTGAATTTCGTCAAACTGCGCGCGCGCGCGGCCGGGAACGTCGCACAGTGGCGTATATGCCCGATTTCAGCGGTCATGAAGCAATTTTAAAAATTTTACATAAATTGAAAATTTTTTATGGCTTGAGTTAGTTGAATGTCTGAGGAACAATCTCCCATCATTCGGCTAGAACAAACGGAGTACGACTCAGCGACAGGTCCCGCTTAGCGTGGCGGCGCCATTGGCCGAGCCAGAATCAATCCGATGTAGCCGCGCTCTGATTGGTCCGTGGTTTTTGTTAATAACTCCTAAACAAAGCCGCTGGCGTCATTTTTGTAAAAGAAAATGTCACTTCAAATGACCCAAGGAACCTCCCATTTCCGGGAAGTACACGAATTTTGGGACACCCTGTATAAGAGAAGAAATCAAAGAAGAATGGAACAACATGTGGAAGTCGAAACTATCTAAGATACATAATATAATCACCCTGGTACCCGAGTAATTTTTGTTTTCCTGGGTATCTCACGGGTAACCCGGGTGGTACCCGGGTATCTCATAAGTCACAGCTCTAGTAAGAATACAACTTACTCGCCTCGACTCATCCGAGATACTGGATCGGGAAAGTTGATTCCGGGGAACCTCGAGGTCTGAAACGGGTGAAATCATCCCCTGCAGTTCGCGGTTCGCTTGCTTTGTGAGATTGCCACGATGCTGCCAAGTGGTAGCCGTGAAACATTGGAACGCAAATGTGCTCGTACGGAGGAGAGATTTTACGGATTGCTCGAGAACAGCTTCTTCGCAGAAGTATCATTGTGTATCTAGTTCATTATTTATTGTACTCGTTTCGTTATGTTCCAGATTGGACACTGGAATGCTCTTGTGTTTTCTATAAATGTATTATCAGAAACATAAACTGGCAGTTGGTATTACAAAACTGAAGCTCAGTCTTGAATTACCTGGTTTTGAAAAACTTAGTTTGTTTTGTAAAGGAGTTGGAAATTAACCCTCATCCACACGGGTAATTTTTTATACGATTCTGCATGAAGAGGTACCCGGGTACCCATATAGGTTGCTGCATACTGTGGTCCATCTACTTCAGGTTCATAAATATACCTGATAGCTGGCCCCGCATGACCTGGAGATTTTTTATGGCACGTCTTCGCTAAAAGACCAATATGTGTGCAGCATAGACAAAAAGTGGAGAAATGTATTACTTGTAGTGACATGTAGTTCGATTGTATTTTGAAACAATAAAATTTGTTAAATATGTCTCTTATTTCGATCGTATTATTGTTAAACAATATAATTTTAATGCTTTCGGCGCAACGGTTCGATCAATTTCTACATCAAATAAATATAGCTGAAAGAGGCATGAAACGTTATTTTATTGGACAACAACAAAGGTGGAGTGTTTCGTCCTAGACCCGCTAGAGGACTCATCAGTAAGGCTATTCTAGCGGGTCCTGCCTTAGACGCAAATTTCTTGAGGAAAGTTCTTAATATACTAATAGGTGGTATTTAAGTAACTTGTGAAATTGATCGAACCGTTGCGCCGAAAGCATTAAAATTATATTGTTTAATAAAATTTGTATTGAGAAATAGTTGTACTATAAATCACAATTGTATAGGATCTAATTTGCCTACTTGAGCCTCGTGGTACCCGGGTACCCTCATCATAGCAAATGCGAAAAAAAGGTTTGGGAGTTTTTTTTGTGAAATGTTGTATAAAATTTTTGTTTCATTCCAAGGATATTAATGCATCTAAAGTAGATTTGAGATGTCACAAAAGATGAAGGACATATCAATTGAAAAATATTGAATATTATTGAATGAATTTGAAATAGGTACCCGGGTACTACGTAGTGAGGAATTTGGGTTAAAGCAAATCCTATGGTGACGAGATGAGAAAACAAAAATCATGTTTTTCTCGTAAACAACGAACACGTGATGGAAGTGTAACGAAAGCGACGTGAAAATTACACGGCGTAGACGCGTTGTGGATGTATAATTTAGCAGACACCGACAAATTAGGAGAGAAAAGCAGAGAAGGACCGGATGTGCTGGAATAACGTTCCTCTTGTTTCAGCTTGACGATAAACCCGGGTTCAATGGAATTTCCACGGTTCTGCCTCGTCCGGAGTGGAATCGATTCCGGTCTTCTTAAATGAACGGAGAGAGAGAGAGAGAGACTCTAATTATAAAGTTAAATTAAATATTGATATGCAAGGATTCAACTTCCTTAGCGAGATAGATTGTGTCCCGTGGAATTTTGCGCGGGCCTTCTCGGGACACGGTGATCGCTGATTACCGGGGACATTTGTATATAGAGAATATTTAAATGGACCGCGAACGCGCAACTCCTCTTGGTAATTAGAAAAGAAAGTTACAGCGGTATTAGCCACCGACGACGCCACTGGAAATTCAGCCTGCGAATATCATTCGACGCCTCGCGAACGTCTCCCTAAACTTTGACGCTTAATCACACTTTTAATTGGACGACGACGCTGCGCGTGTACTTACATGTGAACTCCGCGACGATGAATTTTGTAAGACGTCGCCGACGCGATGAGAATCAGATCGCGAGTCTGAACATTCGAGGCAATTTTAAAGCTCGATCTTAACGGAACGAAAACAGAAACAATTGGAACCAGCAATTCTTCACACTCGTCACGAAGATTCTTAATGAAATAAAACTTGATTTTATTTGTAATCAATATTTAAGCATTAACCCTTCGTTGCATAGTGTATCGTATCTGATACAGTTGAAGAATCTGGCATATACACTAGTAAACTAATAATGTGTTTCCTTACTATATTTATTTATGTCTATTTTTCTGAAAATATTGTTTTATTTTTTTTTCAATATTTTTTCCTTAAATAGAACACATAAACTGACCTTCTTTCAATGTTTTCATCCCATTTAAAAAATCATATAGTGAAGGGTTAATAGTAAATCGGTTTTGAATTTTGGTATGGCCATTTGTTTAATTGTGCAAGTGTAAGTTTGAGACGAGTTCATCGACCCCTAGCAGTTCTGCAAGGATGAGAAGGGTGCTTCAGGATCCGGTAATAGAAATTCAGAAGAAAAATAGAATTCTTACTATGATTATCTATGTTTATTTTTTTGAAAATGTTGTTTTAATTTTCTTTAATATTTTTCTCTCAAATAAAACACAAATACTGGCCTTCTATATCCCTATTAAAAAAATCATGCACTGAATGTTTCAAATAAATGTAGCCATACCACACTACTTTCAGCTTTATTCCGACACAAGTACTCTCTTCCAACCTGTATAAGATGCTTCCTATGTGGTCCAGATATTAAAGGTTTGCTAATCATTTTCGATTTTATTAAGCATTGTGCACTAAAAATTTAATTTCATTGAATGAATTTTTTTAATAAAAAATTACTGTTAAGTTAAGCTAAGCTAAGAGGCGCATTAAACCATTATGTAATAAGCTAATGGAATTCATGTATTGAATATGCTATATAAACCACATCTGGTTTAAAGCATTAAATAAATGAATAAATAAATAAATAAATGTAGCCATACAAACTTTGTAGCTAACCATTTTTCTGGGTAGAGACGTTTTAATTACTGTAACTGTGTAGAAAATAATAATGCAAGGGGTTAGGGTTACAAGAGCGCACTATCTAATTAATCGAATAAACTGTCCGATATTAAAAGAACGTTGTTGGCCTTGTATAGATAAATGGTACTAGCTCAAGGAGGCATTTCTTGCTGTTAAAAGTATTTAAAAATAATTTGTTTCGCTTTTATCATCGCAGGGGTTGATAATCGTGATGGAAGACGTGTTGCTTAGGACCTTTACTCGCCGACTATAGGCGACGCAGCGTCGCGACGTTAAAACAAACGGTGTAACAGCGTCGCGCCGCAACAGTTGACTCATAATTCGCGGATTACTCCAATTTTACCCGGGCGCCGGGGTATTTATATAGGATGTTCGGGAGTAGGTCCTGTTTCTAACGAGCTGACTCAGCCCAACCTTGCCGTTTCATCGGCTGAGAAATCTCGGATTAGAACGCCGCCGTCTGAAATCGCAGCGTCGCGCACCGGTAGCGGTGCAACGACCAAAGTGCACGCCGTGACACGGCCGAAGTTAACGCCGCGTTCACATGACCGCGCGCTACCATGCCGCCACCAACGATCGATAAATATGATCGCGAGTAGAACGCCGTGGCGCAATGGCCGCCCACCGTTCTCAACGAGATCGCTCTTCGGTCCCCAGATGCGAGATTAGCGCCACCAAATCGTTCCTTTACACGCGATCCTTCGCTCGAGGAGAACGTTACGCTTCACACCCCCAAAACTAGATCTTTTCCTGGCCCTTCTTAACCATCACCTGGACACCCACCTGTCACGTTTATTCTCTATCATGATTCTCCAAAATTATTTTCACCCTTGAACTCAATTTTTCCAGGAATAAAATATTTAAGCTTACTTTAACCAACCTACGTAGCCAACCAAAATCTATTAAAAATGCAGTGAAATGCAGTTGGCTACACGAGAGTTAAAAATGTTGTAGCGTACTTGTGAGTCTAAAAATCTTCACAACTGAATATCAAATCAGCTGCTGCAATATATCCATGTATATAAATGATTTTATAAAATCTCGACTATTAAATTATATTAGATTATATTTATATTTAAATTAAAATATGATTGACCGCGTCTCTGTTTATCCTTCTAAATTGTAGGATCATCCCATCCGTTTAAAGGAGTTTAGCTCGACTTCCCT
Organism: Lasioglossum vierecki; assembly: GCA_028455595.1. Lineage (NCBI taxonomy): Eukaryota > Metazoa > Arthropoda > Insecta > Hymenoptera > Halictidae > Lasioglossum > Lasioglossum vierecki. The sequence goes on along the minus strand of CM052335.1, from coordinate 20,899,427 downwards.
CCGTAAATCGTTAGCATCGTCTGGAATTTATTCATCCCATAAAGTATGTATCTATGAACTTTCTACCGTCGCATCCTCTGTTTCCCTTCCCCTACTGCCATGCCCGGTGGTGTTCTACATATAATCCTATTACATTTGAACGAATACGAGTCGGCCATAATTCATTTAATTCTACTCCGGGTTTAAATCCTCTCGAGTTCTACCGTTAACGATAATCTCGTTTGTTCCGTACTCTCCGCTGTATTACTGACTGTTTCATAACATGCGTGACATTTTTAAGTGACCATTGTGTGTAGAGTCTGCTGTTGTGAGCTCCTATTGTGTCCATTCTGATAAATTCACCGTTCACGAACAAGATAAACGAATGCAAATAAATGCAACGGCATTCCATTAGAACATTGCAATGCTCATTCTGCAGTGATAGGGCTATTTAGCAAGTGACAGTTATAAAGACATGGAAATTAGTAGAATACGGATTTTCATGCATTTATGAGGAAATTGAATTTGAAAAAAATTTGAAGAATATTAATACTGTATTTATTGCGATAAAGTCATTATGGGATTAAATGAATTTTTCTCCTGCTTCTCACAATCAAAGCCGAACATTTTTATTTCGCATGAAGATCCGCAGTATAGTAATTAATTATTTTAGAAGATGTAACATTTCTATATTCGATTGCTTACTGTTTATACCAATCTATGAAAATCGAAACCTTCTTTGCATTTTATTCTGTGAGCTATAACCATGTTCAATCCTGTTGCAGACATCAAAGAGTTCCTAGAACGCGACTTGCATCTGAGAATGTCTCTAAAAGTCAAGCGTACGCTAACAACAACGTAACAAGAGACAGTCTATAGTCAGAGCTCTTGGAAGCTACAAGTAGTCGGCCAACCGGTCAATGTCTTGAACTTCGGCAGTATCAAAGAGCCTAAAAGGGATCTAAACACGGGATCCCTTTCAGATCTGAGTAGCTAAAGGACGACGTCTAGCAACACCAAATTCAACGCTGTTAATAGAATAACAGGAAGCGTCTAAGTCTCCAAGGTTGCGCGTGTCTCCAACTCTCCAAGGTTGCGCGTGTCTTCAACTTGGATATCGTCAAAGAGCTGAGAAGCCAGCCTAAACGTGGAGTTTCTAATAAACATCGTAAAGCAGATGAGTGGCTGGAAAACCGAGACCTAGTGCCAGAAAGAACAGAGTAAAGGAATTCTCCCGTCAAGTGGCTCGAGCAGCCAACTCCGGAGTTAATGTCTCAATTTTAGCTAGGAGAACGAGTAGCCAAACATAGGACATTCGTTGAACTTAGGGTAGCTAACTTCCAGCTGGTTGGTACGAGTATCTCGAGAACGAAGACGGAGCTAGGAACAGCCTGTCCCACAAGAGCGTATCAACGATATATTCGAAACCTGTCGCTCAATGAATGGGAGATAAGGATAATATAAACAAACGCAGATATACCGTTAATACACCTTAGCTGAATATTTGTCTGTTTTCTTTCTGACAGTAAAAAGAACACAGAGCTTTCCGAGACGAGTGCAACGTAGGCGAAACCATCAATTGTATCAAATGGAAAGCGGATAAACGCCATCACCGTGCTAGCTTGGCCATTCCAATACCCTGACGCAAAGCCAATAGGAAATGTGTAGTTCATAATGAAGAGCAAGCTGAGAGGGAAACATATTACGAAAATAACGACTCTTGTACACCATATTCGGAAGATATGGAGGTCGTGTAGCGTACATGTGTTCAGTCTAAAATATGCCGAGACGGTGGCAAACTATAATTGCTAATCATTATTAAATTCGACTCATTATGAAATTAGTTCAAGTCAGACCTAACCCAGTCCGTTTCATTACCAAGTAACGAAAACTTAACACGCAGGTGATCACGTTCTTTCTATATAACTTTTCTTTTTATTTGTCGATCGTATGTTCAATTTACAATATATTAATTTCTTTGTATATACTTGCGTGATGCAACAAATAATAAATGCACCCATTGCGAAAGAAACTTTTGGGACCCCCTAATCTATATACATAAAAATTAAATGCTGTTCGTTGGTAAGCGCATCACTTGAGTACGGCTGGACCAATTTGGCTAATTTTTTTTTAAATGTTTGTAATAGTTCGAATAAGGTTTTTAGTTCGAAAACAATTCGCTAACAAATTTACTAAAATTTGGACAGGACAACATCTGTCGGGTCTGCTAGTGTATGAATATTTACAGAAATATCGTCGACACGCTTCTTGGGGAACAGTCACTGTAAGTGGAGGAGATCCCCATCCTTGGAGGTGGCGCGAGCAGTTAGCCAGCGAGTCAGGTTGACTTTTGCCGGCCAGTATCATCGGCGTTGTTCCCTTTGTACGGACGAAAGAATAGGACAGAAAGTACTCACCGGACTCCGAGACGGATGGACTGCCCGCAGACCTGTCGGAGTTCCTGGAGCTGGCCGTGGAGCTGGTGGAAGAGGCTGTTCCGAGCGAGCACTCGGAAACGCTGCGCCGTTTCGATAGGAGGGCCGCGGTGGCTGCGGCTGCAACTGCGGAACCAGGTCCGCAGGAGGAGCCGGTCGGAGCGCTCGTGCTCAGTCCGTGGAGCCCGTGGAGCTCGTGGAGCCCGTGCAAGCCCGTCTGGCTCGTCAGCTGCTCCAGCCGTCGCTTGAGGAACCTTTGCTCGCGAGACAGCTGTTCCTTGTGCACGGCATGCTTGCGCTCACGCTCCTCCAGGTTCTAGAACAGAGAGCGAACGAAGCCGGCGATTATACGCTGCACAACTCAAACGTATACATATATAATAATAATAATAATTTACTTTATTTCAGCCTTACAGCCAAGAAATGTGACTTTGGTTTACAATACAATAACTTATTTCACGCATTCGTTCATACCTTCTCTCATTCCTTTCTATGTCTCACGCATTCCTATCCTGACCTACTCTTTTAGTCTCCTACTTATCGCTAAAACCCCTTAATTCCCTACTTATTGCTTCCCTCCCCATTCCCTAACTTTTACATTTCTGGTTTGGTACTCCCTTTGGTTTATTTATGCTCTGTTTTCTCTCTTTTACATCAATTTCTCTAGCCATTCTTCGACCTTTCTATCTTTTTTTCCGCTCACTACATCCTCGAGCCTGATCATTTCCCCCATTATCCTACAATCACTTGTCAAATGTACTAGATTTCCATACTTATCCCCACATAGATCGCATCCTCTTGCCTCTTCCTCCATCGTGTATATATATATATGTGTGTATAATTTTGTGTGTGAGTGTGTGTGTGCACGTGTCCCTACGATTCGATGCGATGCGTTACGTTGCATCGTCCTCTCTCACCGCCGGATCGATACCACCGCTCTCGGAATCCTGTACGGTCCAGGCGAACGCCTGGGGCTCTGGGATACACGGCCCAGGGAATCCGTGTCCGGCTCGACGCCGACCTGCGAGGCATTTCGGGATCGGTTTCTTTCCTCCCTTACTGAAGAGAGGCTGTTTATTAAGGGGTAGACTCGTTTCTAAGATTGTAAGGATGCGGAACGCGCCTTTCATTTCTCGGCAACGCAAAGAGGAGGTTCTTCTCTAGATAGAAGATCAATCTAAGCAGTCGCCCTAAAAAGTTTATGAAAATAGCTGCGTAAGAAGCTTTATGCTTTCCAATAATGCAAATTCTACCTCGCAAATGTAAAAGTTTTCAGGGCGATTGCGGCCCAGATTGATCTTTTATCTAGCGCTTTTGACAAGTGAAAAACTATTGGGAAATGGGTTTAGAAAATCGCAGAAACAATGTAGCTCAAGACTGTTTTATTAAACAGCGCGGAAGAAAAGAAATAAGAAAGTTGTAGGGGCGGAAGAGAAAATCTGTCACCCCCTTAACTTTAAGGAAAAACCCCGGCTTGCATAGTTTACGGCCCAGGCCCTTGAGTATGACGAATACCAGGCCTCTGGGTCCGGTGACATCTGGTCTATTATTATGCAAGAGAAACAATAGTGTTTCTCGTGGACCACGACATTCATTTTTACACTGGCAGTTGCATTATCATTACTAATAATCCAACAAAAACCACATCGATTCTGGAAACGAGAGTCTACCTCCTGAAGGCTGTTGTATTCCGGATACTTAATACGTGTATATTTATTAAGTACGATTTCTGAGCGAAATACAAACTACAGACTTTATACAAAAAGAACTTAGTAGTCTAGACAAGATTCGTCAAGATGATCAGAAGCGAAATGAGACTGAGAAAAGAATGCTGACGAGAAGAAGAAATCGGCTGAAGATATAGGTTTGGTTCTGTAAGGTGGGGGTTGTTTTAGGTTTAATGGTCAGTAAGGATGAATCATAGGGATGAAGTTCAAGGATGAGTAATAGAAGATATAGGGATGAAGTTCAAGGATGAGTAATAGAAGATAGGATGCCGAACTGAAAACGCTAAGATGAAATGATAGATGACTAATGCTAGAGAGAATCTTATCGTTGGTATACAACAAGGCCCCGGAATTCTGCTACGGGCGAAATCATAAGGTACAGCCAAGAACATGAGTGGCTGCCCTGGATATAGACAAGGGGGAGTGAATCGAAAAAAGGGCCCTCCCCCTGGCCCGAGAAAAGAATTAGAAATTACCTCGCGCGAAAAAAAGGCGAAATCATAAGGAATGTCTGAAGAAATAGCTGAAATCATAAGGTGCGAAGTATATAGGACTATTTGTTTGTATAAGTCGCCCTGTTAATTGGCTCGTTCGCGAGAAGTCTCGAAGTGGTGTCCGGTGACAATGAAAACTCTGAGACCGTCGCCTCGTGTATAAATAACCATAAATCTCTAAGTCTGCTTGAGACCGAACACCAACTTCCTCAGTCCTCCTCGAATGAAATTGATAATTCCGCCCGAAGCGAACCAACTGGGCCAATCGGATATCCCGATAAAAATGATAAGCGTCGTTGAAAATCATTCCGAATCTCGAATCACTGGCTGATCGTACATTCGCGATCCACTGCAGCCAAGAGACTCTCAAGGCTTAATAAAACAAACTCGACGTCTCCGGGTTCCGATGCGATAAATTAACGTAGCACACTTTAGTGGATCACTCGAGCGGACTTTCACTCGGGATCTGGTCGAAGGCCGATCAGCTCGCGGATTTTTGCGAAATAACTTTCGGTATAAATTCGACATCGGTCGGGCCTGGATTACCGGTCGTTTAATCCGTTCGACCCCACTCATCCGTTCGACTCTCGTACACTGAAAAACAGATACGGGGTAATCCAGTCCGCGTGGCAAAGCTCCCCGAACCGAGGATTTCTTAATGCGTTTATGTTAAATTATGCAAGACAGAATAAGGAGGACAGAGGCTTTTCCATTCCAGAGAAAGAATCCGATATTTAACCGCGCCGCTGCCGGAGCTTTTTCCTTCTATCTTTGTTTGCGCTCTGGCCGTCCTTGGAAATTAATTCGACGAACTCGGAACAGTCTCGCAGGGCGCAATGGAACACGGTTCCGCGCAGCGAAAAATTGTAGGATTACCAGGGCGAACCGTGGACCACCCACGCGGATTACCGATGGATCTACGGACTTCAACTTTAAATCATTTAACCAGACTCTCTCTCTTTATCTGCGAAACATTCGTTAGCCCCTGATGAGCCTCCGGGAATATTATTTTCCTCCAAGCTGCATGAGAAAGTCCAGCCTTTGTTCGCGAGCAGAACTTTTAAATCCTTCTGGCTGGACCAGTTTTAATTGCGAGTTTCCGCGATCGTGCACACGGAAAATATCCGACGTACAATAATCACCGTTGCATAATGCATTTACAGCTGAAACCGTTGCCGAACGCTTTTTTAAACTATAATAAGGAGTCTAGATGATATCGGCGCTAAGGTTCGATCAGTATTAAATAATATACTGATGAATAATAATACTGATTTACGCTACGATCGATAATCAACAAACACATTATAATGGATGGCGAACTCAACACACAAAACTTTTTTAAACCTTTGCCGTCTTGAATTTCCGTGTATACGTTCGATGCAAGTTTCTGATAAAATTAGGTGTTCGATCCAAGCACAAAACAAAACAATAAAGACTCGTTGTTAGTGGATTTAGAGAGTTGACCCGCGACTACTCCGGGAATTGAAGTTATACAACTTCACGGACGAGCACGTTTTCAATAAGACGAATCGATGCGCGACGATAATTGCGCGAACGGCAGACACGCGTGGCGAAATATTTCTGCTGGCGTCGTGTTAGAACACTGTCGTCACTATAGTTTCATTCAAATCAATATCTATTTCAATTGCGAAATCTATGCACTTCATTCGTGGCTCAGCAGACAGTTCGTAAGCTCGCAAGCAAGTACTTCGCGTAATTCACATTTTATTTTTATAGCCAACTTCATCGGAGGGCTTGGAATAATTAAATGTT
>CM052335.1:20807603-20892919 GCA_028455595.1 Lasioglossum vierecki | reverse complement strand
AATTTTTCAATGCCAGATTTCTTACGAAGGATTGGCGCAATTCTTTTTTTTTTAATATTTCGAAAAATGTTTCGAACGGCAGTCGATCAATATTCACTATTCTACAAACTTCAATATAGAAAGTTAAATAAAACGTTTGTTAACATATATTTTTTGCTCTATCATATTCTACCTGGTTTCGAGACGATTTCAACGACCTACAATAATATATAATAATATTAAACCTTAAAACAAGACTACACTTGTGAAGTACACTGTATCACAGACGTATTAAACCTTAAAACAAGACTACACTTGCGAAGTACATTGTATCACATTCCTGCCAAAGCGAGCAGATACTATTTATAATTGTCGAACAAAATATAAATATTCCTCCGCGGCGATCCACGGTAAACAGGTAAACAGGGGTAAACAAGAAAGAAAGACCGAACAACAATATGTTGAACGTGAAACCGGCCATCCCCGCGTAATGGATACGTAAAGCGGCAATAACATCGATCAGAAATAATGCCCCTTATCGGTGGGATCGTTTAAATATTATAGTAAGAAAAATGTCTTGTCATCGATGCGAGAAGCTCAGCAACGTCGCGTCTCGATGATAAACATGATTCACAGGATATAATTTTTTTCTGCGGAACGTTCGCCATCGTGTAGCACATATTTATGTTAATCCAGTTTATGCAAACAAAATAGTTTCCATCTTATTTCTCAATTATTTTTTTTCGAATACGAACTGTATCGCGAGATATCCTGTAACCGTATCGAGATATATATATATATATATATATATATATATATATATATATATATAACATAAATATTTATGAACTGTAGTGCAATTACTTGCCACGGTCCCTCGTTTATCAAATACTTACCACCTTCGGTACGGAATTACGTGCGGAAAATAATTAAATCCACCTCACGTGCACGCACGCGGTGAGAGCAATAAATATGCAATAATTGCGGGCCATTAGGCGTAAATCGCGGGCCCCGTGCGAAGACAGAAAGAGAGAGAGAGAGAGAGGGAGAGAGGAAGCACTGAACCGTCAAGAATCCAAGCATGTTTTCTGCCGCATCAACGGTTATGGCGAAGGTTCTTTGATACAGGCTACCGGATAAACAGAATTCTGCTGTGCGCGCGCGCGTCCGACGCAACCCCACGCAGAAACGGAATATTCATTACTCGTTGCATCGCTGCCGGCTGGTCGTGCGAGTGCATGCGAACCAGCCGCATTCGTGGGCGTTCGTTTCTGGGTTATGCAGCCTGGTGCAATATGCATGTGCGTGTCGTCCTCGACGTGGCCGGCGCGATACCGAGAGCCGATCGGGCAAAAACCAAGGGGCGAGGGATGCGCATGACGCACACGTGTGCATCGCAGCCTATCGGCGACCCTTCTGACGGCTGACACGAGGAAATCCGATGTTAGGACAACCCGGGAACTAACTTTTTCCCGTTCCTTCCAGTCTCTTTTATTTCAGAGTTCGGCGAAACGTGTTCCGATTAATGATTGAAAATTACCATTCGTATAAAAACCAATTATTCGAATCAGCAGACCGCGGATCTTTATGCATTTACAGGAAAGATTGAGTCGATGAAATTCAAAATTATTGGACAATTTCAAAAATTGAAGATATTAAAATCGTTGAAGGAAGAGATAACATTCAGTTTGGTTTCTATTTCTTGCAATCGATGCAGACAAATTTTATGGTGCATAAATATATTCTAATATATTACGTTGCATAAATATTCCCAGTCTAATAGTCACTAATCATTGATTAATGAGTAAGAAAGGAATCAGAAGTTGTAAATGATTACATTTTTTATCATGATTTGATCTGTGCTTTTTCTGTGATAACAACACTGTGAACATATTTCTGAACAATATATAGAAAAATGCACAGTACACGAAAGAAACCGTTGTGTGCTGTTTTAGAACAGGATGCACCATCGAATTATCAGTCTCGCTTTCTCCAACAAGTTTTACGCGGTGCACAAATTGCATTTCAAATAAAATCGTAATACGTCATGCAACTCAAGTTTCTGTTAATCAAAAGCAGAAATTCTACGAGTCTGGATTCTCTAAAACGACTTAATATATTATACAAGGTGGGGCGCCATATTTTACCATCTAGATTTACGTCATTATTATTATGCATAACAATGTTTCAGATGAAGTTGAATGGTTTTGAGAGGGGCACATTCTAATGGTACATTTTTTTGTAGGTGAACGTGTAAACGACATATGAAGGTCATTAATGTTTTTATAAATGGAATCATATATTTTTTATTGCTACAGCTAATGCTCCTTCATATTCTTTATAAAAAAAGTATTAATCTATTTGTGTAAAAAAAATCAATAGTTTAGGAGATATTTTAATTATAATTACATTGTCTTATGTCTATGTCTAACTACATTATCACATTGAATTCATATTATTTACCAGAGAGTCGAGATTTCCTAACAAATTATAATTAAAATATCTCCTAAACTAATGATGTTTTTACACAAATAGATTAATACTTTTTTGTAAAGAATATGAAGCAGCATCAGCTGATGCAGTAAAAAATATATGATTCCATTTATAAAAACATTAATGACCTACAGATTCCTAACCTCGTACAGATAGTCCTGAAAATTTGTGATTGTGAATTTTGAATAGCTGTGAAAATACTTGTGAGATTTAAAACGAAAAACGTGGGGCGCAAAATGCATCAATTATCTATCGCATGCATGCGCAGTTCTGAGCCATGTGTGCAATTTCAAGTCTCTAGGTCATCAGGAAGTTAGTTTAAAATCAATTCCAAAATTTGCCACCGAACAAACAGACAGACAAACAAGAAAGCGAGCTAATAAAAACGTGGTAAAATTTTGCTATGCGTAATAATAATGACGTAAATCTAGATGGCAAAACGTGGCGCCCCACCCTGTATTAGACGCTTCTTACAGTAACTAATAAAACGACGAGCACACACACACACACACGCGCGCGCGCGCGCGGCACTGATTCGTCTACGTCACGTCAGGATTCGCTTTTCCCATAACAGCTTGCCACTGAAATTGCATCGTTCGTCGGTAAATAAATAAAAATCGTTAAAGACCATCATGATCAGGGGTGGTTCCCGGAGCAATCGCCCGAACGATCCAAACGATCGTCACGGAGCCTCGATAAACGCGTCGCGGATAATAATGGAAAGAGTGCGACTGGGACGGGCTACATTTTCCCGGCAATTAAACACAATTGTCGCTAAGCGACACTGTCCGTTCCCGAACATTAAATATCCCCCGAAACGAATCTCCCTCCCTCTTCCACGTCGAGGGTGAATGCCAGTCGAAAAAATTTATGCTCGTTCGTTGAAAGAGAAGTCCTTCCCCCTCCGGTAGATCCGGCAACCTGATTTCACTGCGGCAAATTACTTCTTTAAATCGAGCAGACGACGCACGCTTCCTCCGCAATCCATTTCGCTCTTCTTGCCCGGAAATGTTACCAAGGAAGAGATCCACTGTCCTACCTTCTCCACCCTCTCCCGCGTCCCTCGCAGCAACCCCCTAAAACGTCATCGGCCGTGTTCCCTTTCACGGATTGTTGCTCCGCGTCCACGTTGCTCATTTAATTCCGCCCGACGCGGACCGTTTCAATCAATCCATCGACTAAGGGTCGAGGGATCGCTCGAGGAAATGGTACGAACGAATCGATCGAATTCTCCCGGTACATCGTGGCCGGTGGTTCCCCTTCTTCACCCCCGTCATTTTGTCTCGCAGACCCTTCTTCCCCGCTCGCCATTTCGATCTCCTGTATTCCTTTAACTCATCGGATCCTTTCTCGATTCCAATACTTAACACATTATCTGCGACTTCTTTCTTGACACTAAGCTATTGCATACGTAATTTATAATTTTTCATATATTTTATATTTTCGAATTTTCATGTGCAGCATAAATTATGAAGTTTTATTCTCGGCGCAAAGGTTCGATCATTTTTCTACACAACAAATAGCTATTTTGTAGGGATACTAAACGCTGGAGAATAAAAATTCATAACATCCTAAAGATAAATTACGATCGATAACTAATTATTTATTTAACTTAGTTGGCGAAAAAATTTACACTTCGAGAAAGACATAGTTCTGACAACGTTCCCAAGATGTACACAACCGTCGGAAAGACTTCCTCGCTAGTTACTGATGTGTCTCCATTTAGTATAAATACATTTCTCAAATTGCCTTCGAACATCCCGTGTATAAAGCAGGGTCCGCTAGATAGCATTACTGATGAGTCCTCCAGCGGGTCTAGGACGAAACACCTCCTTTCTTTTCCTCATATTAAACATTTTAATAGCTAACGTGGTTCTTGAACCTGAAGATTCAAATCCGAATCCAGCGTTTAGTATTCCTACAAAAATAACTATTTGTTGTGTAGAAAAATGATCGAACCTTTGCGCCGAGAATAAAAATTCATAATATCCTAAAGATAAATTACGATCGACAACTAATTAATTATTTATGCAGCATAAATATGGGAAATCGCGCACTGAATAGTACACTGTAGGGAGGATGAATGAATAGTCACTGCAACAAAAGTCTTCTCTGTCTCTTGTTTTAGCTGAATCAATTTTTCCAATATTTTACTGAAGACTGTAGTAAGTTGTACATTTTATGAGGGAGTTCGTGTATTTCCTCGCTGTGTATCGATTAAGATAATCCCTCCACAGGATTATGGGAATCGAATACAGTATCGTTGCAGGTTCGCAGTTGTTCGCGCTTAACAATAAATTCTAGCGGTATTGCTTTAGTTCCGAGTCACCTCCCCAACACCAGAATACTTTCTTCGAATTAATACGCCGCTCCGATACGGCCGAATAGATAATTACGAACAACTGTGAACGCTGGAACTTCTCCGAATTCACTCTAAATACACTCGAAAATTCTCTGTAGCACTCGGCTCTAGCCACTCGCGTTAGAACCAGCTAGAAACTCTCCTAAAAAATGAAACTCCGGGACCCGAGTGCTGACCGCTCTTAAAAGCTTTCCGTCTATGTATAAACATTTATTCAAAACCGGATTTGCCAGACTCGCGAATTAAAGCTGCCGATCAAAACAGATTTTCTCGTTAGATTTTACGATGAGTTTGCATCGAGAAAATCAACGTGGCAAGAATTTTATATTCTGTTAAGCGTTATCAGCTCGAGTGATTTTGTTTGTGTCGCCCATCCAGTAAGTCAGCCCATAAACCGTCCCATTTGCATAAACATCGGCAATGTCGTGACCCACGGTTCGCAACCCCCGTAAAATTCATTACGGTTTACTGCGCGCTTCAGGAACGGCTTTTATAAAATACTTAAGATCGTAACCGTGCCGTGCGGCACAGGTCTGCAACATCGTTCCCAAGGCGGAAGTCCGCCATTGGCCCTGTTCCTTAACGTGATCTGGGTTTTCCTTCTTCCGAGATGCATCGATGCACCAGTGCACCGCGCTTGATAGCTCTATAACGCGTCGATGCATTAACGCGGCTCCGTGTCGCATAAAAGTAGCGTTCGGAGAAAAAAGAACTCCCGAGAATAATGGAATTTCTTAAACAAACTTTTCGGGCTGGTTGATCCTTTATATTGGTAAATTTTAATAGGGACAAACGTTGTATATCAACAAGGTTATTTAAAATACGATTTGACGGTAGTTAATGATTCATATCGATAATAAATTTGATATTAATATTCATATAGTTCTTAATAGCCAACTAAAATTTCAATCGTGAAACAGGTAACCCCCGTGTCTGATCAGCACTGCCTATTTCTACTGTGAGCCCGCTCGGAGATTAAATTCCGCGTCGGTACCCCAATTGCTGATGGAAACGTTAACCCGTCGCTGCATAGTGTATCATATCTGATGCAGTTAACAAATCTGTTATACATAGTAAACTAAGAATGTGTTTTCCTACTATGTTTATTTTTCTCAATATGTTGTTTTAATTCTTGTTAATATTTGTCCCTTAAATAGAACACAAAAACTGACCTTCATTTAATTTTTGCATCCCAATATAAAAAATCATGCAATCCAATTCTACTACGAATATGGTTCACTTTTATATTCTACATCTGTATGTCAATCAAGTCTATTGAAAGCTGATTTTAATTTATATAAAATTATGAAAGTGGTAAATAACTGTAAGTGATATATTTCTTGTTTTGAGATGCTCGAAGGAAAAAAATATAAACACTCTAAAAGAATGAAATGTATGTCAAATCTATACAGAAATTAGGGTAAATGGTATATATACAGTTTCGTTCAGAACAAAAATTGAAAGGAGAAATTTCGCTCACGCTCACGGGATCCTCAATTTCCCGAATTTTCCGAAACTTTCAACGTTCCTCGCTCCCAGCGCTGTCTACGTGACCGAACAAACTGAGATCCAGACAAGCACAGTCTATAAACACGCATTTGGAAACGAGAACCGCGTCTATACGCAGAAACGTGCTGCGGGAATTATGTATGTGCACTAGCGCAGGCGAAGTTCCAGCGCATCCACTGGTAAAAGCGAAGTCTGCTTCGCTATTGCAATATTAACGTTCCATTTCTCCGTGTCCACGGGGGCGACAGTGAAAAATCTCAAAGCAGTTTATACGAAGTCTGAACCTGTTGCACTCTGTACACCGAGACCAGACGCACAATGATTCGTTAAAACATTTTTTTCCCTCCTCATGCCGGTCGCTGTGTGCCTCCGTCACGTCTAGGCTGTTACTCAGCCCACCCCCTCTGGAGCTCCTTTATTATTTTCCTCGTGAGAAAAGATTAAACCTCCCCCTATCGTTTCCACCGTATCTTCGCCGCTCCACCCCCAACCCTCTTTCATCTCACACTATTTATCTTTCCGCGATTCGTTTCCCCTTATCTTCCCTCCCGTATCACTTCCGGTCCTTTATTTAGCGCAATGCTCCACGCCGTTCTGATTCTCAACCCCGACCACCCCTATTTTTATCGTTCGAGCGCTTATACAGTCTATACAGCCGCAGTTCTTCTCCAGCGTTCTTTTATTTTAACGGAATTTATTCATGATTATGAGAGTAGTCTAAGTGGCAATATTATTCTAAATTAAATTAATTTAATGGGACTTTTACGACATTGTCAAAAATCAATCATTGGCACAGTGCTTGTTGCTACAACGTTACATGTAATTCATCAAAGTTATGAAACTCAAAGATATAAAAAAATTAGCTTAGTCCTTGAAGTCATTTATAGGTGACTCAGTTAATTTTGAAAATGGTTCAAGTCCATTCAAACGTTAAGAATAAATATTCGTTAATCGAAACTAATAATTTTCTAAATTAATATATTACATAATATAAAAATATTCTTGAATTTATTCGAAACGTAATTCAATAAATACTTCGAAACAAGAGATACATATACGACTTCCATCACTTTCAACATACAATAATGGTCCAAGTCCATTCAAACGTTAAGAACAACATTTTCGTGCGAGATAATAAATATTCATTAATGGAAACTAGTAAAATTCTAAATCAATATACTACATATTATAAAAATATTTTTCAATTTATTCAAAATGTAATCCAATAAGTATCTCGAAACAAGAAATACATATACGACTTCCATCACTTTCGACAAGCAATAATGCTCCAAGTCCATTCAAACGTTAAGAACAACATTTTCGTGTGAGATAATAAATGTTCATTAATCGAAACTAATAATCTTCTAAATTAATATATTACATAACATAAAAATATTTTTCAATTTATTCGAAATTTAATTCAATAAATACGTCGAAACAAGAAATGCATATACGACTTCCATCACTTTCAACAAGCAGAATCGAAAGTAATTACGTGTGAAACAAAAGCAATCGTTTCTCGCAGGGATGAAAATTGACGGGCTTGACAAAGGAGGTACCAAGAAAACACATCAACTGACAATCAACGATACAGAGAGGGAGAGAGAGAGAGAGAGAGAATCGGAGAGTCGAGGGAGTCGGTAGGCGAGAGGCTCTCGTGGGTCGTCAGAAAGGCAGGCTAAGGTGTCGCGGCAAACAGAGAATAGCGGCAGACAATGGATGCGTAGTTAGTAAATTACAGGCTGGCTGGCACAATAGCGTGCAGAGACTGCGTGCGTAGGTGCGTGTGGTAGCGTGCATGCGTAAGCGTATGGCTCTCCTCTGTCTATGCTGGCCGCGTGTTTGTCTACGTTCTAGGCTGCACGGTTTACAGAGCGGCGTGCACCGACGCGTATCCACCGTTCGTCCATGCATGCAGGGTCCGCGTGGGAGACTCTCTCGGTATATATCAATCCGATCTGCAGGTACCTGTACATTACGTGCCTGCATTAGATACCAGCCGCAAGATTGCCTTGTGTCCCCCATTCTCATTTCGCCGCTCATTCTCATCGCGCCCTCCCGAGGTCTCCATGTGTGTGTGGAATGTGTGCGTGTTTGTAGAAGAGAGAGAGAGAGAGAGAGAGAGAGAGAGAAAGATCGTTTCGGGGCATCGAGGAAAACTAGATTACGCCGCGGCAATTTTCCGACGGCCACCGATGTGCAAGGGATTCACCGAGACTTCCCTCGTGCTAGCAGACTTCGGCAATGTTTCGCCAAACACGATCCTACGAGAACGCAATCTTTCCCCGAGAAACTCTCGTTGTCTGTTTCGCTCTCCCAACGAGAGAGGAGGGCTTGGATGACTATTACGGAGGATCTTTGTCTTTCACCGAAGTGTTTTGTTTGGGATAGTCTTTAGAATCGCGCCATTGCCCGGAGAAACGAGCTGTGCAAAGTTCGAAGTCGATCGGGGAACGGGAAGTCGGGCTGCGTTGAATTCGAAATGTTTTTTCTTCTCGTTTTTCGAGATCATATCGCCGACGAAGTTTCACGGTGATCTAACCGGGATGATTTTCAAGTTCCTACGGGATCTGTAAATAAATCTGTGCACACACGAAGTACCCATCGCCGCAGGTGTCCGAAAGTCGAAAAACGTCCGAGAAAACCCGAAACGCGCGACTCGGAAAAATCCCGATGATCAATGAATCTGGAAAAGTACATTCACCGGCGAAAAAAAAAGAGAATCCGTCCCCCCCACTGTCCCGACAACCAACCAGCCATCCGCCCATCCCATCGCATCGCTGACATATCACGAGCCCGCGCGCTGACATTAAAATCCGCCCTATCGAGACTCCTCGAAAGTTCGAGTCGGGGCGACGACGAGTTCGACTAATTAGAGTCGTCTAAAAGCGGCCGCTCATTAACGGGCGCATGGCGATTTATCGTCAGCCAGCGGCTGGCCAATGAAAAAAGGGGGCGAAGGCGGGAGGGAGCGGAACGAAAAGTCAAAGCATGCCGGGAGCGACAGAGAAAAAAGAGAGGCAGCAAGAGAGGGAAACTGGGGGGGGTGAGAAAGAAGGAACGAATGAGTCGCGGCGAACAAAGAATGAAAAGAGAGGGTAGATATGGAGAGAGAAGAAGAAGGAGAGAGAGAGAGAGAGAGAGAGGGTCGGTGGTGGCGATGTCGAGGGCCGCGATGGAGAGGAAGAACTGGAGGAGGAAATGAAGCGTGTCGGGGCTGGAAAGAAGTCGGCCGAAGTAAAAATTAAAGTCGGAGGATCGGAAGGGAAGGAAGAAGAAAGAGTCCACCGGAGAAAGAACGAGGAGCCCTGGCGAACACCGAGAAAGTCGACTTCTACTTTCAGTCGGCGTGGGGGTTGGATTGCGACCATGAAGGGGTTGCGAAAAGAGAGAGACGGGGTGCGTCAAGGCTAGAAAAGAAGAGAGAAAGAGAGAGGATCATTCGTATTTCGCGCTGGTGTAGACGGCGGCGTGTAGCAGGCGGTCGTCCCCGGTAATACTTTATTTGTCCGCCCCTGGACTTTCTTTCTTTCTATTTTCCAGCCACCACCGCTTCTTCCTTCCCTCTACGGCGGCGT
The DNA here is from genome assembly GCA_028455595.1 of Lasioglossum vierecki. Taxonomy (NCBI): domain Eukaryota; kingdom Metazoa; phylum Arthropoda; class Insecta; order Hymenoptera; family Halictidae; genus Lasioglossum; species Lasioglossum vierecki. Next base: position 20,882,998 of record CM052335.1, on the reverse strand, counting down.
TTCCACCGGCTGTGCTCGACCGCGATTCTTTTCACACTCGGCCATCTTTTCCGCCATCTTTCTTGCTAATTACCCGACCCGTTTTCCGCGGTCAGAAATCTCTTCTCCGCCCTCAAACCCTCAAACCACCATCTCCTTCTTTCTTCTTGGTCTTGTAGCACTGTGTGTACGTGCGTCTCGCCGCGGCGGCCGACGTCGCAGCTTCTTCATCTTCTTCCACTACTTCTTCTTCTTCTTCTGCTTTCTTGTCGGCTTGTTCCCGCGAACCGCGACTTCACGGAAACCCATGAAATATTCAGACGACCCTACCCCAACCAAGGAACCCCCGGCCACCGTCGTCGTCGTCGTTTCAACGCTTCCGCAGACTTTTACGGACCCCGACGACGCTGTATCTCTGATCCGCCTGCGTCCTGTACAACGAGTTCCGACCGTCAACTTCCGCGCACGTAACCGCGGAAAAAGGAGCAAAGTTACTTAGCGACCGCTTCTTTGGATCGACGGACGTTTCTCTGTCTGTAAAAAGACGGACGAGTCTCGGTCAGGGAAACCGGGACCGACCGTGATTCGCGATGGCAAGCGAAGATTTTGGAAACGCTGGTCCGTGAATTTCAAACGAATCCAAGTCGGAGATGCATCACGGTAAGGTACGATATTCTGTGAGAGATGCTCCTTCTCTAGCGAAGATTTCCACGGGGAATGTGGATTCGACGGTAATTGTGAGTGTTCGATGTTAATCGTACTATAATTCAGACTGAAATAAGCTAGCGGAATCAATTAAATAGGACCGGACTAAAGGGTTTTACCGGCTCACCAACTAAGGAATCTGTCAGGAATGAATGATAAACTTCCAGCCGACATCACGAGACCCGATATTAAGGCGATCACGAGGACAAATGAGCACCTACCTTGATAAAACGCTTGGCCTTTGTCAGGAGACCCAGCGTAGTGTGTCTTGAGGTTTCAGGACCTAACGGGACCAGAACCTTCAGCTTTTCCAGGCAATTTCTGAGGTGCGCTCTCCTGCAACAAGGAAAAAAACAAAACAATTAATGCGTTGTTTATTGTGCATAAGAGACTTTCTTTAAAAGATTTAAAACATTTTTTTTGTATTTTATTTCACAATATATTTGAAACAATTGAAGAGATCTCTTTATTCATTTAATATTCCCATGAACAACGAAGTCATTGCAGCTTACTTTATTTATGAAATATTTAGAACTTCGAACTTCAATTTTCAAACTTATCAAGAGTTGTCGACGACGATTCTTCTCCCAGAGCTGCATATACGGAGCCAACAGCAATTTCCCATTTTGAACAATTTACTGCAACTCCATATTCGAATAATTTTAGTTTTGTATACCTATTGTATTTAATTTCACAATATATTTGAAACGATTGAAGATATCTCTTTATTCAATTAATATTTCCATCAACAACGAAGTCATTGCAGCTTACTTTATTTATGAAATATTTAGAACTTCGACGACGATTCTTCTCCCAGAGCTGAATAAACTGAGCCAACAGTAATTTCAAATTTTGAACAATTTACTGCAACTCCATATTCGAATAATTTTAGTTTTGTATACCTATTGTATTTAATTTCACAATATATTTGAAACGATTTCAAAAATTTCTTCATTCAAATAAATATTCTGATCAACGAGAAAGTTAGAATGATTGCAGCTTCGGCAAGCCTCATAAAAGACAACGATAAAATTGCAGTTGCAAGCCCCAGAGAAAGTCTGGAAGATAAATACTTGGAGAAAAACACGTTCAGCTTCGTTGTTCCCGCGACCAAGGAACGGAATCTTTATGATTTAGTGTAAAAAATCGATCTCTCGAACATATTACAGTGGAATCCCCGTTAATGTCTCGAGGCGGGTGCCCATTCTCGCGATAACTGGCTATCAGGGGAGGAGCGTCGTGTATAGGTTGACCAATTCGAAACTTTAACGCGCTCGTAATTCGTCGCTCGGTCCGCTCGGTGGGGGTTAGAAAGGGGGGTGGTGGAGGGAGTGGTCTCGAATTACCCGAAAGCTTTCCTGGCATCCGTTTTTCGTGTCACGTAGGGTGCACGATGAATGGAGCGGAATCTCGCCCGGTAAGCTTCGCTGGAAGCCCGTAAACGGAGGACAAAATTGAGGCCGAGTACGGAAGAAATGGAAGAAAACGTGGCTGCCAGGAGAAGTGGGAGAGAGAAATAGATAGAGAGTTAGTAGGAATCCCCATGGCACCCCGTAAGGAATTCGAGGACCGACCGCACATCGAGCGCGCAAACGAAGCTGCCCCGCGAAATCGGCCGGGAAAAGCGATAAGATCCCGATTATCGCGGCGATCACGGGCCATTAGCCGAACGAATCGCGCGCGATAAACATACACTCGGAATACGTAAGCAGGAAACCCGCGGGAATTATTTCCCTCCCGGAATATCCTGCGGCGACCGTTGGAAACGAAGAAATGTACCGGTCGGGAGGTGGGCTTGCGGAATCCACACCCCCTCCGTTCCGGCCGGTCCCGATCGTTGCTTGCCCCGGGAATTCAACGACTATGCTAACGATATTCGATATCAATATTTTCTACCTAAGTATCGGAGGATTGCGACCGATCCGCATGATTCCGAGGTGTAGGACAGGGCCACTGCGAATTTATAACATTCGTAGTGTTCGATCCGTTTCGCCGTTCTCTGAAACGAAACCGTGCATCGGAAAGGATAATTTTACACTGTCCACTTTGACACGTCTCCTTTTCTTTACTTATTCTTGCAAAGTCTTATTCTATTGTTTGTAGTTAATATACGAAGTCTTGAGTATGTTTCTTTAATATATTTATTTAACGCCGCTTTCAACTTTTTGCTAAGGTTATTTCGCGACGAGACCTACAGTTTATCCGGTCCAATGGAAATCATCGACACAGACTTCCCCGACAACGAATATTTAACCGACAACAGTTCACCGACTCCGGATTTGACCGACAACGAATCTAAAATCATTGTCGATCAAACCTGCTGTCGGTTAAAATCGTTGGCGGTCAAATCTGGAGTCGGTGAAAATTGTGTCGGTGATTTCCATGAGACCCCAGTTTATTAAGGTGGGTTTCGAACCACCTTGGGCACCACAGTATCACATGGTGCATGGAATATTTCCAAAGGTGCCGGCGTCGGAATTCAAAATCTCAAGTATGTTATTCTTTTACCACCCGTCCTGAGACACCCTGTACAGAGGGATAGGATTTGGGCGAGAGGCAGTAAAAGAGAAAAAAGAGAAAATGGAAACGCGGGTCGAAGCGGTCTACCGGACGTCGAGGTAAACGGCTCGCGAAATGAGTTTTTTTTCTCTCCCCGTTTGGCTTTCGGAGCCCCTTAAACGTAGCCCCGGGTCTCTAAATGCCGGCGCATAACATCAGCGCATAACACCGACGGCAGCCAGCCGCGAATGCATCTATCCAGAGACGGAAATCGTCCACTCTGCGGCCCGCGAGACATAATACCGTTTGATGACGTCATTAAGCCGGAGCCGGCTTATTGTTTCTCGTAAAACGTACGTGCAAACGCGCCCCTATATACACGGGAGCTATGTGCACCCGCTGGGACATCTACGTCGACGTTGACGTCTTGGTGGGCTCTTTCGACGCAACCCCAAACCACCCCCTGGTGGTCTACAACCCTCCTGTGTCTCCCCTACCCTAACCGTCTTCAAGCCGGTTGGTGGACGAAACCATCGTCGTCGCGGTCGTCGTCGTCGTCTACGACAAGCTCGACCGTCGTCTCCATTTTCCACGACGGAACAATAAACCGGGCATAAACTTATAATTAAATGCCTGCAATGGCGCGTGTTTGGCACACGTGACGCACCGTCCGCCACGGACTTATTACCCACGCTGGAAATAAATCGTGCAGACCGTGCACTTGGGCGGTCGACTCTCTCTCCCGCTCCGGGACGGAACGAACGACTTGCACCTTGATTTACCGGCTCTTCACGGTTTTTCTTCAGCTCACTCTCACTGAACGCTTTATTTTTTACTGATTTTCGGAGCTCCGTACGAGGATTGTTGGTTCAAAGTTGTTCTTTATTATTGTAACGTATAAAATACTAGCTTTTCCCCGTGGCTTCGCTTGCAAAGGAAACTGTTTCATGCCCTCGAAATTTGATATTGTTTCTCCATAAAACCTTTTAAGCTCTCATTCACCCCATTCAGATTGTATCAATGAGCATTAAGACCAAGTATGATGTAAATCTGCCCACGAACAATATATTTCTCATACAAACATTGCAACCTCTTTCCACCCCCTCAGGGGATGAATTTTTAAAAATGCCGAAATAGGTGTTSGATTAATTATATCAAAGAGCATTAAGACCAAGTGTCCAGAAAATCTKACCACAAATAAAATATTCCTCATACAAACGTTGCAATCTCTTTTCACCAGCTTAGGGGTTGAAATTTGTACAATACCGATTTAAGTGTTTGATTAATTATATCAAAGAGCAGTAATACCAAGTTTCAAGGAAATCCGACCACGCACAAAATATTCTTCATACAAACGTAGCAATCTCTACTCACCCCCTTAGGGGATGAATTTTTAAAAATGCCGAAATAGGTGTTCGATTAATTGTATCAAAGAGCATTAAGACCACGTTTCAAGCAAATCTGACCACAAATAAAATATTCCTCGTACAAACGTAGCAACCCCTTTTCACCCCCTTAGGAGTTGAATTTCAAAATATCTTTTCTTATCCCTTATATAGATCATAAAGGAAACATCTGTTTTTATATATATATAAATATATTTTTAATATTATTCAATGAGAGCGTGTCCATTATGTGTGCAACAACTTGTTGCCATCTCTCAGATAACCTGCCAAATCCTGTTTCCCATTGGCTCACTAGCAACATGTCGATATTACGTGTCATGTTTGTTCGAGAATTTTAATAACCGTAGATGTAACATTTTTCTTCTTCACTGATTTTTGCACACACGATCGTCAACCCGTGCCACGCGTTGTGACACACCCGGTATGTGTACGCTCCTGTCCGTTCTCTCTCCGTTTTTTTTCGCCAGAGCTTTCGTTTGGAAGATTTACGCGCGCATCCTTTCGGGCTTTTATTTCTCTGATTTTTCGCGGTAATTGGTGGGGTTTGTTTGAATAGAAGCGGGGCCGAGGGCGTACGTGATTCAGGTTTGGATTTTGTGAAGGGTGGCTTGCGGATTTTTACCGGCGAATTTCGCGAGCGAGCCCGATTCTCTGACCCCCCACTGACACTGTAAAACAATTTCCGCCGGTCCTTTTTCGGTTAATTTAGTGATTTGTGTAATTTTTAGTAGCATTCTTCAACTCGGCGAATGCGGTTTGTAGAAATTCAGGCGGCACAGCGGTGATTTTATTATGCGATGTTGCGTAGACCGTCCCTCGGCCTTTTTTTTATTAAATATTTAGCGATATAACCAGTTTCAGCTTTCGTTTCCGTTTTTCCAGAGTTCTCGGGAACCGTCCTACCTTCGGAGCTGAACAAATGGAGCCAGCAGTAATTTCTCAATTTTGAACAATTTACTGCAATTTCGTATACGAATAATTTTATGTTTTCATGAAATATTTAGCAATACCCTCTGAGCTTCGGCTTTCAATCTCGTCGAGAGTTGTCGGGAACCATCCTACCTTTGGAGCTGAACAAATGGAGCCAGCAGTAATTTCCCATTATTCAACAATTTACTGCAACTTCGTACACGAATAATTTTATGTTTTCATGAAATATTTAAGCAACACCCACTGAACTTCGGCTTTCAATCTCGTCGAGAGTTGTCGGGGACGATTTTTCATCCATAGCTGAATAAACGCAGCCAACAACTACATCTGAACACATGCCTCGTTATTTCTCCACATACTCGCTTTTCAATAAATGACTGCAGTTTCGTATCCGCGATTTTCTCGAGCATCTGCTAATTCGACACCTCCGCATCGTAATTTAATTAACGAACTTCGCGATAATCCGCTTGAGTGGTTCTTATCATGTTCAGAATAGAAAAATTGTGTCTAATTCAAGCTTATCGATTATGATCGGGATGTTGTTAATTGCTTAAACAGATTATATTTAAATAAAACTCTTTTTTAATATATTTTAACTGTGAACCGAATATAAAATTTTAATAACAAAACTAATTATGTTTCTCTGCACACGTGCTCTCTTATTGTCATTCTCCACGCATCTAGTCATTCAAACCAGTGTTCCGATTGAGCCAGCAATTTTTTGCGCTTGTGCGGTAATTTCAGCTTCAGTAATGTAACCTTTTTGATGAAATCGGGTAGCTTGAGCACCCCGCAGACTTTTAAAAAATTATTGGTCTATACATATGAAAAGGCAAGGGGTTAAGCTACTTTGAAAACGTTAGCAATTAAGTTTCATGACGGACCACTCGTCCCGCCAATAATACCAGTACACTCCCCCTAATATAACAGGGGGTGTCGACTCCCATAAGAAAAAGTGGCTACGAATTTAGTTGTAATTCGGTACCCATAGGTATGGTGGCAGCACAGTGGAGACCAAAGAGTAGGGATACTAGCATTGTGTGATCACCACACACACCTGATTCACACATAGTCAACCTTGTATGTACGTGTAATCGTATTCTACGCTAGCTATTGAAGGTTATGAATTTATTTTCAGGGAAATTAATTTGTATTAGCACATATTCAATATATAACATATGTATCCTTAAAACAAAATTATAGATTTAATTATAAATTCTACATTAAAACATTCATAATGTAACATCTTCATAACAATTTGGATTTTCCATTTGTCACAACAAGCAACAGTGCAATGATGACCGTCAAATGACGCGATACAGTTTGTATACCCACCGCCAGGGCACTACTGTGCTGCCACCATACGTATGGGTACTTCATTACAACTAAATTCGTACCCATGGGAGTCGACACCCCCTGAATATAACTGCCTCAGGACAAATTACTGGCTCAATCGGAACACAGATTCAAACCGTTCTTTTGACAAAACACTTTCAATTCATTCGCTCGTAGCAACCTAATATTTTCTTATTCATACCAACCAAGTATTCACTCACTTGTACCAACCAAACGTTTACTCAACCAACCGTCAGGAATTCACTCAACACGGGATAAATATCGTTGACACGCAGGGCCGGCGCGAGACAGGTTCAGACATTTTCCAGGACCTTCTGTATAATAGATTTTTTTCCTTATTTAACGTCGCTTTTTGAATTCTTCTATGAGCATTATTTCGCGACGGGACCTACAGTTTAAAATACATATAACTATTTAGTACAATATAGCTATTTGTTGTGTAGAAAACTCATCGAACCTGGCGCCGAGAATAAAATTCATAATATCTGAAAGATATATTACGATCGATAAACTAATTAATTGTTTAAAATAAAGGTGGGTTCCAAACCACCTTAGGCACCACAGTATTTAGACGGCACATAGAACATTTCCAGAGGTGAACTCTGTATAGTAGATTGAATATTCGGGTGTGTGTGGAAAATGCAATCGCATAATCCATAAACCACATAATAATAGTAATTCCTTATTGTGTTTAAGTATAGGATTTGAATGTGTATTCTGTCCACGAAAAATTTTTAAACCGGGCCCCGCAAAACGTCGCACAGTGGTCCCGATGGAGAAATTCAGTGACAGATTGTTATAACTTTTGAACCATTAGAGATACAGCAATGAAATTTTCACTAAAAATATCTAAAAAATAGAAATTTTTAACTATAGTTAATTAAATATTTTTTGCATTTGTTAAAAAATATTTTCTAATTAATTTTCATTGATACTTTTTTAGTAAAAACAAGATTGTTTAAATGTAAGTTTACGAACTATTTTTTGTAATAATTTATAACAATTAAAATTTTTTTGGTCATAACTTTTGAAACGTAAAAGTTATAGGGATGAAATGTTTACTAAAAAATATGAAAAAATAATCACTTGTTAATGATAAATAATTTAATATGTTCAGTGTTTGTTTAATTATTTTTATTAACATTTTACATACTTTATTGACTGATTTAGTTAAACCTATGTCACTATCGAAGAGGTTCTTCGCGTCTCGCACAATCACTTTAAACATTAATAACTCGCGTAGATGAACGATGTCGGTAGTAAATCATGCATAACTATATAGAGAAAAGTGTACAGAATATAGTACAATTTGTATTTATGCGATGAACTATGGAACTCAAAAGATGTTCCTTATTAAAGATGAGGAATTTTGACAATTTCCATGCATTCACTGTGCATTATTTTTTTAATACATTATTTAAATAAATGTTTAATTTTCAGTGTAAATTCTTATCGTAAAGAAATTCTCTTCATTCTAAAAGAAGAACAGAGAAAAAATATTGAACAGGTAAGTCAGGGTATCGAGATTAAGCTAAACATTTTTCTTTTGCGAAACAAACTATTTTCATAATGCCCAACTTTAAGTGTTCGTTACGATTACAAGTTTTATTATATTTTATTAATTTCTTTATTTTCAAGGTAGATGGATATTTAGGAAGCAATACAAACTTTGTACATGTGAATGTGAGAAAGTTCATTTTTCGACAAAATGTCACTTAATTTCTTCATCCGGACCACTGTGCGCCGGCCTTGTTGACACGATTAATTAAAAAAAGAAAATAGGATCGGACGCGTGAATTGACGGAACTTGGAAATTCTATCCGTGGGCGGGTTATTGATCCCGGACGGAAAAAGGTGCAGCTGAAGTTTTGATCAACGTTCATCTCCGAAAATTGGATGCCCGCGTCGCTGGTTCGAAAATTGAATATTTTATGCCTGGATCGATAACCCGATGACGTGTTTGAAATTTGCAATACCTCGCCAAACAATATTCCCGCCGAAATAAAGACTCGGGATACGAGTGGATGGTACGTTGGGGAGCCCGAACCGGCCCGTACTATAATGAAAAATCAAACTAGATAGTATTGCTTTCGAATCGGAACGGAAGAAAATTAAATCTAAAATTCGTTATATTGATTGGATCACGTAGAGCGTTCCGCGATCCATTCGTTAATCCGCCGAACGAGAATATCCCCGTAAAAGAAATGACGGTAATTTAGTTTCAATTGATTTCGACCGTAAAGCTCGCATGGCGTGCACGTAAACCCGGCGCGAATCATTTGCCGCGCATATTCAAGGCGTTCGGGGTCATTAATCTTCCGTTACTGTTCCCAGAACAAATTTTACACGTTCAGGATCTATAGGTGAAATTGTTCGGCAATCTAAACTATCTTTCGCGGGTGCTGGCAACGATAAATAGTGTATTCGAGTTTATTTCTTGTAATTAGAGTATGTAAATGTTTTGCATTGGTTGTAGGGAGCAGGAATAATATAAAAATTCATTTCATCCCCCTTAACGAAATTTGTTGCGTTAAAAGCAATATTATTTTATATTTCCCTCAACCAATTTCTTCATAAATGCATATTAGATTTTATGCATTCATGACGAAAATGAGTAAGTGCAATTTAAAACAGTAAAAACATTAGAAGGTGCATATTAAGAATGAAAATAATTTTCTATTTTACTCCAGTTCGCAGCAATTCTGCTAAAAAAATTTATTTTCCATAAAGATCCACTGTCTAGTAATTACAAATGAGTATTTGATATACATCCTTACGCTGAATAAAATTTTGAATTTATTTTTACAAAAACCTTGTTAAAAACACATTTTTGCAAAACGGTTGAAATTGATTCGTTAAGGGGTATATTTCTGTAACTAGCGGAGCCGAGTGCAAAACAAAAATTCTTATTTGTTTCCATTCCAATTATTTAACATAATGAAGTTCTTCGCGTCTTTACCACCACGAAGAAATCCCTTCCCCGTAATTCACAAGCCGAACATTAAAATATTCAGTCTGAGTAAGATGGAGGAGATAAGTTCGCGAGGTGGTCACAATAAATTTCGTTATACGGCGGAGGGTTCGGAAAAATTAATATTAATATTGAGGGAAGAAAATTACGAGCAGTATTTCATCATAATCGGGGGGCGGTGGTCTTCACGCAAACGATCATAATTTTTGCCGAAGAAAACCGTCGGTTTCCTCATTGGTCTTCATACCCCGAGGGGCTCATTGTCGGAGCGCCGACTCGGCATAATTACAATAATTGCAATTAATTTGAATGTACTTAGGTCCGCGGGTGGAGAAGGGGGTAGTGGGAAGGGGCGCGTGATATCGGCCACGGGTGGCCACTAAATCACGTTGCAAAAACGGAAATTAATTACAGCCTTCGCGTATCGCGTAAACCTGTTTAAAACGCAGTCGAACGGTGTCTGAGCGGATGCTCGATTATCTGAGATTCCGTTTCGTCAGTGGAAAGTGAGGCCCGATATAAAGTTCAACCCCTCTCGACGGCCGGCGCTCCCGCTGCTACCGGCACTGTCGACGGAATGAAAAGTTGCCGAACCGTGAAATGTTACGCAAATATGACGTAGATAGAGCTCGAGTAACCATAGCTGTCTAACTTTGACACGCGCCTCACCGATTCGACAGCGAGCCGCGCTTTCGATAAACAAATTACTTCCCGGCTGTCCGTCTCCATCTCTATGTGCTTCTTCTTTTCTATAAAAATTAATTTTCACTATAATAATAATAATAATTCTGTTCGATGTTTTGGTGATTCTAATTAGCCAATAACACTTCTTCAACAACGAAGATAAATGGTTTCGTCTCCATTGACAATATTTGCATCACCGTATACGAATGGTAGTTTTAACGTGGAAGCATTTCGGCCAACAAATTGAGGGTGAAAATATACAGAGTTAGGACGAACCCGTTGAAAACTTTCATATTTGTACAACAAATAACAAATAAAGCTAGCTTTCACTGGGTCTGCCTCGGTGTCCACTACTTTTCTTGTTTGGTAAACAAATATCGTTGTTTGTCCTGTAACCTGAGATTGAACGGATCATTTTTCGAAAGACAATGCCGCGCGGAAACAAAAATATTTCTGAATAAAATGGCTTGGTTTTTATGTTACCAACTTCTTTTATATTTAACTTGATTTACATCTTCTGTTACGAATGCATCAGAGACTTTTCTAATTCTAGAAAAGAATGCTGCCATATCTAGTTGACTGTTAAAGCCCCTTTGATTCTTAAGGTCACTAAGCACGAGAATTGCAAGGCCCCGGGATTTCTATGAAAGATCAAACTAGGGTGAGATTTGCCTGAACAGTCCTGCTTTTTACGTTTACGACACGTAATTCTCAGTGCCGGACTAAGTCAGCGCGGGATCGGTAGCAAATGTTAGCAGGGGGCCCTAGGTTTTGCACGATAAAATAATAAAGCACGATTAATGACCTTTTTTAGCAAAAATATCTGGGAACGGTATCGAGTAAATTTTAGCTCAATTTTCTGCTGCAAGTGCGGGCCCCCAAAAGCGCGGGGCCCGTAGCAAATGTTAGCAGGGGGCCCTAGGTTTTGCAGAATAATATAATAGAACACAATGAATGACCTCTTTTTTAGCAAAAATATCTGGGAACGGTATCGAGAAAATTTTAGTTCAATTTTCTGCTGCAAGCGCGGGGCCCGTAGCAAATGTTAGCAGGGGGCCCTAGGTTTTGTACAATAATATAATAGAACACAATGAATGATCTCTTTTTTAGCAAAAATATCTGGGAACGGTATCGAGCAAATTTTAGCTCAATTTTCTGCTGCAAGCGCGGGGCCCGTAGCATTTGCTACTCCTGCTACAGAGCTTAATCCGGCACTGGTAATTCTCATTATTCGGCAGCAGTCCAGTGGAGTACTTAGCGAGAAGCAACGGCAGCATGAATATGCCCCGAGAAGCAACGCGACAGAAGCAGAGAAGATTCGCTGCATCGACTTTTGAGGCTCCAGGAGTGACAGATAACGCAAACAATTTCAGACAGAAATGAACTGCAAGTGCATCGTAGCCAGCGAAGATTTCTAGGGTTGAGCCGAAAGCTGTCCACGTACAGGCGGCTTGTGGTGGCTGGTAGCAGGCTGGTAACGCGAAACGGCGCCCATTAAAATCGCGCACGCGGCGTGCATCGCAAATTAGTTCGATTCGGGTTGGCGAAACGCGGAGAAATCGCGACGGTGCACGTAGTAGACACGGATGCCGATGCGCGCGAGGGTAAGCCGCTTAAAGGAACACCCGGCCTGAAAACTAAAGTAATCCTCGTCTAACTGGGTCCGCGTTGTTGCCGTCGGGGACGTGTAATCGGTTTGTTTGAATTATTAAAGGAGAACCCTGTGAATCGGCGTCCATCATTGAATTTCCCGTTCGATTTTTGTCCGATTCCTTCGGCAAAAAATCCCGCTGGAATCTCCTTTTCGATTGTCTCCTCGTAAGCCGATTGGTTTGCCTGGAATTAGACCGGCGTAAGAACTCAGTAGTAGAAATGTCCTTTCGAATTGCGTGGGCACATATTTTTATAACAACTCGCGGAGGATCAAAAGAAGAAGTACGTATTCGAAACGCGAGAATCGGAATTATGCTTGGGAACAAACTATTCTCGAGAGAGGAACAACCGCTGTGTTAAATTGGCGAGCGTACGAGATCTAGGAATTTGTTGAAATAAGCTGAACAGTGGCGCGAAAGGGGGTAAAGAAATGTTTGAAGTAGTTGCGAGACCTCGAGAGAGATAACTGCAATTTGCTTTCCCGTCGCGAAGGATCGGAAACCTCGGGAAAGAGTACAAAGACAGTGCTGAAACAAGCCGATGTTTGCGAACCGGGTAAAGAAATATTTGAAGTGCAAATTACGCATTTTCAATGCCCCCCCCCCCCCCCCCCCAGGTAGATCAGAAGGATTATCCTCAAAGGTGGATTGCTTAGGTTAAAATTGAAGGTATCGGCGAGTTCGGAGTAGAATGCGCCGGCAGAGATCAGACATTTACTTCTGAGACATCCCGGTAATCGGATTCGACTGTCTCGGTAGTCCGAAGACGTCTGGTTGGAGAGAGGGAAAAAAAATATTTGAAATGGAAGTTACAAGATCTCAAGAGAGGCTACCGCAATTTGCTTTTGTGTCAAGCATAGATCGCTCAGAATCCCAGATTCCCAGCTCCCCGAGAAGACCGCAGAGACCGTCCTCAAGAACCTGCCCGTCGTCCCGACCCTTCAGAAAGGACTTCAGCGGAACAGCCAGTTAAGCCGGGGCTAACACTCCGCAAGCCCAGCGAAAGTAAAATCCACGTTAAGTAAAAACCGACTTCCGTGATCCTGAGCACGGCGGGCCCCCAGCTCGGGTGTCTGGGTAGCGGGTTGTCGATGAGGATCGTGTTAAATCTTCCGTGGCACGTTAGATCTAGAGGCGTCGAGACGCTTCCGAAAATCTCTGCAGCCTGGACTAGCTACAGAAACGACACGTTTACAGTGCTCAGTTGGTTAAATTAATAGTATCTCTTCGGAAGACTCTAGAAGACTTTCTCGCTTCTAAGTAAAACACGGTGACGGAACCGAGGTTCAGGGTTATCATTGGGAAACCTTAGGCGAAAATCCACCGTGTTAAATCTTCCGCGGCACGTTAGATCTAGGGGCGTCGAGACGCTTCCGAAAATCTCTGCAGCCTGGACTAGCTATAGAAACGAAAGTTTACATTGTTCAGTTGGTTAAATTAATAGTTTCTCTTCCGAAGACCCCTGGTCTTTCTCGGCTCTAACTAAAACAATGTCGCGGGACTTTTGGCGAAAATTCTCTCGGCTCCCGAGGACAATGAGCTCCGAAATTCGGCTGACACTTGTACACGTCCGATCGGACACATCCTACAAGAGTGAACCAGGTTTCCCGTCGAGTCCCAGGGGCGGCGCATCAATCATTCAGCGGAGCGATCGGATGATTATTCATTAATCGTTGATTACATATCGGAAAGGGTGTTGTGCTTCTCTCGTCGGTGTACGTTAACAAAACAACGTGTACCCTGGAGACGGAATAGTTGACGGGGGCCAAAGCCATCGAGCGAAGCATTGTCGAATATTCGAGCAGACACTATCAGACAGCTTGCTGGGGTCTCTCTTTGCCCCCGGTGCCGCCACCCACAGCGTGTCCTCGATCCCCGTGGCGAATTAATAATCAACGTTCAAACGTTACCGACACGCCACGTCACGCCGTGCCACGCCGCAGCCCGCGTCTCCGTTGTTGGTTCAAGCCTGGGAACCGGCGCGGAAGCTTCTTCGCGAACCACGCCGGGTGACTTCGACACGGGAATTCCGCGCGAAGTATTTATTCATCAGGCTCTGGTACGTCGAACAGGCGGGACAGGAATTTCATAATGCTGGTGTCACACGCTGGTATCGATTGAAGGGCTCGCCACCTGCCGCACCACCTCCCTCTCAGTATATATCCACCCCCGTACCGACGACGACTCGTCCTACGGACTCATCGGCCTCCGGCAAAAATGTTGCAGCGAGCGAACGCGTCGAGGATGTCAAAGAATGATGAGATTGATAGAATCGGAACGACGGGAATGTCTGACATGGCAGACGGCACCCGCGTGCCGACGACGCGCGGCTCGCTGCTTCCTCTGACCTGCAAACAACGTCGTGTACCATGATCTTCGATCGTGTGTCTTTCTCTTTCTTTGCTTGGCGTTGCTGCTGAACAAATTCCCTGGTCCTGTTAATCGTTGGTCAATTAGTATGGGTCACTTGAGACCCGTGTTTTTAATATTGCTATCGGGAAGAATTGGTTTGAACGTCATCCGAAGGTGGACTAACTGTACAATGTTGAATTATGCGACTCTCGTGTTCACAAGAATGAAAAAATATATATAGTATATATAATTTATTTAGAACTGGAGCTGGATTTCAAACACTTAAAGCAAGATCTACTTATGGATTAATTAATCCAATGAATCGCATTGTTGCCGACTCAAGCGCTATTTATAATCGTATTGATTTTATTATACAACTACGTTTCTCTTTCTTTGGTTGGCGTTGCTGCTGAACAAATTCGCTGCTCCTGCTAATCGTTGGCCAATTGGTGTGGGTAACTTGAGACCCGTGTTTTGAATATTATACCGGGTAATATTACTACTACTAGTAATATTGCAACAATTGCTTTGAAGGTTATCCGAAGGTGGACTAACTGTACAATGTTGAATTTGTCGACTCTCGTGTTCACAGCAATGAAAATATATATAGTACATACAATAATGTATTTAGAACTGGAGCTGGATTTCAAACACTTAAAGCAAGATCTACTTATGGATTAATTAATCCAATGAATCGCATCGTTGCGACTCAAGCACTATTTATAATCGTATTGATTTTGTTATTGAGCTTTTATAAAATTTTACAAGACAGCTACGCAGGATTATAGGATAATATCATATCGTTTGTAACATTAGTCTTTTATCTTTCTCTTTTCTTTTTTGTTATTCTGAACACTTATATAAAACAGCGCCAGTCCGTCTATAAGAAATAATAATAATAAGAATAATCTCTATGCTTTGTAATGGTGAAAAAATCTCGGAACACAGAAGACATTGAAAACGGAAATTAGGTACACTGGTAGCCGTTAGCCCAAAAAATCCTACGGGATTAAGTGGTAAAAATTAATGAGTAGATGGTCCCAGATTTTTCCACTAGAATTATACTAGTAAATAAAATATATAAAAATGTCTATAACGCCTCGATCGCGATAGAACTGTATAAACAGGTCTGAGTGTCTAATTTTCAAATTTCTATGGCCGTCCATTGCCACATCGAAAAAGGTTCGCAAACATTGCGCGTAACTTAATCACACGACAGTTCTTTGAATATGATAAACTCCGAGCCGCATAAAACGGTGAAAGCTCAAAGAGAAGTGCCATTATTCCCCGAAAGCATTTATTTTCGAATTTGTATGGTCGGCCACGATTTTCCCATCGAATTGTCGAAGGGGGCAGCAGATTTTTCATATCGGGTTTCCCGGTGAATACGCTCCGGGAAAAGGGAATCGAGTCGATTTTCAGCGTAGTCGCATCGAACAAGCCACGAATGCCGGTCGCAAGTGCGTGGCTGCAGCCAATCCCGGCGGGTGCATTGGCCGGCCATGAGTTAGATCGCTTTAACAGCCGCCTGTAAACAGCCTCGTAACTTCACTGCACTCCCTCTCTCCTCCTCGCCTCACCTCTTCCCACTCTTCCCTCCTCTCTCTCTCCACCGCTCCTCTCTTCTCATTTCTCCTACAACCTACTCCCACCACGGAGGACGTGGCTTCTGCTGCACATACGTCTACCCGTCCCTGTTGCATACTCGTTTCTCTATCTACAGCCCGGTACCCGTCGCTGCAACGATGCATCGGTGCGATCGTGAATGCACGTGCACCGTGTCTCTGCTACGAACGAGATCCCGAAACGTTCTGACCGTACACGTATCTCTGCCGATCTTCTTGATCAATAGTGAATTATAGCGCGGCTGCAACGGAGACGCGCACGTTCCACGCTTTATCGAGGAAATTGAAAACGCGAAAATTCATCCGGTGACCAATCGAAATCATGCCGAAATGTTAAAAAAAAGAAAGCGAGTTTTTGTTGATAATTCCTCTCGTGGTGTCTAAAAATTCAATAATTTTATAACGGCGCTTTCGGAATAAGGGAATAAAATAAGAAATGCGTGTATTCACTTCAAACGTCCGACAAAAAGTGTCGATCGCGCCTCCGCAGAGTGTGATGTTTCGATCATTCAGGTTCGTTTAATTCCGAAATTGAACATTTTTTAAAAATTGCGTATTTACTTATACTAATAACTTTTTATCGCATTCAGATATTAAAAATAAGCCTCGAATGAACTCTACTGCCTATAAAAATGATGAAAATACATCAATTGGCAGTGATACTTTACCTAAATAAAAGTATGTGTATTTGAACTTCAATTTTTATAATACTTATTTTAGTGATTAATTCTTAATGATATCGTTTCTTCTTTTTTTATCATGTATTTTGCTAACTACTCAAAAATATGATGATTCCTAATCGCTTTAACATTACTTTTGTTGTATTGGCCGAAAATACGTATTTTAAGTCTTGCAAATTACTGTGTGACTGGGTATTTCATTTAAATGATATAAGCAAGTTGCAAACACAGTCTCAAATAAATATATTCAATAAACAATGAAAAGTGTTCTCGAATTTTGTATGGTAATCGTTTGTTACTAGTCATAAATTATGTAGGGTCTCTAAAGTATATATCACATTTTGAAACCAAAAATATTGAAAACTTACCTTAAGGAATGAAATAATCGCCAAAAAAAGCAATATGTCAAATAATAGTAATTAAATAAATAATACTAAACAAAGAACAAAAACTATCAAATGTAATAACAATCAAACACAACAACAGCTAAACAATAACAATGTAATAGGTAACAATGAAAGAGCAGGCTTATGAACACGTTCTTCTTACTCGGATAAATTGTGTTAGACGACTGCGCGAGGTGACTGCGCAAGGCTGTGCAAAACATATGAAAACTTACAAGGACGCGGACCAACGCAGAATTTCTTTTCATAGCCGAATGGACAAGACTTCAATTTATAAATACTATATGTATAGTTTAAAGTCCATATTCGCCCATATCAGAAAGTTTTACTCTGTTGAACATTGCTACATATTGAAAAGTTCTTCGAGTTTGTATGATTATTAATCATAACAGATTATATGTATAATATTTAAAAACGAAAAATATTGAAAACACACTACGAAGGATTGAGTAATCACTAAACTAAGTATTAAAAAAAATATTGTTTGTTTCACTTTTATTTAGGTAAAGTATCACTGCCGACTGATGTATTTGCACCATTTGTATAGGCAGTAGAGTTCATTCGAGGCTTATTTTTTTCATATCTAAATGTGATAGAAAGTTAAAAACAATATCGATTCTGGGTTACGGAGGTATTGCTTTCAAGGTAAGAATAAATACGCAATTCTTAAAAAATGTTCAATTTCGGAATTAAGAGGCAAGGGGCACCACGTGACATACCTATTCTATGGTATTTTTCCGTATTACCAACGTCTGCGCGAAGAAAGTTTTTTTTGTTGTGGTAACACTGATAAACATATATGTATCCGACTAACGCTTCAATTTTGCTATTATTCCACGTTTTTCCCCTTTTTTATTAATGTCTTTATTAGAAGACATTAATCAAGCCCTATATATTTTTGTTGTTACGATTCCACGTTGACAGTTCTGACTAGGCGCCATCTGGTCTAACTAGCTGAACTAAAATTGGCTCTAGACTTGCTTTAGACTCTGGCGTCATGAATAGAATATGGGGAAATTGAATGCAATCACGGGCTGTCGCTTTTTTACCTTATACGAGCATATTGTGAACAGTACAAGGGTTCATTTGATAGAGAAAGGTTAACTGCACCACGCTTAAATATTTTAAATATTAAAATATTTAACAATATTTTTTGTTTTTCTCGATGTTTGCTCTACTTTGGGCTCATTTTTCTGTCATGAATAGACATTTTTGACTGATACGATGGGTCACAGCGTGGTGCAGTTAACCTTCCTCTATCAAATGAACCCTTGTGCAGCTCAAAATATGCTCGTATAAGGTAAAAAAGCGACAGCCCGCAAACTCATGTTTCGATACAAAATCTAGTAAGATTCTAGTTACTTTCTAGATATGTCACGTGGTGCCCCTTGCCTCTTAAAACTGACAGTACGACAAAAAATTGAAACTAATTTATATTGATAATTTACACTGTTTCGTTGCTAATCGACATCTCCCGTCAAGTTTAGCAACAGAAATGTGAATCGCAGAAGCTTTCTGGTAGGCAATCGATTATTTCCCGTTCACCGTGCACAAACAATTTTTAATTAATGAGTGCCTCGCTTCGAGGTCCGACGAATCGTTGATTGTAAATTTCGTGTCTGTGTTCGTCGGTAACCGTGCAACAAGAACGTTCGTCAAATATTCATCGTGACACGTTCGTATTTATTACAAGACGCGAGGTAAAAGCTCTGAGCTTACTCTATTGTAGAAGAGCATCGTTACAAGCCGTAGGATCAAATAAAGCAGAATACAAACGTAACGACTGGGAGCGTATGTAAATCGTGAAACAAGTTTACAATTCCGAAGGAAGCCGACGGAAACCGAAGGAAAAGTTCAAATAAAAACAGGAGGGTCTATGCAGCCGCCGGCGTTGTTACAATGAAGCAGATATCCCCGTCGATCATCGATCCTGATCCATACCTACTCAGGCCGATTTCAACGGTCGGAATAATTAAGAGTATTCCACTCGACAACTTCGAAATTCACCGATACCGTCGTCGAACGCGGTTCCACCGAAGTTTGTCTTTAATCCACGGGACGTGCTTTCCCAAGAAACTTTTCGCTTTTTGCCGGCAACACCGAGGATTTCGCGAAGGGAGGCGTCAGGGTGAAAGACTGGCCCCTGGAAATATTACCCGGGAAAATTTCGTTGCACGTGTTGCTGCGCCCGAGTGGATTATGGCCGCTGCACAACTTTCTGCCTCGCGTATCGCTGGAAATTTTGGGAACCGAAGGAAACTCGGCTGTCACGGAAAGCTCCCTGATCTACGAGAACGCTCCATGCCTGGACTCGTTGCGGAAAATGCATCCGAACCTTCGTAGAATATCTTCTGTGAATTAATTAAACCGTGAATTTTACGAATGCAAAACGGCTCATGGGCGATGCAATTTATCGTACAACTAATTAAGTCAGCTCTGATCAGTGATTGCAGCGTTGCTTCGGTGGAATGCCTCTGTGGATTTTCAGGGAAATGAAGAAGAATCCGCAAAAATTTTATTAAGCGAGAGTTACTTTGATTGCATTGTAACGCTGTCCTTTTTGATGCGCTGCGTTCCATCGCGAGAACGTATTGCGATACGATTTCGTACGATTTGCTGCACGACATGTGTGCTCGTTAGTGGACACAAGTGCATACAACTTTCAAACACTGACTATCAAATTGTCTGTGAACCTTTGTATACATTTTGGTCGTACTAATTATCAAAACTATTAATTATTAATTAGCTTCTGTTTCTAGATCTGGGAATCTAGAGTAAAATCTTTTACATTTTTTATTCAATCTAGATGCAAATAAATCTATTGTAAAGGAACCAAATTGTTTCTCCACTTGTGTAAAAGCTTTTTGAGAAAGTTCCCACTCAGAATCTATATTGACATTTTGTGATCCTTTATCTGCTTCCACATTATCACTAATAATTTTTTAATAAAGTGGACATTTCATTTCGAAATCTCTTATGGTTGAAGAGTTATAGTGCAATGATACGAGAAAGTCCGATGAATTGCTCATCGAAAATCTGACCCAGACGCAAGAAGAATTGGCAGAGAGATTGGGAGTGTACCAGACATAATACGTAAAGTGTAATAAATCTTTGAATTTGGGAAAACAGGGATAAAGAACATATTTGCACACCTCATAATTAAGAGTCGGACGGTGTTTTCTCGCCTCCGCGTTGGGATTTTAAAATATTCCGCGCACGGCAAAGAACAAGGTTTGCAATCAGGGGCGGGAAAAATGGATTACGAAGGATCGCAAGGTTGAATGGACGAGTTCAATAGCTGAGGAACTTGAAAAGGCAACGATCCCGCGCGTGAGTTAAGGAAAAAGCTTCGTGGTTGGACTCACGCAAGCTGCGTGGAACGCGAGAAGAAAGAGTGAGAGAGAGAGAGAGAAAGAGAGAACCGATCTGCGTCGAACGACCGGAAAAAAGAAACGGGTGGATGGCACCCGTCAAGGGGTTAACATTCCGTGAAAAATCACCGGAAGCCCTCATGAATTATTAAAGCATTTCCACGGCGATCCCGGCGAGCCATAATCGCGCGGAATAATTTTCCCTCCCCCGCGAAAAGAAGTTCGCGGAGCGGTTCGCGTGATGCTTTATCTCGCGGCCGAGACGTGCTAAAGCGGAATTATAAATCGTGAAAAAATGCCACGAAAATATCAAGCCGGCCGCTATTTATTGCCCGGACACACACACGCGCGCGCTCCCAAGAAACTCCTCTCGTACCTACACGGCCGATTACGCTTCGGCACGCACTTGCGTGACGACAACCCTCCGCAAAGCTCGCCAACCATCTGATCGCGACCGAGCTTGCGACAACCTGCTTCGCGGCTGCTCTAACCGATTTTTTTCAACCAAACGGAAATTCTAGGATACCTCAGCAACACGATACATAATTGCAATTTCTAGTTTTATTTAAGACTGTCGAAAAATCTGCTGTTCTGTCGAGAATTGTTCTTCTAGGGACATTAGTCAGTGAAATTTTCTGGTATTTTATGCTCGATACTTCTCGAGCAAGAAAATATTGAGAAATGTCAGAGTTATTGTCCTTGTTTCTCTCGAAATGAAAGCATAGAGTTTTTGGTATAAATATAGAAAAAAATCTGTGTACTCCGATTTTGATGAAATTTTAATATGTATAGATTTCGACGTTGTGAACAACTTTTTTCTTTTCCAATATAAGGGGGTCGGTTTTAGTTTTCGAGATATTTGCAAAAGACTATCGCCAATACTGTATTGAATTTTTTTGTAAACACGTTGTGAAGATGAGAAGTGACAATACCACATACACACGCACCCAGTGTTTCTAAAAAGAAGGTTTCCTGTATGAAATTAACATTTGCGCCAATTTTCTGTATCATATTCGTAATCAGCACGTCAAAATACGTAAGAAGTTAGAGTATAATTTCGAAACACTGGGTGGGTGTGTGTGGTGTCAGGCCGACCTTTTCCGCCCCCCGTTTTCTGTCTCATATCTACAGCGTCAAAATGTAAAGAAACGCCGCATCGAAACAGGTCTACGTTGCAGCGGAGCATGAAGGAATACAAAAAATTCAATACAGTATTCGCGATAGTTTTTTTCAAATATCTCAAAAACTAAAATCAATCCCCCTATATTGGAAAAGGAAAAAGTTGTTCAGAATGTGTTGCTGCATAACATATCAAGATTTCATCAAAATCGGTTTACGCAGACCTTTTCTATATAATTACCCAGTTTTTAACAATCAGAGCCAGTCGTAGAAATGCCAGGAAAATTCGATTTTTATTTTAACGACGAACAAAAATGGTTATGTCGCTCATATTTTCGAATTTACAAGCGAATTGGCGTTCTATCTGCTCTCGCGGCGCCGATGAATCTTCGAAACCTGTATTTATATCGCAATATCGTCTAACGAAAGCCAATCAATTTTTCCATGTAACAGTTCCCCATCGCCATTAATTGTCAAGAAATTCACCGAAGCAGATTTTTCATTCGAACCCTCGAATATCGGGGGGACGTTGTCCCCAGCCCGTAAATATAAAACCTGTAAAACGTCAAAACGTTCGTCGATACGCTAAAGTTTCGTTTGCAATTCCCGTATACGTACGTGTCTACGATGTCCCCGGCGAGTTGCTGACAACTGCTGCTACAGCTTTTGAAATTATGCTCGCGTGTGTTTGGATACATCGTACGGTGGTAACTCTCGTGTAACAAGGTATTTCTCAGTGTATTTGAAAATTAACTTGACTAGCATTACGTGCTCGTAGGACATTTCTCGTGACTGGATCGCGACTGTTCATGCGACTACACATTTCCACGGACCAATTTGCACCGACTAGAACCAAACACAACATCATCCCACTTGGAGAGGGCTACTATTACACGGGAAAATAAATTACACTCTACATTGTGCGCGCTTGCGAGGCTGGAAATTTTATGTGTTTCTGCTACGTTTATCAACGGTTGCAGGCAAATTTACCTAGGACACCTACAGGGATTTTCACCAACTCCGCGAGAACCTTTGTGATCTTACAACCTCCCATTGTGTTCGCAATTGTTACATTAACATTCTCCAAACATACATAGTTGGACTGCCGTTGTCTCGCTGACAAGCTGAATCTTTGCAACGTTAACGAGTCAGACCAGTGAAGAAGATTTTAGCATAGTCTAACAAATGTGAATGTTACTCTTTTCTTTGTAAATCAAATCAAATTTGATTCGTTTCCAATCAATGCTTAAACGTTCAAATAAATGTAGCCATACGAGAAATATAAATGTTCTTTTCTCTTTGTGTCTCTTGTAATTGTACATGTAAGATAATTTGAAAGAAAGATTCAAATGAACCCAACTAAATTCTTAGAAAATATCTGGCAAATCAAAAACGAATTTCATAGTTCCGTAATCAAAAATAATTCCGTAATTTGTAACTTTAATTCGCGCAGCATTCTTTATAATAAGTATTTTAAAAAGATATTTTAAATGTAAATGATTATACTTGTTGAAAGTTGATATGAAATAGACGAATAACGTAAAAATACAGATTATTCTTTGTAATAACAATTCTATAGACATGTCTTAATTGTAAATGATTATACTTGTCGAAAGTTGACATAAAATAGACGAATAACGTTGATATATTGATTATTATCCACACTACTTGATTGAGAAATTACTACAAACTTTACAATCTGATATGCTCTTTTTTATGGACAAATTTTGCACTCAAAACATTCGTTTCAGTAAAAACGGCATACAGTACAAAAAGTAGAAATGTGATGCTTTAAAATGGTTCTTTTTTTATCAATTTAGATAAATTTTAACAAAGTTACTGCTATTTTAATATGGAGCGAATTTTAAATTAGCTGTGGCCGCTGAAATCGGGCAGATAATTTTTTTACACAAATAGATTAATACTTTTTTGTTGAAAGAGCATTAGCTGATGCAATAAAAAATATATGATTCTATTTATACAAACATGAATGACCTTCATATGTCCTTTACACGTCCACCTACAAAAAAATATACCATCAGAATGTGCCTCTCTCAAAACCATTCAACTTCATCTGAAGCATTGTTTGCAAAGCGTAATAATAATGACGTAAATCTAGATGTCAAAATGTGGCGCCCCACCCTGTAGAATCGAACCTATGCGCCGTAAATTAATCTATTTATACAGTAATTACACCCGAAAGCGCTGCCACGGGATTTCTAAGGGGGTTGATGTTACTGTAGTTTCCGCGGTCGCCCGACGAAATGGAATTGAAAAAAGTCGGAACTTCCGTCTATAATTCAGTCATTTCGAATAATGTCGTCGCGTCGGAGACTGATCTCGCGAGGATACGTCGTCGGCTCGTTATCAACCGCGTCAGCTAAAGCGATTTAAGTCGGCCGGCTGCTCCCATACACCGCGGGACTACCGGGGATTTCTGTTCCCGGTGGGCTGCTCCCGAAGATGTTTTCGTCGAGTTTCGCTCCGCCATCTGCTTAGGGGAAACTTCCGCCTTGAAGAGCGAGAGCGAATGAGTCAGCAGGCGTGTCTCCTGGCGCAGGATTCGTTGGTACAACGCCTGCACACGCGTTGTCGATGCAACGGCTGCAACTGTAACAGCAACACAACGGCGATGCGGTACGGTGTTCTCAGTCCTTTCGGTTGTTGCATACGGGATCCCTGGGTATCGAGCCGTCGAAACGCGCCGCGCGGAAGGTAATGCGTTCAGACGTTGAATACGTGTTCTCGGGCACAGAATCCCTCCTCTCCTCTCTCGCTTGGAGTCTTCTCAGTACTTGGAGTGTAAAGTCACGAGCAGATCGAGGATTTGATGCGATTAGAGCCGTGAGCGAGTCGCTGAAAGACACAGGCATTCAGGCACGAATGGGTCGAGGATTTAATGCGTCCGCACCGTGAATAAATTAGCGTCGCAAAGATCGGACCACGAACACTGCCGCCGCTGCCGCGCCTCCTCGCTTCGCGTCGTCGCCCGAAAACTCCAATGCTACACTTGCAACCAACCGGCTTAACCCTTACACAACCCTCGGAAATGGGCGCGTTTACACGAGAACTTCCGGATCAGCCGAAAAGCCCTCTTTCAAATCCTGCCGGAGATCTGTCTCTTTGAAATCGTGAAAATTATCAAATGTTTCTGCCGCCTATTTTTCTACAGAGTTCTTTATCGATATACGCGGTTTCATAGGAACTGATATACAAGGTGAGCCACCTAAAACGGGTCACCTAAAACGGGCCACCTGAATCCTGACATTCTGGTTTAACATTTCGGCTCCGTTTTCTAGCAAATAGTACTTGAATTAGTAGTGTGATAAAATTATATATATATATATATATATATATATATATATATATATTATTTGAGGTTAATATTGAATTTTCATATAAAAAAATGATATATATATATATATATATATATATATAAAATTATATGTGAAAATATTTGTTGGAAAATAAAATATGATCCAGGAAACAGTTTAACTAATTTCCTGTTAAAAATTAATCTTGCTACAGTGCTTCTAGAATGCGCAGCTTCATACGTTTGTGGTTTATAAAAATTGTGAAAAATGCTGAAGTATCGAAGTCGGCAAAATTTAGTGTGATTTTTATTAATTTTTGATCGAGAAATGTTATTACCAGTGTCTAGAAAAATTAGTCTAGTGATCATCAAAACAGAACGATTTTTGGAAAGGTACGCAGAGACAATATCGATACGGAGGTGCGAAGTAATTAGTCGGTGAAAATTGTATCGGTTCGTGACTGCTGGTCGTTTTTGAACGGGATATGGTTCGTGGGACCCACTATAGATGAAGATTTGATTGATGACGGTATATGCTCGGTGGGAGGAGTTGAGCGACGATTGAAAGTGTCGGTGGTGATTGAAATGCGGTGCTCCAGTGAAAAGTGGAGTTTGTAATAATGACCGAAACTCTGTTCCCTGGTAATTTAGTATGCGTTACGATCGCACTTAAACCAACAGCTGGGATTTACAGTCGACGTAGTCAAACTCTCGATGCTTCCAACTTCTACACTGCCATCATAAATATTTAGCAGGTGTGGTGACAATAATTCCTCACAGAAATTAATTCGAAAAAAATAGCAAAAAGAAAATATGCAAGCTCGTTCATTTTCAATTTCGTTTTCATAAAATTTCTACAGGTCTAAAAATCATCGAGGAGGCTCGAGTGTCGCGAAAACAGTATAGAATGTGTCCGTGTGAAACGATTAAAGCTCAAACAGCGACGGCGAGCGCGGCGACGGTGAAAAACAGGTCCTAAACCTAGTTTCTCCAAAGAAGTAAAATTCCGGCGGGGAGCGTGGTGGCTGGAACGAACGAACCTAATTTCATCGTTCGATACTTTTTCTCTGATCGAAGTCGCGAGACGGTTAGTTCCGTCGGACACCCAGTATATCCGCGCAGCGACGTCCGCAATAAAATCGAACGACGATCGTTACAAATATAATTACGTTGGCACAATCATCGTGTAAACGGGCTCTCGAGTCTTCTTGCCAGGTAACGACGCGGGACAGAACGAAGGGAGGAGAGAAAGGGAGAGAATGGAAGAGAAAGAGATGGACTGAACGGGAACGTAATTTCCTCGGGGGATATGCGATCGTTTTTACGTGTTTTCTCGCGGTGACGACCACGACGACGTATCCGGCGAAAATATTTCCGCGGCAGTGCTTCGGCTCCACGTTCCCGGTTCTTGCGCTTGCTCGACGGCGACTTCTATCGCTCTATTTGCACACTCGAACCTTCATAATTCCGACCGGGGATAAAATGAATCGCAGGGCCGAAGACAAATAACGAGTGGTCGCCTTGAGCCGGCGTGCAACTCCGGTTCGTTCACCCCTGCATCTCTCTCTCTCTCTCTCTCTCTCTTTCTCTTTTCCCTACCTTCATCTTCCTACCTCTCTCTTTCTCTTTCTTTCTCTGGCTCTTTCTTTTCTCTTCGCTCTCTCGTTCTTTCTCCGCTCCGAGTGACATTATCCACTCTTACCGTAACGCTTCAGCTTTTATGTACTAATTATCGGCTTCTACGTTTTCTCGTAGTCGGCACCATAAGTTGCTCGCCGGCATTCCAGGCCGCGCCACTTCCGTGGGAACGGCTTTGTTCATTAACTTTGACATTTTCCACCGGCGAGACTATAAGTCTTCTTTCGACAACGCGGACGGATTTTATACGGCGCGCCGTTTCGAGAACGGCGACGCGATGCCGCTCGCGGCTTCTTATCCAGGATCGACTCTCCAGGAGAGAACGTGTCCCGCGAGCATTTAGCGAGAGCCTGATCGCCGGCCCCGATCTTTTTCTATTTTTCTCGCGATAGACTGTCCGATCCGCCACGGATTTATGGTGGTTTCGCGCGAATCCCATGGTCGGCGCTATTGACGATCTACCAACGAGTTCGTTTCCTAGTTTGATTGTGGCGCTTCGCCGATTTCATGCTGGTTCGTCTGAAGTTGTGATCAGTAGACGGAGATTTTATGCATTTATAGAAAAAATAAGCAAGTACAATTAAAGAAGTGGACACATTATAAAGATTTAAAGAATAAAAATTCAAAGAAATTTTTATTTCGCTCCTATGTTCTGCAATTAATCTAGACATTTTTTATTTTGCATAAAGATTCGCAATCAGGAAATTATAAACTGCTATTTATATGACGAATTAACTCTTTAATTTGAAAAGTAAAGTCAGGTTTGGTTTTATTTATTCAAATCCAGATTTTGTTCGAATAATAATGCTCAATCAAGGGAACAAACCAGAAAGAAGAGAGGAACGAGAATATTGCATTAAATTCATTTGTAATATAAAAAGGAACGCAAAGGAGATCGCACTTTAATAGAGCACGCCAGACATGGTATAAAATACAAAGTCCATTAATTCGAACTAGATTCGATTGTTCCTATTCCGATGCACTTGTTCGTTCATGCCACGTATGCATAAAGCTAGCAGTCCAGTATTAACTTTCTACTTTATTTTTAATCTAATTGCACCTTTAATGGAATCCATGAATCCCGGCCGCGCGGAGGTTCATGCAAATTTCAATGTTCCCAGATTATCTTATAAAAATGGGGATGAAATGAAACTTTATTTCCTGGCCTGTGTGAGAAATTACAGCGCGAGCAAATCTTGTTAAATCTTTATTAAGCTGTACACCGCGTCTTTTATACTTCTTTGTAACTTATGCAATCATCTGATACACATATTTCATTTCGCACAATAACCGCGTCTAATCAAAATAAAACAATAGAATCAGAAAGTTGTGTTCTTAACCATTTTATCCGGTGATTTATGGACGGGAGTGTATATCAATTACATTTTTATCTCGGCTGATCCAGCGGGGGCTTGGCCGGCGAATTCGCAGCGACAAATTCGGACAATAAATTCGACACGATTTTTATCGCCACCGTTTCAATCCCATTAAGAGGACACGGCATTAAAGGGGAATCCGGACGGGGTTGAAAGTTTCCGCGAAGGGGTCGGTGTGGAAGTTCATCGCAGTCTGTAGCCGCCGTCTTGACCGAGTGAACGCCGTTTAATTAAGATAAAACCAAATTCGCGAGTCCGTGGTGTACAGAGGGAGAGATAGAGAGGGAGGGAGTATTAGAGAGTAGGAGGGAGAGAGAGAGAGAGAGAGAGAGAGAGAGAGAGAGACGGGGTCTATTCGTGACCGGAACCGTGGCTCCGTGCGAAAGGGGCGCATCTCCAACCCCCGTCGGGCTCGCTTTACGAATGGGCAAGTTTAAGCGAAGCGTAAGTTCGTACAAGTTGCAGCCCCGACTCGAGTATCCGTCGTAATAAATTGCTAAGCCGTTCCGAGCCACTCTCCGAACGTCCAATTAATCAGGGATGTTAATTTCGTCCGGGCGCGGGACTCCGGTGCCGGGATTTTAAGCGAGCGCCGATTAATTGTCGCCCTTTGATCGCAAATAATTATCGCCATAATACCGTTTTCCTGGTGTTATTAATCGACCCTTACCCGTGGACCCCACAGTAATTCTTTCCTCTTGGGGAGTYTGCTACCATTCGATCCTTCGCTATCCAGTCGGCTCTAATCAAATAACAACCCCTCCGAGAGATCAGGTGCGATATTGTCCGATACACGGCAATCGACGCCACCGGGTCCTCGACGATATCAAACTTGTTCAAGATAATTGCTATTAATACCGTGTTTGCGCTGTTGGCCACCTTTGGCGTTTGTGGWGACAACAGATAACATCAGCTGGTTCGATGGGTTAATACCAAAGGCGTACRGATAAAASAATCWTACGGGAGCCACGTTTGACAAGAATTTAAAGGACAAGTGTAGTAGCAACTTCATAGAAAATGTTTGAAGACATTGGACAGTATCAAATAAATCCGTGATTCAATAAACAAGATGTGCAGATGAAACAATCTTACGGGAGCCAGGATAATCAAGAATTTGAAGAACAAGTGTAGTAGCAACTTCATGGAATATGTCTGAAGACATTGCACAGTATAAACTGGATCTGTGGTTCCATAAGCAAGATGTGCAGATGAAACAAGCTTACGGATCAAGGCGATAGATAATAGCAACTTCATAGAGCATGTCAAGAGGTCTTTTTAGAAGTAGCTAGCATTTAGCGATACTTGTGGGCACATTGAACAACATCAACATAATTTTTGGTTCCATAAATAAGATCTGCAGATGAAATAATCTTACAGGAGCCAGGATAATCAAGAATTTGAAGAACAAGTGTAGTAGCAACTTCATAGAATATGTCTGAAGACATTGCACAGTATAAACTGTATCTGTGATTTAATAAGCAAGATGTACAGATGAAACAAGCTTACGGATAAAGGCGATAGATAATAGCAACTTCATAGAGCATGTCAAGTGGTCTTTTTAGAAGTAGCTAGCATTTAGCGATACTTGTGAGCACATTGAACAACATCGACATAATTTTTGGTTTCATAAACAAGACGTGCAGATGCACAATCTTACAAACGCCACGCTAACCAAGTCTTTAGAAGTGTCTGTATAAAAGACACGAAGAGAGACATTATTGACGTCCACGTGCAGAAACGTCTCCGGAAGAGATGCTTGAAAAGATAGTGATTCGAAATGGTCGTGCGGACATCAGGCAGCATGAACCGGTGCTCCAGTTTAATAAACAAGACAGCGTAATCGCCGGGACGATCCGCGGCCGAGTTTTCCGTGGTTCCTGGTAAACGAAGTTAGTCCCGGCCCGTTATTTTGGATTACGCGGGGATACGGGTTCGGGGTTGAGTCCTAATGAAGGCACGTGCTGCCTTCACCGGTGGCTGTCGGCTGGCCCAGCCAGTCTCTCTCCTTTGTCGGCCGCGACACGCCAGGGCTTTGGACCAGCTAGACACAGTTTAATTAAGCGAAACCAGAGCGTTACGTCGCCTCTGTGTATGTACACGTGTCGGTGAACACCCACGCGACCTCGTGTACACGGCTACCCAGCCGGCTGCACGGCTTGACCGTGCCGGTGCGCTCAGCCGTGCAGGATCAGGAGTTTAAATACAACCCCTAAATGCTAAACGTGCGGGAATGTCTGGCCGAAGGTATCGCAGACAAACCTCCCCCCCCTGATCCCGCGATCCTGTCGTGATTTTTACGAGATCGCTTAATCCTTCGATAATTCAATTCTCGATCACTTCAACCATCCAAACGATGAATTTTGCTGATGGATTTTGCACATCGAGAGGGTAAGTATATTCATTTATACCGTCTAGACAGCCTAATCTTTCGTAGTACAACTACAGATAACTCAAATTCAGCCTCATCGTGTTCAAGTATTTACTAGTGTAAATTACACGTTGTATACACTTCATAGAGTACACACTTCACTTGCAAGTCGAGAGAAGCGAAACGAAAATTGAAGCCACTCGAAAAATACCTGTCTTCCTCGTCGACTTATCGCTTTATCGGTATAGCAAATATTGGTGACTTACGAGGACAGAATTTCTGTCGATACGCATCGATAATAGACCCAACACTCACCTGGAACAGAAAGGAAACAGAAATTAGTTTACATTTGAAAAGTTTCTCAATTTAGAAAAATATTGTTTCTTTAGGGAAACTGTGATTTTGCTTTGGTATGGGTACAGTTAGATACGTTTGATGAATTCTCACAGTAATGCTGACTTTTCTTTTCTCAGCAGTTTTCCGTAAATGAATTCTTACTAAATAAAATAAATTCTTACAAAATAAATTAATGTAAATAAAGTAATTGAAAGAATAATTAAAAGCTACATCAGACGTGTTTGAGTTTAAATTCTTCGCTAATTGGCCAGCATTCTCAAATTAGAATTTTTCAAAATTCTCTACTAAATGTGAATTGTTGCAACACTCAACACGTCTGAACCTAAGATTTTTATTTTATTTATTTATTGCTTATTTTAATGTGGTCGCATTAACAGCTAGGCCATTAGTGACCATATAATTTACAATCAAAAGTGTTTTACACAAAGATGAATTATTAATAGTTTATATAAATCGATGGATTTAAAAAAAGAGTAGGACGTTTCTAATGTCTTCTTTTAGATTTGACTTGAGAACCTAAGATTTGTTGATAGCGTCGCGAGCTGTTTCGTATTTCACGTTGAAATTATTGAAAGTATTCCGAGCGGTTATTCTCCATATCGAACCAGATGCTGGTTTTCATTGCGCGCGAAGCGAAAGTGTCGATCGTGTTTCGACTATAAAATTTTATAACGAAGCGTGCACATGTCACTCGGCTTCTCGCACCTGCGTCAAACGCACACCAGAAGCTGTCCGCCTCGTTTGGATTCTCCTCGCGAACATTCTCCCGCGATCAAACCGTGTCGCTTCTATTTTTGCGTGTTATCGGCGCGCTGATAAGATGCGCGCAGCTGCTTTCGCTCGGATAATAGGCGACCGGGGAGACAAACACGCTCCGTATCGCGAAATGCACGCGAAACGCATCGCGCGCGTGCAACGCTGCTGTAAATTGACGAAACTCGCTGTGCCGACTTTCAGAGCGGCTTTCCATCGGCAAAATTACTTTTTCCTACGACAACATTGTCGATCCTCTTCGGAAGCATATTTTTATTTCTTTATTTTATTTCCTTATTTCAATCTAAAAGATTTTTATCGTGAAATTGAACCTGCCTTCTCGCAAATTTGGATTGTTAGCAATTTCTAGAATACAGAAGAATTGAATCATTTGAAAACTGTTTCAAATATTTTTATTTCTTTATTTTATTTTCTTATTTCAATCTAAAAGATTTTTATCATGAAATTGAACCTGCCTTCTCGCAAATTTAGATTGTTAGCAATTTCTAGACTACAGAAGAATTGAATCATTTAAAAACTGTTTCAAATAATGATATGGCAATTTTGACTGCCGCCACACAGTTACGGTTCGAGCGCAAAGGGTTAGATTAAATATAGACTCCTAGTTTCACCCTCTAACAAAGTGGAATTAAAATAAAAATTTAACATTATCCATGCATCACTATCTACTGATTAAAATCATTGTAAAACAAAGAGATTTACATCTGGCTCCCGTTTTGGCTCAAGTTTTACCTCGCACGACGAGCTGCAGTCTAGAAACTGCAGTTATCTGCATTCGCTATGAGTCACGAGTAAATCGTTAAAATTAGAACATAGTTATATTTGTAACCGAACGAGTTGATATTGGCAACGAATTAGCAGCCCGATACTCGAGTGATCGTCTGCTGACAAGGACTATTATAATTTTCAGGTCGATATAATTTATACAGTTGAAACATGTGCGAATGAAAAACAGCATGAAACGTACATTAATGAAATTACTACCGAAAAGATTGCGATATTTGCCACAGACTGTCACGTTGAAAGGATTATTTATTCAGACATGTGATTGCGGAGCTGCAATATCAAAATTAAACACATATGCGCAGATATCCTTGGAGAGCATGATTATGCAATAAGACGTGCACAGCTGTGAAAATATTAAAGTTGTAGTTAATTTGTTTATTCAGTTTCGAATTGATTTCAAGCTCCACAGTTTGTTACAATAATGTTCCCATTTGGGTAAGTGTCTGAAATTGTAATTTCGGTAAGATTCGGATAGGAATCGATATACAGCAAGGAAACGTGTTAAAGCTCGCGACACCTAAACGCAATTAAATCCGACCGATCGAGCACCTAAATCACCGCGAGTCCTCCAATTAGGCTGAATGTATTTATCAAAGGGTGCGGTACACGAGACGCGCATTAATCTTCTAATCCAGACAACGGCGCGATACAAATATCAGTACAAAGAGGACGCGGGTGCTTCTCACTTAATCGTAATTAAGCCTTGCGTCGTCGTCTCGATCGATCTGGCACGCGGTGCAGATGGCCTGGACAAAGCTAATGCAATTAATTCGATCGTGTCCTTTCGGGACCGTACTGTTTGCTTAGGGAACCATTTTGAAATACCAGCCGATACCACAGACGCCAGCGAAAAGTTTTCCATTCTCGACTAATTTAAAACGTTATAATCGACCAGCGGATTGTATGCATTTATGACAAAAACTAGTAGTATAAGCAATTTTTATCTCGATCGTTATATTAAGATAATATGAATTTTATTTAACAGCGCAAGGTTCAGCAAAATAAATTTCCAGCTTCCAATGGATGTCTCAATATTAACCCCTCGAACGAAAATTTATTTTCAGTCATTCACTGCTCTGGCAGATATTTAATTTTCTTAGTTTAAGAGGAGGGATTGATATAGAAACTTACGGTTTTGTTGCTCAAATAATTTGTTGTTATTAAAAATAATATTTGTTTCATACATTTATATGAATGTTAATTGTTATATATATATAAGAATATAATTAGTGTCGGTTAATTCTTCATTAATGTTTAACAAAAATATTACAGTTCTACATAGTATTTAAACGAAAGTAAGTACGTGATTTTACTTTACGCGATAATGGCTGCATAGATTTATACAAATTACATTCTAACGGTAACTAGAAGCATGCACATAAGTATATCAAAGCAATAGACTCGATATGACTTACAGATACTGCTCTCATAAAAAGCATCAAACCTCAATAATTTCTGGCGAGTCCAGCTCGTCATTGTCAGTTTGTTCAGGAAAGTTTATGACGAGCTGGACTCGTCATTTCCGTGCAAGGGGTTAATAGTTAAACCATATATCAAAGCTTGTCACTACATGTTACCATTTTTTAAGAGCTGTGGTCTTAAAGTTTAAGTTTTTTCTATACTGTTCCAACTAATCATACGTTTGTATTAAATATCTGTGTATCTCTAATATACCATATTCTATTTTGTAATTATTATATTCTGTTTTGTATGTGGCGTATTTCGTTTTTTTTTTTGTAATTAAGTTCAAATAAGTCTCATATGAGATTTTCTAATAAAAAAAAGGTTCGATCAGTTTCTACAACAATTCCAGCAAAGTTTTAAGCATACCCAAACGTGTCGATTCGGTGGAATCTTATTACTCGAGGCCACGTTTTGCTATTCAAATGTTTAATAGTTCTCGGGAAAAGAAACTAGTAGTAGAACATTTTTATTTTGCACGAAGATCAGCCGTCTATTTATTAGACAGCGGGCTTTCTGCATTTACCGCGAAAATAGATGCGTCAAATATAAGACTACACTTTAACGATGTTGTTAACCGTTTGCCGCATTTTAACGAGTCACACTCATCATTAAGATTTCAACTGAATGTCACGCCTTTCTTTTCAAACGAAATAAAATTTGATTAGTTTGTGATCAATACTTAAGCATAAATTTTCTTTTCTCTCCAACGACATTTTTGGGGATGAAGACGTCAAGATGTAGCTGTAAAGAAAATGGTACGGCTAGGGGATAAAATTACTAAAAGGAGACTCGCCGAGTCTGACGGTTGATTTGGTCACTTTTGCACAAAGATCCATAGTTCGATCTTCATAATTTCTTAAATCGTCCGCCACGGCGTCCCGCAAATGCGTGTTATATTTCCAAGCCGATTTTATAAGTGCATGGAAATTATCCGTTTATTTGGGGACAGTTGACGCGAGTATCGTTAAGGGGATTTTGTTGGTTAATATAACGAGAGAGCAGCCGATGATAATTTTCCGCGGCGCTGTCGACCTGCATCGACGTGTACACCGTGCCGTTGCAATTACGCTCTCGAGTGCATCGAACCCGCGTAGGTGAAAGTGAACCAAAGCTGTTCTCATACGCTTGCTCGTTCGCCGGAGCGCTCGCTTCTTTGTTAAACCGTCGTCGGTCCAAAGGTTAGAATCGAAATGCACGTCGCCGCGACGACGGTGCCGGGTTATCGCGATAGTTTCTGTGCGATCCGCGCGAGTGCAATCGCGGCCAGATTAACCACGATGCATATTGGATAAGCAAGGAGCGCGGCGGTTGCATATCCTTTTGTACGCGTTGGTGACTTCGCTAATCGACGATCTTAACGCAATACTATTTTTAGACAATCTGTAACACGTAATCTTGCTTTATTTACCCGCTCTCCGGACTCCAACTGTTTACTGTCACGAAGAAAGCATTCGTTTCACAATTTTCCATTCCGTGATCCCGTTAACGCTTCCACTTGGTCTTCTCTAGACAACGGACTTTATGCATTTATCAGAAAAATTAGTGGGTGTGGTTTAATATAATAAAAACAGTAGACGGATTTAAAAATACTGTTATATTGTTTTCAATCCATTGAACATATTCAGAGAGAAAATAAATTTTTATGTCGCTCGCTTATAACAAAGATGTACGTATCAGGAAAATTGATTCTTATATTATATCAAATTTATTATTACGCATTTATGCATTTATCAGAAAAATTAGTTTCTTTAATTTGAAACAGTGAAATTTAGGAATTCTCTTGTATTATTTTCAACCGATTAAGCATACTTTGAAAGAAAATAAATTTCTAGTTCGCTCCAGTTTGTTGCAATCCACGTGGAAAATTTTAATTCTGCATAAATATCCGCTGTCTAGTCGTCAGACTTCTAAATCGATTTTTATCGCAATTAAAATCGACTTTGTGAGGATGCATAATATGCGAAGATGTTAACGAATATTTCCTTAATATTCACTTTTTATGGGACTTTCATTTGTTATGGGACTTCGATGACCATATTTCTGGCATTTTTCTAATTAAAATCATACTAAATATGATATAATTCCGATGATATTTACTTGGGTAATAAACAATTAAAGTTTCGGGCGCGAGGAAGGATAGCGTATGGGAAAGTCTTCCCATGCGCTCGAAACTTAAATTGTCTATTACACAACTAAATATCATCGGAATTATATCATATTTGGTATGATTTTAATTAGAAAAATGCCACAAATATGGTCATCGAAGTCGCATAAAAAAATAATGGAAAATAGAGAAGTTGGAAATTCTGAATAGGCGGGCTCACATGGTATCATATTTTTCGACGACCGAGACCTCTCGAGCTTCACGGCCCCTCAAAGGGGTACACCCACAATAGTGGGGACAGAAATGACTTTTGGGACATTTATGGATAAAATACTGTATAAGGAGACATTCCTGAATTAACGAACTGGAGTGAGAAGTAGATATATTTAAATTCTTCGTATGATTGTACTGTTTTGAATCACACGTATTAATTTTTGTTGCAAATGCATAAAATCCGCTGCCCAACAAACACGAAGAAACGATTGAGAATTGATCAAGGAGTGTCCGAGAATATTTTGTCAGAGCAGCAACTCGACCATCGCGGTTTTCGAGTTCCTCGCGCTGAAGTTCCGTGATGGATCTACGGAAAGATCGATGCGGGATCACTGGTGAAGATCGAAAGCGATCGTCGGTCGCGTCGTGGGCGCGTGCAAATGCGTGGAAAGAGCAAATGCGAGAGAGGCTCGCCTAGCAATATCACGTGCCGCGCGCACGCTCGGCTGACTCTTCTAACGCCTTACAGGCTTATGCAATTGAGTCTCGTTCGAGCTTTTAAGTCTCGTCCTCGTAAGCCGATCGGCAATCACGAGGAGAACTGTGTTGCTTCGCCACGCCATTATCCGGCTGTGTACGTGGCTGTGAAATAATATCATTTATTCCGAACCGAAGCTATTCGATCGATTTTCTTTTTCATCCCCGTAGCCTTCTCGCCAGGTCGCTGTGTATCGGATCTTCCTTTTTACCTCATTTTTTTTTAGAGGGAACCGAGGTAACCTGAGGACCCTCCAACATCCCCTTGCATCTAGAGCACGACACTGCGTTAGCATTATTTCGCTTTTGATGTTATTCCGGAATATGTTCCGATGTAGGGCCTCCTTAACCCTTCGCGCGAACACTCGGGTCACGTGGGCACACGTGTTTCCTTTTCTACGTTACTGAAAATATCAGAGAAGGTTCTTTTCTATATTACATGATTTTTGAGATAAGGTATAAAAGGGAAATTTCCCATGCTCAGGAAATTGTTGGCCTTGTTTTAGATGGCTAACTATTTAGTCTATGATAAATAGTGACCAAGATGTTTTCAACAGTGAACCTCGACTGGTCACTACCTTTAGTCACGCAGAACCTCTCCCTTTAGGGCAGGTTCGATCAGAAATTAAATTAAAGCAATCGTGATAGTTTGGTTAAACTTTCTACGTTTCGATCCCAATATAAAAAACAGATTTAAATACAAAATTCAAAATAACGGTAATGAATTACCAACCTGCTTTATGAAAAAATTAGAAACAGGAATATATGTATAAGCACATGTTGTTTCAGATGAACAGAAGTTCACAACAGAACAACAGAAGTTGTTTCTGTGCCGGTACACAGGTTACTGTGCTACATACACGAGGTTAACAGAGAAAGAAAACAAAACAGAAACAGTGGATCGAACGTGAACTAATCAATATTTGGTGACTAGTGTTTTGTTTATCATATATATTCCCTCATCCGGAATACAATAGTCTTCAAGGTCGCTACATACGCGTCTGGCTCCGGCATCCGACAAAATATTGTTACCCACGTTTAAGTGAGACCGTCCACAACCAATGTCTGTCCGATTTTCTTCCGATACTTTGCCTTCGAGTTGGACAGGCTATATTTCACGAGAAAAAAAGGTTTCTATGGGCTCTACGACTCCTCGGGTGAACTATCGGTAACTTTCCTTTACGACATCACGGTAATGAGAAACATTCCTACTCAAGTTGCCTCAAAAATCGACCGAACATGTATGTAGCGACCTTTAAACAGCAGCGCTTTCCTTAACACAAATGGTACAATAATAATCTTGGTCCCGTTTTAAAGCTTCAGACTTCTTTAAGCATAAATTAATGATATCATTAATTTACGATCGATATTATTTAATATTTATTTCTTCAGACTTCTATTTGCACTAGCTGTCAATCGTTTTGGCCTGAGACCATTTCTACATTTTCTCTCGAAAATACTACCGATTGAAGCGGCTCCGAAATCATTGAAAAATTTTTGTCGTGAACGAATCTTCAAAAAAACTCGATATAAGATTCTTTTCAGACGTTTTATCAAGGTATAAAGAACAGGTGTGCAAATCCAGTTCCAGTTGTTCGCTTTTCCGAGAATGTGCAAGGATGTAAAATTTGAAACAGAACGAGAGGATATATTTACTTCGGATCTCACGTGCAGGTAATGGGATATTAGTCGGTTGTTTTTGGACGGAGAAAAACTACAATTGTTCAAGACGGATCACCGGCGTTTTTCTTTCTCGCGGCGAATCGAGTTTTAAGTTTTTGAAATTGTTAACTGCGACTTTGGTTAATGTTCGCTAATGAATAATGGATCGAGTTAATGACAGGCAATTCGGATATCTTTCGGATCAGCGCACGCGAATATGTTATTTCTACTTGTTCGACTTTTTCTGCGACAACGAGTTACGACGATATTTCGCGGAAAGCTTGCGCCTGAAACTTCAACGATTGCCGACGCAGTGTAAGTATTAATTTTTCGCTCGATACGGAGTCAACCAGCGCAATAAAGAAGCACGTTCCATGACTCATACAAATTTTACGATGAAACAATACACGGTTTTCAGATAAAGATTATGTTGCAGACACGTGACGAGAATTTTAAACGTTGCAAAATGCTCAACAAGCTTGAAAATGTTTCGTTCGAATTCCTGGATTGATGAAATAATAATTCACCAACGAAATTTTTGCTTGACCGACATTTACTTCTCTAGAACATTAGGACTATTTAATCTTAAAGTTTCATACAAAAGTTTCGCAAGAAAACGTTAATTTTTAAACAAATTATTTCGTCAGAAGTCAATTCACACGAACAGATTCAAAGACGCACAAATTGTATTTAGAAATTGTCGTTTAGGCCTAATAGTTTCGGAGATATTCAATGTCATGAATTTCTCACCCAACATTCAAATTTATTTTCACTCCCTTAAAACAAATATGAAATACTTTTTTCAGTTCTATATCGTGTTAAAATTTCATTTCACCCTCACGATACAGATTTTATACAAAGTCTAACATTTACGAGTGTTACACCTTTCTTTTTAAATGAAATAAAACTTGATTCGTTTGTAATCAATATTTAAGCGTTCAAATAAATGTAGCCATATAGAAAATATGAATTTTCTTTTCTGTCCAACAACGTTTCTGGGGATGAAAACGTTTCAATCACTGTAACTGCAAAGAAACTGATACACGGCAAGGAGTAAAATGAAAAATGACTTTTCTAGTATCGAAAGAATTTTGATTTTCAACATCGACCACCCTAAAAAACAGTTGTGAAGTGGATGACTTTATTTCAATGCTGTCCTCAGGAAACCTCAGGAAAATTCGGTGTGTGTGGGGGAGGAGGGGGGTTTGAAATTTACATTTATCGGATCCGAAAGGAAATATTATTCCATAGAATAAGGTCGGGTCCGGCGGCAAGGGGAACGAGCCTCTTCAAATAGCAGCGTCTCGTTCCGCGCGAAGCTTGTCGCTTGAAAAACACCGTGCGGCCGCGTCGAACAAAAAGACAATCGATATCGATCAATCGCCACGGTCTCCGGGTCCCCGGGTTATTCGATTGAAACCGCTCGACTTGATTCTCAGTTTTGCCCCTGAGGAACGAGCGAGCCGAGGATTGTTTTTGCCCATTATAATGTTGACGCGTTGAACAACACTTCGCGGTTTCGAGCTCACCATCGCGGCCAATTATACGGGAAGAACGGGGGTGAGGGGGGAGAAGAGTACGCCGCGAACGAACCGTTCTCTGTCTCTGTCCTTCTCTTTGTCTTCCCTTTCTATCCCTCTTTGTGCATGCTCGTCATCTGGTATCGCTTCATGGCTGATCGACGGTGACCGCGCCTCCATCGACAATTTCTTTGTCAGAAAATTTAACCATGTTCTCGAAAAACGTTCACGCAATTCGACAGACCTCTGTTCCAGCGGTTCATTCGATTACTGGTCCGCGTAGCCCCACTTGGGAATCGATACATCGTGGCTGTGAAGTGAATCCTCAACCCCTTATATTTTTTTTGTCCCCAGTATCCCTCGATCGTCAATTATTTGATCCTTGCACGCTTTTCGGAAATCGTTACAC
Source organism: Lasioglossum vierecki (assembly GCA_028455595.1). Taxonomy (NCBI): domain Eukaryota; kingdom Metazoa; phylum Arthropoda; class Insecta; order Hymenoptera; family Halictidae; genus Lasioglossum; species Lasioglossum vierecki. The sequence continues at coordinate 20,842,744 of CM052335.1, read as the reverse complement.
GAAAGAACCCGCAATGATTCACTCGACTACACGTTAACCCTTTCCACTGTACTTGATGACAGTGAATCAGAAAATGTAAATTCAATGAGACTTGATATTCCAAAGTGTTCGTTGCTCTTTTCTGAAACTAAAAATTTTTCTCCTTGTTCTCGCGCCATTTATTCTACTCGTGTCTTGTAAAAGAAGTCACCATTAGAAGCTAGATCTTTAAGCAGAATAAAAATTGTCCGCAGTTTTAGCAATTATCCTTGAACTCTTTCAATGTGTTCACTGTTTCAAATTGCAGCTGATTATTCTTACGATGAATACATTCTTTATACTCTTCTCTGAAATCACGTATTTTTTCTACTCGTGTCTTGTGGAAAAAGTCACCATTGGAACCTGGATCTTTAAGCAGAATAAAAATTGTCTGCAATTCTAGCAAGAATTATGATTGAACTCTTTTAATGTGTTCACTGTTACAAGTTGCAGTTAATTATTCTTACGATGAATACACGAAGCGGATTTTTGAGCAAAATAAACATTTTCTATCTGAATTGCAACAAACTGGAGCGAAATAAAAAATATTCTTTCTGAATACAATATATTTGTAAATTCTTCGAATGTATTTACTTTTTCAAATTTCACCTATTCTTCATGGTCTCGATCATTAAAACTATCCTAGTAGTACAAAAATATTGGAAAAATATTTTTTAAACCACATTTTTTCATATGAGAAAAATATTGGATCTGAATATTGTGTACATGTATAAGAAATATAAGTTGAATGTTTAAAAAATATAAGCTAAATATTCAGAGAATATAAACTAGATATTTAAAAAATATAAAGTAAATGTGTGAATCTAATATTTGAAAAATATAAATTCAATATTTAAATAACATTCAGCAAAATTTTCAAATTTAAGAAGTTATAACAAAAATTAGAAACTATGAATACCCATTACTTTCTGTGCACTGCTTGAGGGAATATTCCATTTTATCTTCCAAAGGACCTTATTGCAATTAAGAAATTTTTATATTATATTATTTAATTTCTGATATTACATAAAGATTTATTTTATAATAAGAAAAAAATATTTTTTTATAATATGAAATAAATATTATCTGTACATTAGGAAAAAATATTCTATTTCTAATATTAAATAAAGATTCATTTTGTATTTAGAAAACAATATGTTTCTCGTAATATGAAATAGATATTTCCTGCATATTTAAAAGGAAATATTTGTTACTTAATATTAAATAAATATTGTATGTATATTTAAATATTAAGAAGAGATTGAATCTCTTTTTAATATTATATGAATGTGTATATCATATTTTGTGCTACTAGGGTAAATAATACGAAAGACTCGTTCCAAGTGAACCAACCTGTAGAAAACAGTAAATACAATGGCTGAAAATGTTTAAAACAATAGAGCGAACGGGTAAAAAGCTGAACCAGAGTTGCTGGGAGATGAATAATCGAAGTTAAGTGGTTTAAATAGAACAGAGTCGTCGGATCGTCCCGCGGAACCGAGAATTTAGTTACGGGTCCTGATTATGAGTTTCATCGGCGATGTTTTGCGCGCAACACTGTAAAACTGAGGGAAGAAAGTTCATTGTTCGTCGGGCCAGAAGTTAGGCAAACGAAATTGAACGATAAGAAGTTTTAAATCCTTGCCCGCACGCGCGCGCGCGCGGGCGCGCACGGTTAAATAATAACATTAACCGAGGAAGGGAGGGAATTTCTTCGTTGTTAAGTTACGTTGCGTTGCCGCGATATCTTGTTAAGCAATTTCGCTTTACCTGCGAACGACCGAAGTTGTCACGACTGTTTGATATTTCTTCGCCAGCGCTGATTAGCGATTATCAGAAGGCTTTGCGCGTTTACGAGCTTGCGAAATGTAACGAAAGAAACGGCGCAACGGCGGTCGGCCAACTTTTTACTTTGCTTTCCGTTTATCCGAGCAGATCCCCAGTCTGATTATGTATGTGACGAGTTGGAGATTTTTCTTGAATTGATTCGATAATAAAATGATGGAATAAAACTCGAACTCTGTTGAAAAGCTCTGATTTTACCTGGCATTCGTGTGTAAGCTTTTACAGAACCATATTCATAGTCTAATAATTATGTATGAACCAGTGCTTCGATTTTTAGTGAATAAAGTAATGAAACAGTCGAACAAAAACGAAACGAACTTTGTCGTGATTCGATTCCAGAATTGATCGCGTAACACACAATATTATTTTCGTTTAATTCAATCATTGAGAGTATCCATTTGCGTGGACAATTCCGGCGTTGAATAAATTAAAGGAAATTGAGTTTCGCATAAATATATTAGTTCGTTCGGGAAGTCATTTTCATTTTGTCAGGGTAAAATCAAAGCAAATCTTTTCCTGTTTCTACTGGCAGAAAACACATTTGTCGTTCACTCCAATTCCCGAATATTTTTCTTTCACATAATTAGATTCGAAGTGATATTTTCTTACAAAATTGTGTCATAGAACATGTAACGGTGAACATAGTCGTTTAAAAATAATTCGACTGAATTTATTTAATTTTTATAAGTTCGGTATCGTATGATCGAAAGTCTATTCGACCGTGATAGGTATCATTGATGTTTGAGCGCGTGTTGAACGTTTTAAGTATCAACAATTTGTCCCGGCTCGATTAACATCGTTCGTCCCCGGGCAGATGAATATAAATCAGTTCTCGCGAGTAATTAATTGAAAAGTCTGGCGACAAAGCCAGCCCCGTAGCAAGACGAAGAAGAAAGCTGTCGAACGGCTTGTTGATCGAGATGACAGCATCGAATTAACCGAACGTTTCGTGTCGTCGGTTTACTGCATTAACAGGCCACGCATCGATAATTTATGATCGACACCATCTCGATCCGATGCAAATTACGATTACATCGTAATTCGACATCGGCGAGCCGCATTATCGATTCAGGATAACGGAATTGTTCTCTAACGATCCTACCGTTCGACTTCCTCCTCGTCGCGATACTCGGGGATCGGTTCTTTATTTCCGGTTCAGGGACCGCGTCAGATGAATTGAAATTTCTTCGAAATTGTCCAATGAATTTTTACTCTCGTACCCTCCTGGCATTTGCATCAATTGGAAATTGTATTTTCTCTATCCCGTGATTTTTCTGTCCGAGTCAGAATTTAAATCTCGATTTCCATCCCGTGATTTTGTTTCTATCTCTCTGTGTAATAAATCAATTGCAGAACTAATTGCACTTCTACTCGATTCCAGTTTTTGTAATCTAAAACATTTGGGTTGCAGATTTTATGCATTTATTGCAGACGCAGGGGCTGTAGACGGAGAACGTAATCACTGGATTGCGGATTTTATGCGTTTATGGTAAAAGTGAATAGGTGATACACGAAACGGTAAATATGTTAGCATTCGTAATATAGCGTTTTATTTGCCAACATGTTCCCTGCCAAGTTGAACCCACAGGTTTCAGCAAAGTGATTTCGTTTGCAAAATAAAAACCGGATGGATCGAATTGCAGTTTTAATCGGAACAACAAAAATATTTACAAGTCTCATCGAATGTTTCCCACCGAGGCTAGTGATCAGTGTTGATTTGAACTGTTTTCTACATAATCTAGTAAAACTCTTAATATAATTGTTATTTTAATTAGAGCTGTGACTTATGAGATACCCGGGTAAACAAAAATTACTAGGGTACTCGGGTAAACAGCATTACCCGGATACCCGGGTATTCGGGTAAACAAAAAATACCCGAGTACCCGCGTATCTCATGAATACACTGCGGATCTTTATGCAAAATAAAAACAGTTTGCTTCAATAGGAAAAAGCAGACGATATAATACGATTATTTATTCTCTTGAACGATTTGAATAAATTTAAATTAATATATCAACGTTCTTTTAATTTCATTATTGTTTTAAATTGCACAAAATCATTTATGACTTATGTCTTATGAGATACCCGGGTAAAAGTCCGAGCTCTATTTTTAATATAATTATGATAGAATAATCATTATATCCTGCAATCGATACAAACAATTTCTATTTTCCATAAAGATCCGCAGTCTATCAAGCAAACATTATCTTTCTTCTGTACCGAGAAAGCTTCCGTCGTTCTGGTAATCCGGAAATGAACTTCACAATTCGGAATTGATTTTCCGATTCGCTTCTAAGAATCAGCGTAAAAAATTCGTGATAATAGCTGTCCCGTTTCACGGAATTCGTTCCAAAATAGCTGCTCGATATTTTAGCCAAGGGGTAGCCATTTATCCAAGATCAGTGCCGAACAAAAATGTTGGAGAAGGAAATGGCAGTGCAACTATGATGCATATATTGTTCATCTTTCTCTCTCTTTCGTTCTCGCCCGTTCACTCCCACACCCTCTGTTATAATATACGATGCAGATCGCGAGGCACGTCCATCTCGACTGGCAGGATGATCGAGATCGCTGGTCGACTCGAAAATCAATTATTCGTCGGTGCACCGAAAATGCACATCAATCTTGTCATGACCGCTCGTTTGCTTCTCTTCAGCGGCGCACATAGTTGCACAATCGGCTCTCTGTATTGGTGTACCTTTTCAAGTGGATCAGTTAACGGTGGCTGATGAGAACCGTGATGGATCACCGGATACCCTTTTTTAAGAATATTCAACGCGCGATCGCGTAGAAAAAAAAAATATTTACATGCATCGAAGCCGCGCCGAGCGAATCTTCCACGACAATGTTGCACTCTTTCGACTCGTGTTCCTCTGCGAAAATCATTCTTCTGCTGCCGGTTTTGCGTCGATTTGTCGTTTCATAGAATTATTGATCGTTGAATTAAAGATCGTTGCATAGGTTTTTTGTCGTTTCACATCTATCTTCTATTTATATAAAGATGGATTTATTTATTTATTTATTTAATGCTTTAAATCAGATGTGGTTTATATAGCATATTTAATACATGAATTCTATTAGCGTATTACATAATGGCTCAATGTGCCTCTTAGCTTAGCTTAACTTAACAGTAATTTTTTATTAAAAAAATTGATTCAATGAAATTAAATTTTTAGTGCACAACGCTTAATAAAATTGAAAATGATTAGCAGACCTTTAATATCTGGACCACATAGGAAGCATAAAGATGAATTTATATAAACTGGACCGATTTGGCTAATTGTTTTGGAAAAAATGTTCGTGATAGTCCGAATAAGGTTTGCAGAAAGAAAAATTAGGAAAGTTGCCCGGAAGAATGGAAAATTCAAGAAAAAATGAAAGTGCCTTTTTCTGCGCAATTTCGTTTTGTTCGTTATGGTCCTAAAAAAGTTTTCAAGAAAGAAAATTCTAGATAATTCCAAAGGAAAGTCGGACAAACCGGAAAAGTCATAATTTTTGAAATGGTACAATGATCACTCGGAAATACGTTTTTTTCTCGTTTTTACTTTGCTGACACATTTCCAATAGCTTTTCGCAAGTTCGCGAAACGAATTTATTGAAATGTAGACAACTATTCTCAAATATTTGTCGAGTTGAAAATTGGCAGCGGCTTTTATACATTCATAAGAAAAATAAGTAGGTATCGTTCGAAACAGTTTAACATCAAGAAAGAAAATCAATTTCTATTTTGTTCGAGTTTGTTGCAAGTGATGCAACTGTCTAGTTACGAATAAAGTCTGTGTTGAATTTTACAAAATATCTTCCAGCTTCGGAGCGAACAAATTGCTGAGACGGTTAAATTTTTAAATGAAAGAACGACGAACAACTCTGCCGTTTCTTACGATTTTCTTCCGAAGAAGATCAAGAGTGAATTCGAGAGTGGCGTTAACGCGAGACGCTGGAATTTTTCACTGATTGATTGTCCTTGAGAAAAATGTCGACAAGGATCTACGCACCCCGAAGGTCTGCCCACTCGAAAGAGGGGTAAGAAAAATCGTGGATTCGTTAAAGGAACACGGTGTTTTGGCGACGGCGGGGTGAGAGACTGGCAAATCGATGGCACTTTGAAAATCACAGGGACGGCATCCGGGAGTAAGGATCCTCTTCGTCGTCTCGCGTAGCAAGGAACATTATTCAACGGGCCGTTTCAACGGGTTTTCCAGGGATCCGCGGGGGCGCGGCGAGTCGAAGGATAAGTCGTCGGCGGCTGGTTAATTCATAAAGGGGGAAAATTCTTTGGCGCACCGTTATTCATTCGTCAAAGTTCTCCCCGGGCCAGTGACACTTTGCTGGCCTTTATTCGGAGCCGACGCGTCTAGACGAAATTGAATTTAAATATGAATGCGGCCACGCGAGCACAGCATGCGCGCGAATCCACGTAACGCGCGTTTCACCCCGGATTGGTTGGATATTGAGTACGGTTTATCAGGTATTCTCTACGCCCCCCATCCCACCCTCGTGCAACCACCCACACCCTCCGATAGGAGCTTGCCTGCCGCTTTGCAGGAATTTTCATGGGAGAAATTACGGGTTTCTGCAAATTGCCACGGGGCCCGCCGCTTAATATTTCACGAGGAATGAAGATCGCCGGTATCCGGTATCCGGTATCAGTCTCTTCTGCGGGGGCTTTGTTTAATCTGTTTTCCGTGTCAGCTGTTCCCCCGGCAGGTTCCACCGAAACCGTGTGTGTGTGTGTGAACAGATTATTCTTTTAAGCCTTGCCTTTCATTGAAATTTAACGCGTTACTTGGAATCGTCCTTTCACCCTCGCTGGCTGGATTCATTCGCTTCCTCCAGCATCAATTTTTATTGCTCTTCAACCACCACTTTCAAATCAACGTTGGTCTTCCCATTGAACACGATCAACATCTAAATATGTTTTTAAGAAATTTCTCCGGGGAACACATAACTCAACAATTTCTATCTAATCCATACGTCAATTTCTAGAATCAGAATTGGGCACTCAGAAGTAACCCATGTTAAGTAAAAAAGAAAACATGATCTGCGATATATGTAAATACCAGTTAATATAAATCACCTTATACTGGAATGCAAAAAATATGAAAATGGAAGGAAAAATACTAAACTGCGTGGATCTTTACCCATTCTGTTAGGTTCTGAGAAACACATTGTCGGTCTTGCCCAATATATCAAAGTTACTAATATGTACAAAATATTGTAAGAAAATGTACCGTGTTGCTTATGACCTTTGATGTTGAAGCAACATTAAATAAATAAATTAATAAAAAAATTTATTAATTCCAGATTTCGCGTGCAACATTAAAAAAACCCACTCGGACTCTTTGTAGTATCATCTTCGTGTATTTCTCATAGCTTACCCTCGCGTATTAATTTTTCTTGCGTTTGAATTCTTTTTCAGATCAACGTTGGTCTTCTCGTTGAACCTTATACTTATAGATAAGCAGTGCTTCCACGATTACTAATCAACATATAAATGTATTTTTCAGAAATTTGTCTGAGGAGTGTTTGCCTGTTGTAAAAAAGACTACAAAGCTGCTTAAGGGAACGTAGACATCCAAAAGTTCATCAACGGTCTCGAAAAGGTAGAACGTTCGCGTACAGCGTTAAAAATTCCCTCTCGGATTCTCTTTGGTATCATCTTCGTGTATGTTTCGTAGTTTGCAACCGAGTCCAATTACACTTCGCGCACATCCAGACACGTGTTTTAATACTTGCCCGTGTGTTTCCGTGGTTCGTCTACGTCCTTCCGTAATTTTCCCTGATAATGCTAGCAGTTATGCAACTTTGTTCTCATGGTTTTGCCGCGGGACCGACGTCGAGGCATTTCGCCCTGAACTTCCCCGCGAGCATACAGGACGTTGCAAAAAGGTCCTGGAAGGTCCTCGTCGTGAGGAGTAAAAAATGCTTAATCAAGGAAGTAGCGTCACTTAGCGAGACAGTTTTACCACCGCGGCGATTCGAGCCAGTCGATTCGGTATAGTTTATGCCTACTTTAGCAGATTAAAGCGTACACGGTGTTCGCCTTACGTGCGCGTTTATGACTGGTGGTTACAGCTACGAAAGTACTCATCGTTGTAATTGTATAGCGTTAATTTCTTTGGAAGTTATAATAGTCTCACTCCGTTCTTATTCATATTTCATCGTATAAACGATTTTCTGCAATTTAGTTCTAGTAGTGAAGAAAGCTCGATAAAAGATCAATCTAGGCCGCAGTCGTGCTCAAAGTTCCTACTTTAAAGTTTTCGAGGCGTAATTTGCATTTAGGATATTATAAATTTTTATTCGCGGCGCAAAGATTCGATCATTTACAACAACAATTAGCCATATTTTTTATTACTTAAAATTTATTACTTTATTACTTTTTATTTACTATTATATATACTATTTACTATTTTTATTGGAAGAAGGGGAAAGGAATAGTTATAAGGTAGTTTATAAGTAATTTTAAGTTTCTGTAAATAGTTCTATTCTCTCTCTTTCTTTAAATGTAAGGAAAACGTTAGGTGTGTTAAAAAAATTTGTAAAAAAAAAGAATGTAAAAAAATGTATAGAAAAAATGTATTAAATAAAAAGAAGAAAAGAAAAATTCTTAGGTTAAGATAGTAGATAAGGTAATGTTAAGGTAGGATAAGAATGTTCGGGTCAAAAGATAAGTTTGTAAAGGTGAAGGTGAAAGATAAGTAACCCTAAGGGGATCATAATAAAATACTACTACTACTACTATTTACTATTTTTATTACTTTTTTATTTAATTATGATCGATAACCAATTAATTAATTATTGTAATTTGCATTATTCAGCAGCAACTAGCTGTCGCAGCTTTATGATTTGCTATATAGCATCGCAACTTCATCAGATAAATCCCCAAAATCAATGGGTTTTAGATAGAATCGTTATTCGATGCCTTATCACAGGCAGAAATCTGTGAAATAAACGGAAATTATTTCCATACGAAATAACTGAACAAGTTCAAATTGTAATTTTCATTGTTCGGAAGCATAATTATGGCCTAGATTGATCTTTTATCTAAAGAAAAACCCTTTCTTTGCATTATCGAGAAACGAGAAGGCACGATCCCGCACCCTTACAATTCTGTAAAGGAGAACGCAACTTAAAAATTTTAGGCAGAATCGAGCTGTTCCTAGTTTTGGTAGTAGTTAAAAACTTGGACTTGAAACTATCGCCGGAAAATTTCCAGCCCGAGTCCGTCCCGGTCCCATTTTTCACGCGATACATAAGACCCAATCCAATTCGCACGGCCGCCCCCGCAACCCCATGAGTTATAGAAGCTTTATAATTTACGGTATTACGACATTACGGAATTCTTATGGGCGAATATATGCGGCAGGCTATATCTACTTCGCTGTTCCCGGGCCAGAGAGCTGGCAGAAAGGTTCGTTCCGACATAGAAATCAAGGTCTGCATTAAGGCAGTAACTTACGGTAATACTTCTTTCCGGCAGCGATATTTCTCTGGCAACGTGGCTCGCCATTCAACTTTATTAAACGGACCAAGCCTGCCCGCCACTGTTTCTCTCTCTCTCTTTTCAGTTTTCTGAGGCCGTGGTTTGCTCGATTGTCCATTTTCTGCGGACTTCGGCAACGGTGGATCTTGGTACTTAACCCTTCGGAACCGTCGCCTATGTTATTTTATGTCGTCCATCGTACTACACACTGATCCCAGAAAACTATACACAAAGTTCAATTTTTAAAGACTGTCGCGAAGAAACTGGGATAAGGGAGGAATCAAGAAATTGATGCACCGAATAAAAAACAAAATGCAAGACTTCTGTGTGATTTTATACCGTCTACCGTACGATCAACTGGTACAAGAAAACTGTATAAAGATTCTTATGAATTCTCTGTACAAAACTCGAAGATCCTAGAACCAAGTCCGGCGCACAGTGGTTCCAAAGCCCGAAAACGTGGCCAAAACCTAAAAAGTCAACTTTCAGCTAAGCATTTTTTAATTATTGGATTGCGTACCCTAATAATGTCACCAATTGAGTATAAACCGAAAAAAAGTCGAATTTTTATACCTGAGCAATAATCGCAGTCCAAACTTCCGATTCTTAAGACCACGCTATTTTACGCTTATGAGTCTCAGTGCGAATTTTAAGTGCACAGTATTATACACATTGTATTGTATCGTTATGTCTTTGAATGTGCATTATGAATGCTTTTTGCGGAGATAAGTTGAATAGTTTTTAGTACCAAATGTTTATTATTAACTGGTAACTATGTATGCAAAAGAGAGCGTAAAAGTAATCGTGTGTTCACAATTCACAACTTTTATAAAGTCCAGATTTAGCGCGTTCGCCGGAACCCGGTCTTGCGTTTTGAAAGGCCCCGCGGCCTACGAAAACTCATCAGACATTTTGCAGGACACCCAGTATAACTAGGTTGAATATTCGGGTGTGCGTGGAAAATGCAATCGCAAAATAATAGTAATTCCTTATTGTGAAATTTAAGTATAGGATATGTATGTGTATTCTGGCCCCGCAAATTGTTTGAACCTGGCCCCACAAAAGGTCACGCCGGCCCTGTCCTCGACGATCTTTATGCATTTGCAGGGTTCTGCAAAATTTTCGAAAAATGCTACATTAGGGTGGACCTTATTTTTTGACCAACGAATTTTTTTACGATGCCCCCTAGAATGGTTCTCTATAGTGAGAAAAAAATTCGTGCAAAGTTTGAGATCGATCGGAAAAAAGGATCACGTAGCTCATTTCAATTGAAAATTTTGAAAATTTTGAAATTCATCGAAACTATGAAGTATTACATATCGTTGGATTTGTCATTTTTTTAAAATAAGAATATGGAAAAATCATATAACCTTAATTTTTTAAAAAATGACGATGACACTGAAATATCTTTTTTTGCTATTATATTTACCATATTGAACAGTGCAAATTTCTCCTGTAACATTTTTTCGTATAACCACAAATTTTCAAAATTTTCAAAATTGTCAATTGAAATGAGTCACGTGATCCTTTTTTCCGGTCGATCTCAAACTTTGCACGAATTTTTTCTCACTATAGAGAACCATTCTGGGGGGCGTCGTGCTTTGTATCTCGATAAAAATTTTTTGCCACGTACAGCTAAGGTCCACCCTAGTCTACATATTCGGCAGAATCTAATACAACTATTATTTACTTCAGATTTACAAAGGCTACTTTCTTTGAAAATCATATTTCATTCGATTCCACTTTCTTAATGTTCATCTAAAAAATTTTAAAAAGTGCACAAACATGTATGCTCCCAATACAGATCGATTCGACAAGAATAGTTGACTTCCGAAAGTGTCGCCGGTTGCAATCGTAGCCGCGCGTAACTCCGGTTATTTTCCCAACGGGGATCGTGCATAAAGAGAACGGTCCAGCGACGAGTTTCTGCGAGGAACACAGAAAACAAGGGAGCATTGTCTCGGTGAACTCGCGGAATCACGGATTTCCTGCGTAAGGAACAACGAGGGAACCCTCTCCGTCGGATTAATTCCAGCGGCGCAACGCCAGTCTTTTTTTTCATTCGAACGAATGCGCCGCGTTCTGAAATCCAATAAAGCACAGGAAAACAGCCGGACACGCCGGACGGTCCGGTCCGGTCCGGTTCGGCAGAAAGCATCGGTTCCGATCCGTCGACGTGTGTACGCCTCGCAAAAAGCGTTAATTACGCGAAGGCACCGCTAACGAGAAAAAGCTCGCGAAACTTCCCCTTTTTTTCTCCTCTTCCGTCCTCGCCTTCCTCCCCCGTCGCTTGACTCCATTTCCTCATTTTTCCCCCTCGCGTTCGCTGGCATTTATTTTTTCCGCCTCGCTTTTTCTCTTTCGGAAACAATGATACAGTGGAACCTCGTTTTTCCGAACACGTCGGAATTTATTTTTCGTCATTCTTCTCGCGCGAGAGAACGTTCACTGCCGATGTTAAATATTCAGAATTTCAAATTTGCGATTTACACGAGCTGACACATTCTCGTACTCGGCAAGCGGGAGTTAACGTCGTCGGAACGACAATGGTAAGAAAATATTGAGAACTTCCAGTGTTATTTGTTTAAAAACAAATGTTCTACGGTATATCACTGGTGTAAGTACCTGTTAACGCGTGCCACTAGTGGTACACGCTGACGTATTTATTTACTGCGCTAACACCATATTTTATAACAAGTTTAAAACTGTAGAATACATTCCTACCACCAAAAGAACGAGGTACTTTGAAAAATGAAGTACAGAACAAAACACATAAGTATGTTTAATATAGATTTTCACATCTCCAAAAATATTCAACAGCTTTTCTCACGAACGAATCTACCGTGGATTTTTAGAAGCTTTCTGTGTAAAAGAAACGGTTATAACAGGAAATATGATTTTCCTTCTAGTCCTTTTATTCAATGACTAACTGACCCGACAGAGGTTGTTCTGTTCAAATTTTTATAACAGACGTCGATAATGTAAATTCCTATTGAAATATTAATTAAAAACTGCTACGTTCGTTTTTTTTTTGTTAATGAAATATGATTCAAAAAGCACTTTTAGTTTTTCACGAATTTTCTATTTTTCCGGGAAACGTCCAATTTTTCTTTCCCTAACACCTTATTCGGTCTATTAAGAATATTTAAAAAAATTAGCCAAATCGATCCAGCCGTTCTCAAGTGATGCGCTTACCAACACACACCATTTGATTTTGATTTATATAGAAGACTAGCTAACCCGACAGACGTTGTCCTGTCCAAATGTCAATAAATTTGTTCGTGATCATTTTGTGAATTTGTGAAAAGCTATTGGTAATTTAAAGTTATAATTAATTTCAAAGTAAAAATTAGAAAAAAACGTATTTCAGAGTGATCATTGTATTTATTAATGTCAAGCTGCTCTACTTGAACCGTTTCAAATATTATGATTTTTGCAGTTTTTCTGCATTTTCCGACTTTCAAAAAAAGTCGAAAAACGAAATTAAGCATATTCGTCGTTGGAATCGTGAGTTATGGTCTCGAGTTTATGGAAAAATCCCAAAGAAAAAAGCACTGTCACTTTTTCCCGAATTATCATGTCTCTGGGCAACAATTCCAATTTTTTTTACTGTAAAAACTTGATGCGGACAACAACGGACATTAAAAAAATAGCCAAATCGGTGTAGCCGTTCTCACGTGATGTCGTGACCAACGAACAGCATTTCATTTTTACTAGATATAGATATAGATATAGATATAGATATAGATATAGATATAGATATAGATTAGCAAAAGATGAGCTCTACCTTTAAGGTAGAAGTGAAAACGAAGTTCTTCGAAGTTCCAAACTAATATTGAAAGTCAGAGGGAGGGTTTTCGGGACAGGTTGAAAAATCAGCGGCGTGTTTCACGGTTCGGAGAGTCCTACACTTTATTACGATGATAAAGTTTGATGGGGACGGAAGCGTTTGAGTATGATTAATTAAAATAAAAAGTATCGCAAAGCATCGATTATCCGGAGACAGGCATGACGATGCGCAACGAGGGCAACGTCGCAGACAGATGTTGCCTGGTACAGTCTTCCATTTCCGGGATTCGGTGGAAGACGTCCTGCTGTACGATGCCCTCGATATATCCATTTCTCTCTCTCTCTCGTTCCCACTGGACGTTTAGAAGGAAAATAATAGGATCGTTTCGGGGATGAACGGCGTATCGGGATGTTAAGCTATTACTTAGCAACGCCGGCAAAGAAACGGCGGATGAGTCGTCGTTTCTGCCGACGGTTTTCTGCTTATCGCGTTCCGAACGCTCGCGGAATTAGTGGATTGCTTCGTTTCTTCTTCCCGATGGAACGGCACTGCCATTTTTCTAATGAGATTGTTTTTTCGACCCCCTGGACGGAGCGGAACGCGATAAAGGGATAAGTATCGTGTTGTCTGGAGAGCTGTCAATTTCCACAACGCGGGAACACTTTCTTGTGCGGTCATTTCGCTGCCAAGTGTCTCAGATTTTTCGCTATTTTATCCTGAAATTTATTGTCACTATTCTTTCATTTATCGAAACCATGTATAGTTTATATAGCATTACAAATTATGCGATATATATGATTATGTTACGATATGGCTCAGTGTCTAACTTACAAATTAAATTTTAGGTGAGCATATCTTAATGAAATCGAAAATAATTTTCAGCTTGCGGATGTTTATGTAATTTTCAGTTTTTGTAGATGTATTTCAAGCCTTACTCATGAGTCCTTCAGCGGGTCTCTCACTTAATCGTTGAGTTGATTACTCCAATGAAATCTTGTTTGAATCGAAGCTTCTGTACTTTACAATTATTAATGTATTTTTATGCTTCTTGTTAAGCATACAAAGAATGAAAATTTCCTTTTTTCTTGGACATTTTTCGGGACGAAAACGTTTTAATCATTGCAACTGTAAAGAAAATGGTATATATATATGGATATTCTGGTACCACAATGGGTTAATGACTTTTCTTTTTATTTGTCGATCGTATATTTAAACAAAGTTGATGTTTTTGGCGCACCGGTTCGATCAATTTAATTGAAAGCAATTTTGCAATATATTAATTTCGACATTTCGGTCTTTGTTTAGACCCTTTTCAAGAAAATAATCATTGACGAAACACATCCTATTTTTTTCTCGTATTAAAACATAGCTAACGTGGTTCTTGAACCGGAAGATTCAGATTCGAATCCAGCGTTTAATATTCACAAATATAGCTAATTGTTGTTGTAAATGATCGAACCGCCGCAATAAAAATTTTTAATATCCTGAAGATAAATTACGATCGATAACCAATTAATTAATTTCAAGAACATCGAATAAAATAGAATCTTGTTTGCCGTGGTGGTAATCTTCTCGGATCTGAACTATGGATCTTCCTGCAAGATAAAAATGTTCTGCATTGATCGTGGCAAGCAGGAGTAAAGTAAAAATGGATACGATCGTTTGTTGGATATCGTGGAAGCGAAATATCTCGTCCATTGTAGCGAAAGGGTTAAGTAGCCAGACCCGGCCAAGATGAAATCCGTTTGAGATTTTGATGAGCCATTCAAGGGAAAGATGGAGGAGGTTGATGGGGCGAACGTTTAGTGATACGCGGAGAGATGTTGACACCGGTCCGTGATTTCGGAGCGTATTGTGTGCACGCAGATTCTCGTTTTATAGTTGCAGTTGCGGGAGCGGCGGGTCCGTGGATTGCGCGGGTAATGGGAAAAGTAGGAGTTTCCAGTTGGAATTCAAATTGCTGGAATTATGAGAGATATTGTTGGTTACATAGGTCCGGGGAGTTGCAGTAACTGGAATTACTGGCGCTGAAAATTTTAACTGTAATGGCGAGTGTAAGGTCCCGGTTAAATTTTATTCATACCGGCGTGCATGCGAGCGGCGAAGATGATGCTGCGAGACCGTAACGGCAGCCGTGAGTGATAATAAGGGAATTCTGGTTACAATATCATCGTTCGCCGTTATTACTCGCCCTTTCCCAACGTTACACCGACTCACACATTCAATCCCCGACAGATTACTCGGCTTTTTATCTCCGAAAGACGACCTTATCAAGGAAAACGAATGACTGGATTTCATCCGCATGTTTTTGTCTTCGAAATAAAAGTCTTCTTCATTATTTTCTGCCATGTCTCGCCAGGAAAAAGAAGGAGACGTGAATTTTTTAACGGAGAGTATCTTCGATCTCCGAATGTCCATCTACGGTTTTAAACTTCCAATTTTTTTTCTTTGAAATGGAAACCTTCGATATTATTTTCTACCCTGTCTCCCGAGGAAGCTTGCAAAGGTAACGGAAACATGAATTTTTGACGATAAGTATCTTCGATATACGAACGTCCATCTGCAATTTTAAATTTTCAATTTTTTGCTTTCAAGATAGAAACCTTCTTTAGTATATTCCTACTGCTTTCGCGAGGGACCTCGCAGAAATAACGGGGATATGAATTTTTGAAGAAACTAATCTTTGATATCCGAACGTCCATCTGCAATTCATTTTTTTCAAGATAGAAACCTTCTTTATTATTTTCCGCTATATCCCGAGGGAGCTCGCGGGAATAACGGGGACGTGAATTTTTTACGGAGAGCTTCTTCGATCTTCGATTCAATTTTTTCCTGTAAAATTGAAGCCTCCTTTGTTATTTCCCGCAAAGTCTCGCGAGAAGCTTGCAGAAATAACGGAAATGGAAATTTTGATCGGAGAGCATCTTCGATATCGAATGAAATGAAACGGATGCGTAGCTTTCTCATTTCCCAGAGCTTTAAAAATCAAATAAATCGATCAAATATCAAGTACAATAAACTAGCGTTACAGCGACAATAAATCCCAAGGTAATTTCAATTATGTTTGAAAATATCGATACGCAACTATCAACTTGCGTATCTCCGCCAGAAGTACGTATTAACCCTTCACTGCATGTTTCTTTTAATTGGTATGATAAAATTGAAAGAAGGTCATTTTTTGTTTCATTTAAGGAAAAAATATTTTTTAAAAAACCGATTTACGGGGTCGTTACAATAACTTCCCTATAAGTGGAGGAGTTAATAAACATGTAAATAAGCAAATACAATCTTAGTTTACTATATAGCAGATTTGTTAACTATATGATACACTATGCAGCGAAGGGTTAAATAATGGTCGCAACAAAAGTGACGTCCTCCGGTACTTTGCAAATAAAGTAGTACAACTATACAGATTTCTAAATTACGGAAGTAAAAGAAAATTGTTTTCCTGTTTTTGCGACTCAGAGCTGGAAGATGAAATTCTGAAATCTACTCGGCGAGGTAATTTGCAAAATTCAATTCGAGGGGGAAGAAGTGAGTAGGGGCGGGAAGCGTGGGCCTCGCTCGAATTCCATTTTCGCGCGCGCGCGCGCTTTCAATTTCCTCCGGTCGGCCGGGACCCGAGAATCGGGGAATCAGGAGTCGATGATCGTTCGCGGTTCTCGTCGGCGATTTACCGGACACCCAGTACACGATTATTGGGCTCTAGCTAACGGTCGAACGTGCTCTAGCGAGTAACTGTATCGGAGGAGAGGCCGGCTACGTGCTCGGCAAGAGGTTACGTGCGCTTAGGTAGAGCCACGTACACGTACGTGCGGAACCGTCGCGCAGTGCAAGAAGCCTGCGAGACACAGACCAGGAATTACACGCTGCCCGGATACCGCCACCGTCTTTTCCGGGACCCCATACCCTAGCCAGCGAGCCCAGAAATTACTCTCCAAATGCTCGCGGTTACGACGAATTAACCTGCCCCCGCAAACTCTCCATCTACCTCGATCCTTCTGTTCACTATCTTGCTCTCTCTCTCTCTCTCTCTCTCGCTCTCACTCTTTCCTGTTTCGTGTTTTACAACGTTTTTCAGGATGTTTAGAGCCGCCTCGTTCGACCAACCACGTTTCGCTCGTGAAACCAGCTCGATTTTCCACCGGGAAACGAGAACTTTTTTGCACCCCGCGAACTCGGCGCGACGCGATCGGGGGCTGGGAAATTAATTCGCCGCGGGATTAGTCTCCGGGGCATACGGGTCGGTCGATCGACCGATGCACTACACGACGGCAAGGAACTGATACACACGCCACCAACCGCGTAAATATTGATCGGGAATTATTTTAGGTAGTTACTGGCCCGCCAACTTCGCCGCGGGAACGACCAATTTTATTCGCGGATTTTTTTAACTCTGCGAGGTGGGAAACCCTTCACCGTTTGGTGCGACGAAACGCGTGGTGCAGGAAGCAACAACGTACTAGTTTTTCTTCTGTGAGAATCGATGTTGGAAGACACGCATAAATATACTGTAAAGTTCATAAAATAGTAAAGTTCGTAGACATAAAAGTTCGCTGTGAAATGAAACATCGATTACGGTAAATCAAATTGTGCGACTACAGGAAAATGTGTTCAGTTGCAGTGCTTTTCCAACTTAAAAATTAAACATTACTTTCGACCTAAAATAACTCCATGAAATTGATGTAATAGCTGGTGCAATGATTATGTGTTTAGTAATAATTGATTGGATACAGTGCCGGATTAAGCCCCGCAGCAGGAGTAGCAAATGCTACGGGCCCCGCGTTGGCAGCATTTATTGTCCTAAAATTTGGTCGATACCGTTCCCAGATATTTTTGTCAAAAAAGAGGTCATTCATTGTGTTTTATTATATTATCGTGCAAAACCTAGGACCCCCTGGTAACATTTATAATAATGTATACATAACATATACAGGGTGTCCCAAAATTCATGTACTTCCCGGAAATGGGAGGTTCCTTGGGTCATTTGAAGCGACATTTTCCTTTACAAAAATGACGCCAGCGGCTTTGTTTAGGAGTTATTAACAAAAAACACGGACCAATTAGAGCGCGGCTACAGCGGATTGATTCTGGCTCGGCCAATGGCGCCGCCACGCTAAGCGGGACCTGTCGCTGAGTCGGACTCCGTTTGCTTTAGTCGCGCTCTGATTGATCCGTGTTTTTTGTTGATAACTCCTAAACAAAGCCGCTGGCATCATTTTTTTTAAAGGAAAATGTCGCTTCAAATGACCCAAGGAACCTCCCATTTCTGGGAAGTACACGAATTTTGGGACACCCTGTATAATAATGTAAACAAGAAAACGAGGCAAGAGGACGCGACCTATGTGGGAGCAAGTATGGAAGCCCAGAACGTTTAACAAGTGAGTACGAAGGAACACAGAAATGTAGAAGAGTGGTTGGAGATGTTGTGGAGGAAGAGAGAAAAGAGAGCATCAATATAGGATGCAATAAGTAGGTTAGTGATAATTATAATACTAAAAGAGTAGGACAGGGTAGGGACGAGTGAGACAAAGAAACGAATGAGAGAAAGTATGTATCGCATGAGTGAAATAAGATAGATTAGTTATTTAGCTGTAAGGCTGAAATAAAACAAATTCCATTTTTCTAATAATGTAAAAAATATTTAGATAATGAATAATAAAAAGAAAAATCGTCCACTACACTCCCGTGTTAATTGTAAGACAAAAAACGTGCATAAAAATTCGTAGCCTGATGGTATCGAACACAGCGGTTACAATAGTTTGATTGATCACGGTATGATCGCGGTGGAATCGCGTGACGGCTCGGACTATGCGGCTCGTGCGAAATCGAGGAAATCGCAGACACCATCGGTAGGAAACGCGTAGCGGTTCTGAAAAGGGGTGGCTTTGAAATAGCAAAGCACCGCGGGGATCCGACGTGGTGGAGAAGGTTAAAAATCCACGGTCGGTTCGGGTGCAGCCGCGGCGCACACACAAAACCTTCAAAAAGACAGTCCCGTCTAAAAAGTACAAACGCGACAGCGATTTCCGTCGCACGGGGTTGTTTGGGGAGCGTGTCTGGCCGGCTGCCAGTGGCAGGCGTCGTGCTTGTTTATTTTAATTTGTGCTGCGAACGCCGGTCATAGCTGAGCCAAGCCCGTGCCGGCCTCGCAATTGGCGTAAGCGGCTCTTCCGTGGAGAAACAGGAAACGAAAGGGAACCGACGAATGATATATCGGACGTAAGAACGCCAACGGAACCGTGGAACCAATGGGCCGCGCGTTTAGCCATTCCGAGGAGACGAGCCGCCATGAATTTATTAGCCGCCGGTGAACTTTCGCAATTACCACGTTTTAATTTCTCTTTAAAATTTACACCGACCTTCCGAAAATTCCCCAAAACTATTTCCCAATTTTTGCGGTCAGCTCGCGACCTATTCGCTTCAAAAAAGTTCCAAGCGAATCTTTATGCATCTGTTGTTTTTTGCTTGCTTTGTTTATGCTTGTTTATGATTGTTATGATTATGATTGTTTATGCATCTATAAAAATTGTAAAAATTCAAGACGTCAATGTGTACTTTCTATTTCTTGGAATCGATGCAGACAGTTTTTATTTTGCATAAAGATCCGCGTCTACTTGTCATTGAAAAATTTAATTTACAACGAAAACCAACATTCAATGATGTCGTTGTGAACTCTGTATATGTTTCTACCCTCCATCAAACTTGTCTAGCAAATTGCAGGTTCTAACGTAGCCCTGGAGATAAAACTGTACGTGGTCTCTTGCCAAGCTAGCCAAAAGGCTGTGCTCCCGACTGACTGTTACATCGTATACCTCCAAGTACCTGCAAAGTGGTTGTCTCGCTAGAACTGGGGCCCAGTTCCAGCGGCAATTAATCAACAACTGACACCGTTGTCCGTCTCTCCTCGTGATTCTCTAAAAAGCTGCGAGTCGCGTCGCCCGCATATCGTGATCCCTTCCAATCCCAGGCGGTCTTGAAAACGAAAAAGAAGTGTGTTCACGTCGGGGCATCAAGTAACGTCCCTCGTGATTGCCGTGCCGGGTAGAAAACCGGAGAAGGTAGCGAAGGTTGAGCGGTCAAGTTGTCGAGATCGTTACGGCGACCTTCGCGCAGCGTCCGAGTGCCGAGGGAACAGGGCAAGGGGGTTCGACCAGCACTTAGCAGTTTCCTGGAGGTCTCTGTTGGACTTCTCGACCTCGTCCTCGGTCGGGTTAATTTTTGTGTAAATTCCGTGGCACCGTTGAACATCCAACGACCACCACGACGACGACGACGACGACGACGAAGACGTCTACCTTCGTCCAGCGAGGAACGACTCCGTAGCGCAAGCAGTTTGCACGGTTTTTGCCGGACGCTTAAGCGTTAATAGAGCCTCTCTCCGCTGAATAAAAGAATAGTCGGCAATTCCGTGCGCCGGCTGTTCGGCACCGGCTCGTTCCCGCATGCCTCCGCTAAGTGGAACGACTTTTCTTGCGCAGAACATTTCCATGACCTACTTCATTATTCGCAGCGGCGCATTACGCTGCGCTTTATGCTTGGGCAAGAAGAACCGCCGCCGTGTTTGATGCCGGACAAAGCGGAAGAAGGAGGAGAAGAGCCGCGTGGCAACCGTCAAGAGCACCTCTCCTCTTCGCGGATTATTCCACCCTTTCAATTACAAACGTCCCAAACCATTCCCGCCGCGACGCGACCTGCCCAACGATATTCCAATTGGTCCTCCTACGATTCTCGTCGGAATCCTTTCGCGCGGTTACTTTGAACGCTGCCATTTCCGGTTTCGTCCGGGCCGGACCCACTCGCCACAGAACCGAACTCGAAACCATTACCTTTGTCACCGAACCACTTCGTTATTAGTTCCCCGCAGTTGACGGACCTTTGTTCCCAACTCGACGGTGTAAAGAAAATATTAATTATACACACGGTGGACCGTTTCTATTCAGAATCAAAGTCAAACGTTGGCATCGAATGGATTAAAACAAGGTTTCTCTTAGGAAGTTAATATGTAGACTGCGGATCTTTATGCAAGATAAAAATGTTTTGCTTCGATCGTGGCAAGCGGAAATAAAATTAACGTTGATATCATCCCTTAATGACTTTATCGGATTCAAAACAAAGATTCATAAAGCAGATATACTGAAAAGCAAATATTTTCTTGCCGATTAAGAATGGATTTTTATAATGTTAGGTCCAAGTTAGTGTACGAAAAGCACACGTAAGTTTTACAGTTTAATGTAAAGGAATTCGTGATGACGTACGCTGAACGGACAAAATATGTTTGTAGAATAGAATAGAATAAAATAAAACATTATCTTATATATAATAGACGCTTTAAAATAAAATTTATATTTGCACCTCCCACAAAAGTCGTAATTTATTATTACACTATCTAAGAGAGGAAGATTTTGGATTTCTCGGTGTGTCAACATCCATGATCGTTGTATCAGACAAAAGACAGTATGTGTCGTTGTGACGGACGTGGACACAGGCGACGACAGCGGTGATAAACAAACAAGCTATATATCTCTCGAAGCAATAATTAACTAAATAAAACGTGGCGCGGTCCGAGAGCGTTTAAGCTCGGACAGCCAGCTGAAAGGTGTACCGAAATTTCCTAATTGTACGTCGAGAGAGTTCGTGATTGGAGTTGCCTTCGCGAACACGCGTCCTACAATTCGAATGCCCTCCACCGTGCTGGAACGAACGACACCTGCACATTCCACTTGGCAAACGATGCAATAACCCTAATTACTCTTTCCTTTCGCACGCTACGTGTAGCCTGACCGCGATGAATTCGTCAAGGGGTGTGTTTCTTGCGCTGACGATTAAGAGACCGCCGAGGAATCTATCGACTGCGTTACACATGTTGTTCCTTCGCCTTTTCTGGCTATTTTCCTGCAACCTGCACGCTTTTTGCGCGATCATCCAGGAAAGTAAGCAACTATAAAGTCGGCAAGCTATGCGGTCTTTTGCCTTTCAGGAACGGAATGTACGAGTTGATTGTTGCAATTCTTGTGATAGCTTTCTTTAAGAAATTTGTGCATTTCTGAAAAAACTGGCTGGACGAAAGAAAATATTAGAAAAATTTAAGAATTTTGTTTCCGATGAGACAAAATCATTAAGCGAACAGATCAATTTTTATTTTACACCTGCTGTCCGCAATCAAAGCAGAACATTTTTATTTTGTAACAAGAAGTATAGATGATCTCGGCGCAAAGGTCCGATCAGAAATTAAATTAAAGCAATCGTGCTAGTTTGGTTAAACTTTCTACGTTTCGATCCCAATATGGATCCTTTTCAAGAAAGAGGAAACAACTGCGTCTGTAAATTTTTTAAAGAGTTTTCTATATTAATGTATTGAGAAACAGATTTAAATACAAAATTCAAAATAAAAATAATAATTTTTATTTTGTCTTATAGGTTTTATAGGCCTTTCGAAATTTTTTTACCATTTTTCTAAGCATTCATCTATTTTTTCCCCTTGATCGAGATCTACTTCTACTGTAACCGTACATGCAGATTTGTTTTTATTTAGTTGAAAAACGTATTTCTCTCCTATTTGCAAAGAGTATTTGCGATTATGTTTCGCAAAACGCGCGACGAGCGCGGTCAGAAAGCTTGGAAATCTGAGGATCGCGCCGCGATCTTTCCAATTTCCGGGCGGAATCGATCAATTAACCGTCGAAAGGTTTCGTCGGGATCGAAAGCGCGCGATTTCTGGAACGTGACAAATGGACAGGAGATCACGGCAGTACGTCATCTGGAAATATGGGAAAATCGATGAATCGAGGGGGAGGGGGATCGAAGAGTGGGCCTGGTGAGGTTCAGATTGCAAAAAGAAATATTCGCTGCTTTCTTCCTTCCGCCCTTTTTCTCCCGGTTAGATACCGTATATACAGGGTGTCCTTTCATCGGGCGACACGCGATGCCAGTTCGCCGAACGTTTCGTGGCTATAAAATTAATCTTGCGTGCAAAACGGAGATGGAACGGAGGAAAAGGAGCAGAAACAGATGGAGAAAGGTGGTGGGGATGAATCGCGCGGGGGTTGTGGAGGAGGGTGTGCAGCCTTCGAAAGAGAGGAACGAAAACCACGCCTCGAACGATTCTTCTTGCATCCCCACCCCTCGTTTCTCCACACTCGCTTCGAGCGTTTCTTTTCTCCGCTCTACACCTACGTCTTTTCTTTTCCCCTTTCTTCTGTCACACCCCCTCATCCCAGTAACCACCTCACACCCCTAGAATCCTCTCGCACCCCTCGCCGATTCGGTTCCTCGTGGAAGTTCTTTTTCCACGAAGCCGCGAATTTGATGCTTGGCGCCTGCTGTCCCCGAGATACCGTAATTTATCACCTATATGCCCCGATCTCTTTCTCCACCCCCTTCCCCATTTCGACTTTTACATCTGTTTCGCCGAAATCCATCCCCGCCATTTAAATCCCCTTCGCCAGTTAAACATCTCGCGAATTAACGACCCGATAATGTGATTTATCCTCGTCGAGGCTTTTCTTTGAACTTTTTTGCGGGTACTTCACCGCCGTCTGTCTGGTTCGGTAATTATATCCGCTCGTCAGGGGTGAGGTCAGCCTGTTTTAATCCTTCGAGTACTCGGAGATGGATCGCCGAGGGCTCGGATAAGAATAGATGTCGCTAGGGACGGGGCACCATTCCATCTTACTAATTTGACTAGTGCGTGAACGGTGATTGTGGACACAGATTTTCCGAGAACATTTCCAAGCGAAATTGGCGGCTATAGAGTCAGTACATTGTACTGTTCATGCCTCACAAGTTGTCTCCTGACAGGAATTCGAAAGGAATGCGGCAGCAAGTCGTCCGATGGATCATTCCACTCGCACTTTCGGTTCTAGTCGAATTATTGGTTGAACTGTGCGACGTCGTGGCCTAACCATTGGCTGCGATCGAGGAAATTAACCCTTCGCTACATAGTGCATCATAACTGACACAGTTAACGAATCTCCTATATATAATAAAGAAAGAAGGTATTTTCTTACTATTCTAAATTATGTTTATTTTTCTGAAAATGTTCTTTTAATTTTTCTTATATTTTTCCCTTAAAGAAAACACAAAAACTAACCTTCTTTCAATTTTTTCATCCTAATTAAAAAAATCATGCAGCGAAGGGTTGAGAGGGTAGACACGTCTCCAGGATTATGATAATGCAGACGTGGGGTTTTAAAGTAGTCGAAAGCGTTAGATAAGAGATCAATCACCCTCAACAGTCCTACTTTTACGTTTATGCATAATTTGCATTATTCTGCAACGTACTTTGCAATGTTCGGACGCGTTTTCATAAAGCTGCGACAGCTACATGCTGCGGAATAATGCAAATTACGGCTCGTAAATTTAATTTTAAGGGGGTAGTGCCGTTTCCAGAATTACAAAGGTTCAGGATGCGCCTTCTCATTTTTCGATACCGCAAAGATGGGGTTTTTCAGTTGTCACAAAGTTCCGATAGCTACATTCTGCCGAATAATGCAAATTACGCCTCCTATACGTAAAAATAGGACTTTTCTTTGCATCAACGAGATAATAAATGTGTTCTCATCAACAGAATATCACTTTTTTTAATAATTCACAGACGCAATCATTATAAATGTGTTTGTTGATTATCGATCGTAAGGTTGTTTAAAACAAGAAGTATTGATGATCTCAGCGCAAAGGTTCGATCAGAAATTAAATTATAACAATTTTGCTAGTTCGATTAAACTTTCTACGTTTCGATCCTAATATGGATCCTTTTCAAGAAAGAGGAAACAACTGTGTCTGTAAATTTTTAAAAGAATTTTTAATATTAATGTACTGAAAAACAGATTTAAATACAAAATTCAAAATAATGGTAATGAATTACCAACCTGCTTTATGAAAAAATTAGATACAGGAATATATGAATAAGCACATGTTGTTTCAATCATTATGTCGCAATCATTATGTTGTTAAAAAGGGTCTAAACCAAGACCGAACATCGAAATTAATATACTGCATAATTGCTTTCAATTAAATTGATCGAAACAGTGCGCCAAGAACATCAACTTTAATTGCCGAGATATTAAAAAACGCATCTCGCACCCTGCAATCCTGGAAACCAATCTACCCTCTTAAATCCGTCGCTGTCAATCACCTTCCTCCGGAACAGCAACAACAATCAAATCGTACAGTTGTTATCTTGAACACGGTTTCACCGCCGAATATAAAACGACGCTATTGTTCCAACCAATAGGAATATTCAGTTTTCTTGTTTTCTTGTTTTCTTGGAGAAGTAACAGCGAGATGCAGAGAGAGGGGGGGATACTGTGTCGAGCCAGAGGCAAAAAGTCCCGAAGGAAAATGGCGGCGGCTCGTTCAAGCGCATTTTATTTCCGTTGGTTATCCAGTCGTGAACGAGCGGCTTTGAAACGATAGTCCTCTCGTTGATTCCGACTTGTTCTTGCTGGACGGATGATTTTCTTGGCCAGTTCGCAGCCCAGAACCGGAAAGAGGGGCAAAAGTGCACGACGGTCATGAGTCACGATTACCGAGAGCTGCAGCACGCCGCGGTGGTTAGACCGTCACGAGTTTTACCGGAGGTTAGAGATACAATGGCGACTCGTTGGACGCGGCCTTCTTTTTCTTTTGCTCCATCGTTCGTTTCCCTTTTTTTCTCTCCTCCTCTCGTTCCCTCTCCTCGTTCTCTTTCGGAGACTGTACAGCTACCCCGGCCGCGGACACTCCATCTGCGAGACGGCAGCCTTTTCTTTCGAAATCGCGACGGCGAACTTTGCATTTCATTTTGTCGATAACCGGATACAATCCCGTTCATAAATCATCGGACAACTACCTATTCGAATTTAGATGCAGACGATTTTTTGTTATTAAAGGAATTATATCGTATTTTGAAATGAAAATGGTACTCACTAATATTTTCTAATGTGGAAAACACGTAAATCTGTCCAAACTATCCTACATTTTCTAAATTCTATTTATTATTCTTACAGAAATATTAAATAATATCGATCGTAAATTGCTTTAAGCATAAATTAATGATTATTCTTACATTTTCGAATTTTTACAATTCAACTGGGGCAATTGTTTTAATTCCAATAAATTGCAACATTTATTCAAATAGCATATGTACATATTTAATTTAAAATTGAAATATTATGGTACAATAGCTACGTGTAAACAAACTAAAAGAATCAAATCAAGCTGGAAGTATTCTTTAATTACAATTTTGTTGAAGACAAGTGTCTGATGATTTACCGACGAGAATGTATGTACTAAAAATTCTTTAATGATTTCGATGACACGCTGCAAGATTATTGTAGATTTCTATAAAAATATTCGTTCGAACTACAAAGTTTAATCGAACATCGTAGAAAATTTTGCTTATTGACATAAGTATTGCACAGTTAGTATCATTGTTATATTAATCCAAATATGTTCCTGGAAAATAACTGCACAAAAGATTCTGAAGTAATATTTGAACCATTTTAGCAAGTGAAAATCCCAAAATCTTATCTGTTTCATTTCTTTTCTTGTTTTCCCATTCTCTGTCTTTCTTTCATCTCTACGCCTGGCCCGGCTGCAGACACTCTATCTGGTAAGTCGGCGGGCAGGTTTTTCTTTCGCAATCGCAACGCGGAGAACTTTGCATTTCAAATTTTTCGCCACTTCGCTGCCCGAGAGATTTAACTCGCGGGGTACCAACTTGTTGAGATGCTGGGAACTACTTTATTGTTCCACGCTCGGAAGGATTTCCAAGCGGGGTACTCTAATCTAGGCTTGGTATGGAATTCGTTGTAATGTCACGCTCGCAAACCTGTGATCCTTTACTCGCTGGAGAAATTGCGAGGAAGTTGCGTCACCAAAAATTGCGAGAAGTTTTCGAAGCATATGGGACTTTTGTGAGCGAAGGATCGAACGGTGCGCTTTGTGTTCCCTTTGTAAGAGAAAATGGCTCAAGCAGAACGGACTGCAGTTTCTTTGCGATTTTCTACAAAAGTACGTAAAAGATGAACAATTTCTTTGTTTTCACTATCTGTGTACTGTAGGGTAAAGGTACCAGTTATCAGATATTTAGCGACAACTTGGAAGTTGTTTATTGATTTCAAGACAATCTGTAATGTAAATTGCATAATCTTCTATATAATAAAAATGAAATGCTGTTCGTTGGTCATGACATCACGGGAGAACGGCTGGACCGATTTGGCTAATTTTTCCTTTTTAATGTTCGTTGTAGTCCGAATAAGGTTTTTAGGGAAAGAAAAATTGGAAAAGTTGCCCGGAAAAATAGAAAATTTGGTAGAAATGAATGTGTTTTCTTCTATGAATTCAATACCATAATTCACGATACGAACGACGGATATGTGTAATTTTTTTTTGTTTTGTTCTTTACGGTACTGAAAAAATTTTCAGGAGAAAAATTCGAGACGATTACAAAGAAAAGTCGGAAAATTCGGGCAAACAGCAAAAATCATAATTTATTGAAATTTGAACAGGACAACGTCTGTCGGGTCAGCTAGTTTATGATAAACGATTGATTATCAACCATTCTTCTATATCGTCGAATTGTTCTGTACGATTTCGTTGAAACGCGAACGAAATATTAACGATGATTTAATCCAAAGTTTCCAATTCACCGGACAGAAAAAATTTGCGATTGTGTTTAGGTTTTAAGGAGAAAGGTTCTTTGCAATTTTCTACAAACGTACGTAAAAAATGAACAATTTCTTTGTTTTCAGTACCTGTGTACTGTAGAGTAAAGGTACCAGTTATCAGATATCTAGCGACAACTTGGAAGTTGTTTATTGATTTCAAGGCAATCCGTAATGTAAATTGCATAATATATGATAAACGATTGATTATCAACCATTCTTCTATATTGTCAAATTATTCTGTACGATTTCGTTGATACGCGAAAGAAATATTAACGATGCGTTAATCCAAAGTTTCCAATTTACCGGACACAATAAATTTGCGATTACATTTATGTTTGAAGGACAAACATCAATGTTAGCTTTGAAAATAAAGTAATACTAGATAAGTATAGTAATAGTTTGATGAATTTCTAAAAAATTTGTTTCGTTTAATTACCACTGTTTCGATGACAGGGAAATCTAGAGCCGCAAAACTCACCTGTAACAGAAAAGAAACCAGCTGTTAATATCAAACAATTTTCAAAAACACATTTCCGATATATTATCAACACGAAAAAAATTCCATTTTCCTGAGCCTCCTCAAAAGCAAACAGAGCACGATCCCACAATACACGAATGATCAAGTTCGAAGCGGGATCGAGAAACCGCAGAGATCGATTCGCGGCGAATCCGTCGGGTTCTCGAAATCCCTAAAGTCATTTTCCGAATGAATCGCGTTCTCGAATGGAGGCAGCGAGTCGCGTCGCTAACGACGCACTCTATCCCCCCGTCGTCGAACCTCGAACAAAGATGACGAGTGTGTACGCGAAACACAATATTTACGCGTTGTTAGTCGGTGGTGCCGGTAGGTAGAGCAAACGCTGGATCCCTTGTTCGTGGTCTGGATCCCTCGTTCGTTCTGGATCCCTTCTATCGCAACACGAAAATCCGTGTGCGCGCGGATTCCTTGATCGTGGGAGAGGGAATTTGCGGGGGCGTCGAACGCTGTTGGAACCAGTCGTCGGATCACTCGAGGACGTCACGGGGAATAAAAGCGACGAGAGTATCCGAGGCAGGGCCTTTTAGGGGGCTTGTACGGGGGTGGGGGTACGGGACAGGGGGCGGAAAGTGGCGGGATGGAGGAGGGAGCAAGTCGAGACCCAGGGTCGACTTTAATTGGACTCAAAAAATCGACAGACGACTGACGACTAACGTGAAGAGGTTCGCCGAGGTCGCGCAAGCAATTTCGGTGGAAAAGATAAGGACAGAGAGCCAGCAGGAAATAATAAGAGGCAGACACACAGGCTGGTGAGAGAGCCGTTCGTTCGTTCGTTCGTTGGTTCGTTCGTTCGTTGGTTCGTTCGTTCTCGAATTGAAAGACCAATTTGTAGCCGCGACGGTGGGCTTGCCGCTCGAAGACACTATTAGCGTCAGTTATGACGAGCGGAAGAGGCGCACGGTTAAAAGCTGAAAAGCAGGAAATACCGTTGTCGGTCGTCCTGTACTGGGAATGTCTCTTTCTTCCTCTACAACTGGCACAATAAGATTTCTGCGGCCTCCCATTTGTGTTGCGTCCAATGGGGGTTACATGCAGAAGAACGCGACCGACGACGTTCTTTTCCAACTCGCTCTCTTTCTTGTACGTTCGTCGATCTCGATTTTCTGTGTTCAAGCATGCTTTTCTCCTCTCCGTCTATCCGTTCAATTGATTTCGATCGTCGTCGAACGGCCTCGCGTGTTCCCCTGTCGTTTTAATAATGGAAATTGAAGGAAAGGGGTAAACGATGATTGGAAACATCGTTTGGTGAATCGGCGGCTGGAGTTCTTCCAACGATTTACTGATTTATTTCCGACAGTGAAGGGAATCGTTGATGGACGTTTTAATGCTCGACGGAGAATGCGAGTTTGCCTCGCTCCATGACTTGCTCAATGAGAAATTACTACGGTTTCGCGTTTTCTAATATACACCACGGCTTAAATTGTATACACAGTTTCCTGATAATCGCCGCCGACTTCGCGTGCACCGGTTTTTCAATAACCGCTCGCGTCAACGAGCTATTCGATCGAATTCATCGCTTGTTTACGGGTAGGACATTTATTTCTAGCATACGTATAGCGCATTAGTTAATTCCAATTCTGGTATATTCTGGTATATTCTTATATATTCGTGTACATTCTGATATATTCATGAATGAAAAACGTGGAGTAAGACCGGGTTTCTTTGCTACACTTATATTTGTGTAAAGTGGAATGGGTCAGCCATGCACAGACACGTCAGTCGATATTATGTTGAGTATTATCAGGATTTTGTGCATTTGTGCGAGACTTTAATTAAAGAAATTTAAATTAATGATAACTCAATGAGAACGATAAAGAAATAGCGATAATAAAAAAATTATTAAGAGACAAAATAAAATGTCTATGCAGCTCCCGTTGCCTCCGACTCGGTGAAATTCTTATTTTGCATAAGTCTAATTATAATTGGAACAGATAAAGAGAAAAACCATCAGACTGTGAATTCCACTTGCGTTTTATTTTCGCTGGAAAATAGAGAAGCAATAAGTACGAAAGGAAAAGAAACGGATGAATAAGACATTTCTTCGAGATTTCCAAGCAAAACCGTTCCCGCAACGAACCATAGAACGCTATTCTCGT
Source organism: Lasioglossum vierecki (assembly GCA_028455595.1). Lineage (NCBI taxonomy): Eukaryota > Metazoa > Arthropoda > Insecta > Hymenoptera > Halictidae > Lasioglossum > Lasioglossum vierecki. Next base: position 20,812,320 of record CM052335.1, on the reverse strand, counting down.
ATGAATTTTACGGGATCGTAAGTCTCGCAAACGCTCTACCATCACGACGGTGCTCTAAGACGTTTAGAGCATATCAAATTAGCGTTAAGCCTAGTTGAAAAGGCAGGACCTGGTTAAAGTAAACGCGTTTAAACGAAAACGATTCAGCTGAATAACGAACTTAACGGTTCCCGTTTCGCAGAATCTTGATCGTGTTTCGTATAATTGTAATTTATGTTTGCTATATCTAATAGGATCGAAAGTTACTTGAGTGGCACGTTTACACGTTGCACGGGCGATGCTCGGTTCTTGTACGGCCGTTCGATTTTCTCTTCGTAATTATTTTTAATTATTTTCGACGACAAAGTCGCATGACCTTTTTAAAATTGGTCAAACCGACTTGAATTTATTTAAGGCGTTATAGCGATTAGTTTGTTAGGGAATGAATAAACAAAAATTTATATAATTGGGATAGCATACGCTACCGAAATCTACAAGATAAACGAGTTGAAAAAACATCATTTCTATCAGTTTTTTAAGATTTCTACCAGTCGCCATCTAAACGAATATTTATTTATTAGTCGGTCAAACATCTTAGCAGAATTCAAGTAGTGTCCATAAATTTTCAAAGTTGTGCGATTATCAACAGTGTCTATTTTTAATATTGTCCCCAACTTTGTATGTCAAATTTTTCGGATACATTATGACACGACTTCGGAGATGTCAAAGGGTATTCGATCTTCAAAGGAAAATCTGAAATCTCATTTTCGAGTGGGAGTCATGGACGTTAGGCGACACGGACAAAGTCTGATTTTTTGAGCGTGCAATATCCGCGCGATACAAATCGCGTCGACGTCTGAAGACATCTCGGAACCGGTACCGGAAGTGGCGCTCCTCCAGAGTTGGCTGAAATAGAAATGGGTATTTTTCTTGGGCCGGGCTCGACGTATTGCCCGCATATCTTGGCCGAGGATCAACGAATACATGCATCCTTAATGCACGCTGCAGGATCTCGCCGCGGACCGTGATCCGACCAAGACCAACCACGGTGATGAATCGTATCTGGTGTTGAGCGACGGAAGAGCGATGAGAAAAATGGCGGGAACCCGCGATCAACGGAAACGCGAGCTCAGAGTAGAAAGATAAATACCGAGCCGTTACCGATCCCGTTTCGGGCACACATGATCCTACAATATTCATTTTCCGGAGCATCATATTCTGGGAAAAACACCGGGAATATTACAGCAGATTGGACTTCCTTAGGTGTCCATTTCGGTGCATGAAAATTAGTGACATGAAAGAATTAGGTTGGCATAGAATTACCGCTGTAAAAATGTTTTATACAGAGTAAATAATATATCAATATTATTAACGTTGGACCTTTTCACTCGTACCTGAAATATTTCCATTTTATATGATATTCTTAATTTGATCAATATAAAACTGATATAATACCTCGTATAATACATCAAGTAGTTTTTAAATTTAATAATGCAACGAATATTTTGAATAAGGATATAAGAACTAATATTGGCGTCTATAAGTATTAATATTGACAATAGATGACAGGCCTTGGTAAGAGAAATGCAGCGAAGTACGAAACCGTAATCCGAATCAATAAAATTCTACGGAACATTTTCTCACGACATGAATCGTGTCGACAGAACCGTAGACCGAAGTATTGTTATCAGAAATAGGGAATGTTCGAGATAAAAGTGTTTGATACACAGAAAAAAAGAAACGGTGCCAAGGTTTCGACAATGTCGTACCGAGATGATCGATAAAGATCCACGTGTTCGCCCGCAATTTTATTAATGCAAACATTTTCTGCACGTAGTAATCCTTTGTGCAGCAGTCACACTACAAGATATAAGAAAATATAGCGAAGTACAATTGATTCGAACGTCCGTAACCGGGGAAAGGAAGATATATTGTAGGAACGGGGAAACGGATCGCCTATTGTCAGACGCTTCTTCAATATCACAGAAAGCAGTGCTTCTATTCCCTTTCACCCGGCAGTGCCATCTTAAAAATGATCTTAAGCAAAAATTCTTTCTCCGACGCGGCCGTGTTCTCTTAAGGTGCGATCTCATTCGCTCCCCAAACTTTAATTGTCTATTACACAAGTAAATATCATCGGAATTATATCATATTTAGTATGATTTTAATTAAAAAAAATACCACAAATATGAATCAAAGTCCCATAAAAAAAATAATGGAAACTAAAGAAGTTGGAAATTTTTATTAGATATGTTTACATTTCTCGGCGGCCGAGGCCTCTCGAGCTCTCGAGTCTGTCCTTCTCTACGTTCGGCAAAAGTCAAAGAATACTGTCGCTGGCTCATAAATGTCCCTCGGCAGACCCGTGCTGGGGACTTATATGGAAAACATACTATAAATTAACGCGGTATTAGGACCACGGTGTAGCTAAAAATGTTTGAATCTTGATGTTTTTCTTTGAAAAAATTTTCTAGGTCTTCAACACTAGATTGCCTAAGTCATTTTGACTGCTTTTCAATTTTAATTAGAAAAACAATTGTGTACATAATGACACAGCTTCTTAGAATTTTGTGACTTTTTGTACAACACATAAATGCGTTTATTAATCATTGTAGTTGCCTCCCCCCCTCTTTCATTTCCGGTATATATATAGATATATGTGTGTGTTATACCTGTATTGCCCAAAAGCAGCCATTTTGACTACTTGGGAAATTTTAAATAATCAAATGACTTTTATTATTGAATTGAGTAAATTTCTTACATGTTTATATATTTTTTGATTACCGTCACTTGTACGTGACTTGTTATTCGAATGCCAGGCCTGCCCACGCACCTCATCCCCTTGAACGCGCGATAACGTAGTTCAGGGGGGAAGGAGGATCACTGATTGTGGGATCACTTACTGTAATCGATACGCTTTGAGAGAGTGGAAGGACGCGAACTTACTAATAACTTTTTGTATGACTGCAAATAATATAAGAAATATTAAAAATTAATTTCAAACAAATTTCTTTACACATTAGTTATTCTTTCACAATGCGGTCATTTTGACTGCTTTGGGGCAATATAGGTATATACTAAGTTTCAGTCTTTCTAGTGTTAAAGAGAGCGTAGATTTGCAGGAAGATTCGTGGTCCGGCGATAGTGGGCCGTCAAAATAGATCTGTTGGAGATCAAAAGCGAAGCGAATTGGCACAAGACTGATCCTAAGCCCGGGTTAGGCCGACGGGACGTCGGAGAGCCTGCGGTCCAACGACAACATCAAACAGGGCTTTTTCCTAGGCGGACTATCGCTGTCTGGCGAGGAGACTCTCGCACATGGCCTGGCAAGAATCCGCAAAGTTACGTCGTCGTCGCCGTTGGCAAAAAAATGGTTGTTCTGGCCGACTGTGACGTCGGCCGCGAATTCCGTTTCCTCTTCTCGAGGTCCGTTTCCTCGGGGCGAGAGTGCGAAACTGGGTCCCTGTTTAAGCATGCAAATGCCGGTCCAGCCATAAATTACCCGGGATATACCGGCGTGCTCTTTGTCCGATTAACAGTCCGGATTCGCCGTTGACAAAAAACACCAGCTACACGGCCGTGTCGTCTCCGTTCCCGGCCATAAAACTCGTGTATCAGGTGATGTACACAACTATTATGCGATCCGGCCAGCCGGGGACGCTTTATCCTACGGACCCGCTAAGCCGCGGCAAAACAACGCCCGGGACGAGGATGAATTCGCGAACGACTCGCGAAATCACGGAGTCCATTTTGCCAACCCAACACTCTCAACCCCCTTCAGAGTTACTGGCGTCATCGCCTTCAACCCTTCCGCCAACTATCGAATCAATCTTCTCGCTTAACCGAGGATTAGCGCGTAGGGTGCACGTGCAGGCTGACAAGAACGGAAATCGAAAGTTGACAAATGAAAAATTTCACATACGATGTGAACTCTTTTGAAAAGTTTGAACAATTGGATTGCTGTACACGTGAACAAAGTTGTCGGAATTGCGAAGAAAATACTGAAAGTTCTAATTTGCAAGCTTTTTTATGAGAGCTTGTATGGGAAATTTTGAAAACACCACTTTACCAATGAAACTGTAGTAAAATTCGACTTTCAATCATTGGGTTTATCAATTATTCCGCATGGCATTGTTTTAAACTAAATCAATTAAATATAATTTTTACGATATTCTGAAGAATTAACTGTTTTTCTAAACCGTTTTTCCTTTAAACATCTCTCTAAACGAGAAACATACGACTTAGATCACATTCATTACTATGGACAGAAATATTGATTACTTTTTAATCAAATTTCATTTGATATAAAATGCAACGCGAAACGTTTGTTAGACTTCCGTTCATGGATAACAAGATTCCTTTTCTTGATCTGAACGCCTTTGTCTCGGATTTAAGTCGCGAGGTCTGCTTGAAATGAAACATAGATTACGGTAAATCAAATTGTGCGACTACAGGAAAATGTGTTCAGTTGCAGTGCTCTTTCAACTTAAAAATTAAACATTTCTTTCGACCTAAAGTAACTCCATGAAATTGATGTAATAGCTCGTGCAATGCTTAAGTGTTTAGTAGTAATTGATTAGATATAGTGCCGGATTAAGCCCCGCAGCAGGAGTAGCAAATGCTACGGGCCCCGCGCTTGCAGCAGAAAATTTACCTAAAATTTGGTCGATAATTTTCCCAGATATTTTTGTTTAAAAAAAAGTCTTTCATCGTGTTTTGTTATATTATTCTGCAAAAT
>CM052335.1:20790947-20807503 GCA_028455595.1 Lasioglossum vierecki | reverse complement strand
GTTGTTTCCATGAAAAGTGGAATTTTATCTCAATCCGCTTTTTTAAAATTCGTCTACGATAATTGGAAAATGCAAAAACATCCGCAGTGTACTAATTATATAGTCCATTATTATTAATCATATCTTTGTTTGCAACAACGAATTATGCATTCGTTTAACTTCGTATTACAGCCTCCACGTATTCGCCAGGGGAGAAGTCATGAAAACAAATTTGAAAGGTTGAAAAATATAATGCAACTTAACAAATGCAACTCGAGTGAAAGTATGTGACAAGCGGCGTTCTACCTGACAACTACAGAATATATCCGCAGCTCTTTGTCTCCTTTTTTACCGTCTTTGTTTCTCAGTTAGTTTGTTTTATCGCGTTTTTGTTTGTGTCGCTCGGTAAGGGAGGAAGGCAGGCAGGGTACCGGGGAAGCGCATGAAATTTACATGAAATGACGCCGATGCGATCGACAATGAGCTGTTACGCTCGCGGACGCATTGTCCGCGCTCGGTCGCAGAACGAACAGGATGCGCGCAACACGCTCCGCTTGCAACGATGAAATTCGGACGAAAACGTACGTGTCTCGCTGGGTCCTCGACGCTGTTCCCTAGGTAACAAGCACCTGGTCGAGCATTCTGATTGAAATGCGTTTTTACGCTGCATTGATAGTTCCAGAGGAACAGCTGTTGCAGGTTTAGTGCATTTCGGTAGAATTTATTACGGCAAAGACATACAATGCTCATATTAGACCGCAGACTTTCGTGCAAAATATAAATAATCACTGTCACGTGGGCGTTTCTATTTTCTCGAAAGAATTTCAACGAACTGAAAATAACCAGACAATATTTTTACTCATTTTTATGAAAATAAAACGTATCTTCCGACCTAGAATATTTTAGTATAAGCGATTACATAAAATTTTAAAGAATACAATAATTAGAAAAGAATGGAGACAATATAATTTGTTTACACTCCTACCGTAACTCATTATTTACACTTATTACCGTAACTCATCATTGTATATTATTTTTCTAATTATTTTGCCACAGCAAACGCAGAAATGTAGCTCTTGAAAAACATCCACACAGGGATCAAAACGTTGAGTTAAATTAATTTGCAAGCTTGCTGTTGTTTTTAATGATCGAACCTTGCGCCGAAATCACAAATTTAATTTTTATTACAATTTCGATCGAGAAAAATTTTCAATTAATGCAAATAATATATTGAATGATTAGTGTCGCCTCAGAGTCGCCGTTTGACTGCTAAGGGTTAAACCAGCAGACAAATGATAACACGGGAGGAAAATATAGAGTACAATTTGTTGAGACACGACTTGGTTCGTACACAGCTTATGGCAAGCCACAGGCGATGATCATTCTCTGAAAAACCATTATCCGAGACCCAAGACCTCTTCCTCCCGGAATCGATAGCAGACCAATCTCCACGCTTTCGGAACTGCGTTATCCTTTCCCAACAACGCTAATTTATCCCGCAGCAATCGGTTGATCCTCCGCCGATCGCCTATAGTTCGGTCCAAGCCGTGTCCCGGGCGAAAAAAAAACAGAGAACTTCGCTGATCCTTTCTTGTTTTCTTCGAGCAATAAACTAACCGTAAAAGCGGGTTAAGTGATTGCAGCCGCGCCGAGGAAACTGCTTTTCGTTTCCTCCGAACGATCTCCCCTCTCCTACCCCCGTTGCTTCGTCGTAGGTTTTTTTCTCCCGTTCCCTGTTGGTCTGCCTCGTTTCCCCGTAGGATATCGCGATGGGTTGATTTATCGATTCCCCGTAAAACGAAAGGTGTCGGTGTCGATGCTGCAACGACGACGGCGGCGGTGCTTTGCCGTTCGCGCGAATGGCAGCACTGGTCCGAAGGCCGTGGCCAGCGCTGTCATTCGGGTGGGATCTATTTAAGGTGGTTCGCGGACCGTGACGGAAAGTAATTGATGGACAGAATTTCGAGAAGCCACTTCCCGCGACCCAGAAATCTTTTTACCCTCCTCGCGGCGAGCACAATCACACCTGAAAACCAATGGAAACCAGCCGACCTAAGATCGAGCCACGCGATCCTCTCTAGCTTTGTCCAATCGATGGATCCGAAGATCGCCAGTTCCCTGAATCGACTTTCTAGAAAATGACGCTCTGAAAAAATTGATTGCGCTGCGAATTTTTGTTCGAAACGCTTCGAATGCATTCCAATTGTCAATTTTCGATTTTAGTGGTTGATTGTATCGGAAAATTTTGAAAAATTAACTGGCGTATTCTAGTAATTCGGGTACGCACTCTACATAATTTTTTACACAGTAGTACTACGTGAGAATCTGGATCGGATTGATTACAGGGGTAGTTTAAGCTTGAATTGTCAATTCCAGGTGTTTATAGGGAGTTGGTTGCATTGGAAAATTTCGGAAAATTACCCATTCGGGTCCCATGGAGATCACCGATACAGATTTCCCCGACACAGTTTTCACCGACTCCAGATTTCATTGACAACGAATGTAACCGACAACGCCTTTAACCGACAGCGATTTTGAATGACACAGTTTTCACTGGCTCCAGATTTGACTGACAACGATTTTGACCGACACCGTTTTCACCAACTCTAGATTTGATCGACATCAATTTTAACCAACATAGTTTTCACCGGCTCCGGATTTGACCGGCAACGAATTTAACCACGGCGCTTTTAACCGACAATGATTTTGACCGACACGAATTTGACCGACAACGATTTTAACCGACACAGTTTTCACCGACTCCAAATTTGACCAACAACGAATTTAACTACGGCGCATTTAACCGACAACAATTTTAACCGTCACAGTTTTCACCGACTCCGAATTTAACCACGGCGCGTTTAACCGACAACGATTTTGACCGACACGAATTTGACCGGCAACGAATTTAACCGACATAGTTTTCACCGACTCCGAATTTGACCAACAACGAATTTAACCACGACGCGTTTAACCGACAACGATTTTAGATTCGTTGGCGGCCTTTGTTGCCGATCAAATCCGCTGTCGGTTAAATTCGTTGTCGGTCAAATCTGAAATCAGTGAAATATTGTCGGGGAAATCTGTTTCGGTGATTTCCATGGGACCCGCGTATTCTAGCTCCATTCAGATACACAATCAATAATTTTTTGATGATTTGTACTAGAGTGAACATCGGATGCATTGATCAGTGTTGGTTCAAGTCAATATTTAAAATTTTGATTTCAACAATGAACCGAATAAAACAATGTTCATAAATTGAGGCAAGAAATTTTCCAACCCGATGAACGTCATCCGTAAACATTCCCAGACTCAGAAAAAATTGTTCAAAAGTATAACACGATCGAGAAGACTCAATTAACTTAAGAACTTTAATTCCTCATGATTTATTGCGGCGGTCGCGCGACGTTTGCGACAGCGATAATCGTGTACAAATGATTGCTCATTGTTATCCAATCAGCGATGATTATCATTATTTCTTAACGATCTCGCACAGTCGACTAACATCACCTGACGTACAAAATACTTGTTTGAAAATCTTGGTTAGGTGTTTCTGGTCGTTCAACATTGTTTCATTGTCTGAAAATGACCGATCATGAATATTGAATTTAATAAGCGACACGTCTGACGTTGGATAACGATGTTGCATTCTTGCAACATGTACACCCTACTTGGAGCATAATTAAATTTCGCTAAAAGCACAAATAGATCGTACATGCTCCGTCGACAAGAGGCACAACGAAATTACCGTGAATTATGCTCGGTCAAAGAAACATTTCCTTTCGACTACCTCTTGCGTAACTTCCCATATAAAAACTCCTCTCCGGCATAAAAAAGGCATCCGCGTATTAAATTCTGTCGAAAAAACAGCGCATAATTTGACCAGCGAGAGAAAAGTTAATGCGTCGAGCGAGATAGAAAATAAATTGAAATTTCCTGTGTAAAAAGGACAAGAAATGAAATGCAGCTTGAGGATCATTGCCCGTGGCTACGTATCAGATCAGCTTTTTTACCATGAAACTCTTAATGTGTAAAAGGGAGAAAAAGAACATCGTGCACACGGTCCGAATAGTAGCGTGTTAAATTTGATCGTGGGATAAAATCCGACAAAGAAAAAAAAAGCGATACCTGATTTCGAAGAAATTTAATAACGCGGCGGCGAGCAGAATAAAAGACAATTGAAATTTCGCTGGCTCCAGTAAAAATGAATAGAACACCGACCGTGTGACGTTCATTGGCCACCGCCCCCGTATTAGATTAATTTTTCACCGATGGAAACCGCTAATTGCCCGGCGAGCAACGTACGCGGAATACGTTCCGAGATTTTCATTATTCCATTAAGGAAATTTGCATGGGCGGCGAACTACGCGGTACGTATTAAATTATCGCCGCGTTTTATTAAGGCTGTCCGGGACGTCTTTCGGGTCAACTCCGCCGGGAGGATTAATTTACAATTAATGCCCGGTGCCCCTAATCTCTGACGCTTAAAAGCGCATTACACGGAGCTTCCACCACGCCGAATTCCGACCCAATGTCCCCCACCCCCGGCAAATCGGCTATCTGTCGAATTTATTTCGGCGGATCTGCTTATCACGCCGGAAACGCCGGCCGGGACCAAAGGAATCGATTCCTTGCCGTGATCGATCGCCTCCGACGACGGAAACCGCAAATCCGTAGCTCGTACTGGGTGAAGATCGCGTTTTCGATGTTTCGCAAAATGATTAGAAAAATCAGAATTTCTGATACGATATTCAGAAAAGTTTCGAAATCTGTTCGATCCAGATTCGAATATACTTGCAAGCACAATATTACATCCATTTACCAAAGTATTTGTAGAAGACGAAACACCTCCTTTCTTTTCCTCGTATTGAAACATTTTACTAGCTAACGTGGTTCTTGAATCGGAAGATTCAAATCCGAATCCAGCGTTTAGTATTCCTACAAAAATAGCTATTTGTTGTGTAGAAAAATGATCGAATTTTTGCGCTGCGAATAAAAATTTGTAATATCCTGAAGATAAATTACGATCGATAACTAATTAATTAATTAATTATTTGTAAAAGGCTCGTACTTGCATAAGTTCGAGTATACTTAGGAGCAGAATATTACATCCATTTACCAAAGTATTTGTAGAAGACGAAACACCTCCTTTCTTTTCCTCGTATTGAAACATTTTACTAGCTAACGTGGTTCTTGAATCGGAAGATTCAAATCCGAATCCAGCGTTTAGTATTCCTACAAAAATAGCTATTTGTTGTGTAGAAAAATGATCGAACCTTTGCGCCGCGAATAAAAATTTGTAATATCCTGAAGATAAATTACGATCGATAACTAATTAATTAATTATTTGTAGAAGTACTTGCATAAGTTCGAGTATACGTAGGACAACGATTTCTATTTTTTGAAGTACACATAGCAAGTACGGTGAAAAATTAATTTTCAGTTATTATTGATCTTGTGAAACACTCAGTACATTCAGTATTTTTCAAACGCAAAATTTCTCTCAAAGATGATCCAGAATCGGATCGAGAAAAATTTTATAAATTGCAAAATTGCTTTGTTTTGATTTTTTTTCGAACCTGTGCGCCGATATCATAAACTAATTTCTACCTATAGAGAGTTCGAATTGTCTCGCATAACGAAATGAAATTGATTTTCTTTTTTTTTTTTGGATATCGAAAATTTCAAGACGTGTGAATTGAAGTTACGTCCACGCTAAAGTAACATGAGATGGTGACGGCAACGATGTTTTCGTGGATGGTCATTAAACAAATTTATTTATTAAGCCGAATTTTCTGAATAAAAATCGTACGGCCCGGAAATGTGACGGCAGCAAAGTTGCATCGGTAGCGGCGCAGTGACTAGAGTCGTACTGCTAAGATAACAGTTGGAAATTTCATTAACAATAATCTCGGAATGTAGACGAGACCGTTCGGCTAGTTCCTCTGGTCTTTCCGTATCATTTGGTATGTATGCTTCCCGGTGGCGGTTCATGTAGCTCGTGTTTTTCTTATCGTTCGAGTGGCTCTCCTCGAGGTTTATATTGTAGCTCCATTTCAATGCGGCGTTTTAGAGAGCTCCGGTGTATTCGCCGGAACGCGAATAAAAGTGTCCTTTGAGGAGGATATTGGAGCAAGGTTTAGTGAAGCTCGCGTAACAATATTTTGTCTTGGCGCAGCGCATCCTCAAAGGAGAGGCAACTCCTATTGAAAATCAAAGAGCCTTTAAACTCGTCGAGGCAGCACTGGGAACCCGAAAGGAAGACGAAGAAAAACACGCACTCGGGATACCGCTTGTTTCCTCTTCCTTTTTCTCCTTTACCTGTCTTTCTCTCTTTCTTCGCCATTTCCCGGATTAGGTACCACTTCTGCTACCATCAGACTTCTTCAGCTTCTTCTTCCTCTCTTCTCGCTCGACCGAACCTTTAATTCCTTCAATCCTGACTATAGATCCGATTAGATCGTCTTTCTCGCTTCTTGTTTCCGGTCTACCTCTCTCTCTCTCTTTTTCTCTCTTTCTCTATCCCAACGTTTGGCAACAGTGTGCGTCTTTGGCTCGATTCCCGAAAACTGAATCCGGGAGTCCAGATTGAATAATCCGCGCGATACATTCCGGTCGGAATTGCATGAAATACTATGGTGGCGCTACGACTTTTCGGGAAAGGAGATTGCGCCTTCGGTAAATGCGGAAATGCTGTCGGTCGTCTCGAATGGCGTTCCCAGTTCCCAGATATGGAATTATTGGCTCGACGAGACTGAGCACGTTGCCGGAGACGCTGATGCTGCCTCGCTCGTCCGTCAACCTCGCTTCCGGCTCGGGAATAAGCGGACAGATTTTAAGAGCAGTAAAGCCGGACAGATATCGTCGGATAAAGAACCCCGCAAAATTTATCGAGAAATAATTCGAGATTAATATTTCACTTTTACAGTCCGACTTTAACTGCCTGCGATTCGTTTCTGACCCCGAAACGGTATCTCAGAATCGGCTGTAAAAGTTAAATGAAACTGCGTTTTCTCTTTGAATAATTTTAATAATGTCTTTAATGTAGTTGGCCTCTTTTGTCGCAAATAGACTGGTGGCTTTGATGCATTTGTGAGAAAAAACGGTGGATGCGATGTAAAACAAGAAAAACATTAACCCTTCGCTGCATATCTGATACAGTTAACAAGTCTGGTATAATAGTAAACTAAGAATTTGTTTTCTTACCACGTTTATTTTTCTGAAAATGTTGCTTTAGTTTGTTTCTTAAGTCCTTCTCCCGTAAATAAAACACAAAAACTGACCATCTTTCAATGTTTTCATCCCAATTAAAAAATCATGCAGTAAAGGGTTAAGACGATTTAAGGACGTCCATATATTATTTTCAATGGATTACAATTATTAAAGATAGGAATAACTTTTTTATATAGTTCTTGCGTGCAAAACGAAAATTGTCCGAGTGGATTATAAAAGTTGAATGAAAGTGGGTTCCTCTTTGAATAATTTTAATAATGTCTTGGCAAGAGACGGGCCCGATAAAAATGAATTTAAGGTTTGAACATTGGTACAGCAATTTGTAAGGGCGCCCTACATGGTCTTTCGCCTTCGTAGAATATTGTGAACGTACAAAGTTTAAAGTCCTCTTGGCCTTCGTCGAACTAACAAGCAGAGTGCAAGGATGTTGTCACGCCGATTTAGTTGAGACTCTGTATACTTACAGATCCCGATCTCCCATTTACGAATATATACCATTATAGACGCTAACACTCAATAGTTTTTGAGATGTTCATAAACAAACTTCTTACATTACTGCTTACATCTGCTATTAGAGGAGGTATACAACGAATATTTATTTTAGAGGTATATAACGAATTAATTTCGGCTAATTTATTTATAATTTATTAATACGTTTGTTCTTTAACTTGCATATAAATAAATGTGCAATATCTTACGAACAAGTTAATGTTACACAACGAATTTATTTATAATTTATTAATCCTTTTGTTTTTCAACTTGTAATAAATGTGCAATCTCATATAGACAAGTCAATGTTACACAACGAATAAATAATATAAATAACTATGAAAAAAAAATTTTCACCAAACGAGAATCGAACCCTAGCCCACCAGGTGGAAGTCTCGTTGTATACCACTTAAGAACTTTGTTTATGAATATCTGAAAAAACTATTGAGTGATAGCGTCTACAATGGTATACATTCGTAAATGGGAGATCGAGATCTATAAGTATACAGAGTCTCAACTAAATCGGTGTGACAACGTCCTTGCACTCTCCTTGTAAGGAGTACGGTTGAGATTATGCGAAAGATATTTCGTGGGGATGTTTAGTTCGCCGGATCGAATGGCTCAGCGGGGTAGAATGTTTATGGTAGCCGGTTGGAACCGAAATGAAATCCTCTGGTTTTGTTTTCCACTAAAACATGAAATTACAAAGCTGTCCCGGGCGCGCGATCGCTGTCGCGCATAACAAACAATGATTTACCCCTTTGTTTTGGTGGTGGAGGGAGGAGGAGAGGATTTCAGGGCACAGTGTTCCCCACGGTGTTCCTCCAGCAATATGTAAAATTCACAAACGCCTTCTCTCTCTCCCGAAGCGGTTCCCTGGAATCCCGACTATATTTCTTCCGCATATTTTCGATTCGCCGGCTGCGCTTCGCGCGGCAATCTCCTTGCATCCGTGAATTTCATTATGTATATTCCGTATCGGGGCTCTTCCGTTTCTTCATCTTGTTCGGGGATCGAAAACAGGATAGCGCCGCATGGAACACGCTCGGATGGAACTGTGTTGCGAGCGAGCGTGATACAGCGAAAAAATAATAAGAAGAATAATAATGCACGTTGCCCATGGCATACGCAAAATAGAAGACGACAATGCGCGCGAATAAACCCGCCGCGCCCCGTGAATGATAAAAAGAAGCGAAGGGAATAAAAATGGAGAACACGGAATGGAAACGGAGGGAAAACTCGGATTGCAATTTAAACGTCGCGCGATCCTCGAGCAACCATTACATCGGTGTCAAATCGAGTCGCGTTTCGAAGTTTCACCTCGATACATTTCGATTGCGTTGGTACTCCGATCGAACACGTTGTGTCTTTTCGAACGAGAAAATGTACAATCTTATTTTTTTCCCATTTCTGAATAACATTACTTAGAAAGTAAGCGTACCTTTCCGCAGCAGAATTTCCATTTCCGCTGGACATAGCTTGCTTAATAACTACACAGCGGATCTTTATGCAAATTTTCTACGCGAATTGCAACACAAACTCGATGAAATAAACATTTATTTTCTTTCTTAATATGTTTATTGCGCTAAGAATGATGTAACAGTATTTTCAATTTCTTCTAAAAGTGCACCTACTCATTTTTATAATTAATTAATTTTTTCGATCGTAATTTATCTTAATGATAGTATTAATATTTATTCGCGGCGCACTGGTTCGATCATTTATAACAATGGAAAAGAAAAGGAAGGAGGCGTTTCGTCCTAGACTCATCAGTAAGGCTATCTAGCGGACCTTGCCTTATACACGGGATGCTAGAAGGCAATTTGGAAAACGAATTTATGCTGAAAGATGACATATCAGTGACTAACGAGAAAGACTTTCTGACGGTGTCGTCCATCTTCGGGACGGTGTCCGAACTAATCGTTCAAACATTTTTGTCTACTTTTGGGACGGAACCTACTCATTTTTGCCGTAAATATATAAAATCCGCTGTCCATTAATAACTGAACGTAACATTATCTTTCTTTCTCACGATGTTACTAAAGTTCTCGTTACTCACCACACACTGTAATACTCTGTAACGTACGTTAACGTTGTAATAAGTCTCATAACAGATTTCCTAATAAAAAAAGTAACCGTAACGCAGGTGATGAAACGGAGCAGGCGTTTAAGATAAGAGGCAGTATCAGAGAGCTGTTTGTTCGATATAAAAGCCTGAATAAAGAGGATGTTCGTGACACGATAAAAGTTGTACGGCGAACGGGGCGACGAGTCTCTCGGAATTAATTAGTGTGAAACCACGGGCCGGATAATTTATGAAAACGGTCGCAATAAACATTATCAATCTACTGTAATCAAGCTACACCGTAAATAAACCGTTTGCGGGTTTTTACAGTCGGCGAGAGCGCGTCGTAACAGCGTCGTGGAACCAGTTCGCCGGTAAGAAAAACAATCTTCGCCGAAGCGGTAACCGTAGAACGCACGCACCGAGTTGCATGTTGCACCGGTGGAAAATAATGGCGCATCGTACCGGTGCAGGGAGACCGGTGACAACATCATGGAAACCCATCTGATGCAACGCAGACCCGCTACACACCCGGACCGCCTAGACCATCCGAGACATCCTAGAGGCTACACCGCAACGCAACCATTTCGCGTGTTGTGTGATGCAAGTCGGATTGCAAGAGTGCACGCGCGCGAACCGGAGTGAACGAACCAACGCGGTGCAGCCGCGGTGCAGCGCAGACATGATGTTGCAGGCAAGCCTTGTACACTGTCGCTCAAAAGTATCAGCGCAGCACAAATTTTTATTCGCGGCGCAAAGGTTCGATCATTTACAACAACGGTACAACAGGACGAAACGCCTCCTTTTTTTTCCTCGTATTAAAACATTTTAATAGATAACGTGGTTCTTGAACCTGAAGATTCAAATCCGAATCCAGCGTTTAGTATTCACAAAAATAGCTAATTGTTGTTGTAAATGATCGAACCATTGCGCCGCGAATAAAAATTTGTAATATCCTGAAGATAAATTACGATCGATAACTAATTAATTAATTATTTCCCTGGGAAAGTCGATTCTGATCGATCGCACATTATTGCACACTGAACGTTCGATTTTTTAATGCAAATCTCGCGGAATCATTTTCATTGAGAGAATCAGAAACACATGTTGCCAGTAGTGATTGGGAAACAGGAATTAATAGGTAACTTCGAAAGATTGTAACAAATTGTTAGAAATAATAGGAATGATATCATTGTGTAATAGAAAATATATATTTTTATATATTGATTCGAATGTTTTCTTTTAAATACGACAGAACTCTTCGTCCAATCTAATATTAATAGCGAGCAGGTTTAACATGTACCACTTTGTGGCATCCGCTGATGATCTCTGAGGTCCCATCTTCAGTTTTGAATTTCACTTTAAACGAAGTTTATTCGAGTATCAATCTGACTCTCGTGTAAAATTGTTGTACAGGGTGAACCAGTAAAAAAAGATTACTTTGTTATTAGGTCTTATCTGGTCGAAAATGATTTATCGGAAATGTTTTCAAGAGAGCTTCCACGTGAGTCTAGCATTTTCTTTTTTAACGTCAAAACGTTATAGGTGTATTTGCAAGAAGTTGAAGATGACGTTGAAAAATCATGAGAAGAAAGAGTTGACGAACGGGCTGTTAGTAACAGAGTAATCTCTGTTGGTCACGGTTCGTGGGAGGGGAGAGGGTGTCACCTTATGCGTATATAAATGAAAAACTAAATATTCTTAAGATACGAAAGATTTGATCGAGATGAAATGGTTAAACTGCAAGATGTTTACGTCATTGTTAAACATTGTATTATTTGCAAGATACAAGCGAACCGACTGCTACTGAAGGAGAAACGTCTTTAGATTGTCGTCTAACCTAACAAAAGCGGATTCAGGGAGCTTTTCCGAAGCGATCGTGATCAAGAAAGTGTCCAGATTACTTTTGAGCGGCAGTGTATGCGTTTCTCCGGGAACAAGCGAGAGAGGGTGCCAGGAGGAGAGGTGAGCGTAGTCACGGTTCGTGGGAAAACCTTGAAAGTGTTGCCCCCGGGGCGAAGAAAAATGCCGACGCGTTCGAACGGATTGATGAAACTTAATGAACTGCCAACAGCCGCTTTCCGGGTGGTTTTCCTCGGACCGCTAATGTGCCCTCGTGAACAGTTGGGAACAGGTGACGCAAAGACGCCACGGAGATTGCTGCACAGTCATTTCCGAGTCGGTAATTTCCTTGTGCGTCTCTCTTTGCGAAACGATGCAATAATCTTGATTTTACTTGTCCAGTCCACTTTCATTGTTTGGGACTAATTGTACCCGCGACTTTGTCCACGTGCAACAACAAATCTTGCTTGATTATTAACGTAATTAAATTTCCAATCGCAAAGCTGGTCTCAGATTTTTCCTTCGTAATTGTATTGAATTTATTTTTCTCATGAAAACTTTTCCAGTTATATTTTCCATAACGAACAAAAATAATCGTCAGTTATCATTTTTCCCCGAATTTTTCATTTTTTCGGGCAACTTTTCCAATTTTTCTTTCCCTAAACACTTTATTCGAACTATAACGAACATTTAAAAAAATTAGCCAAATCGGTCCAGCCGTTCTCAAGTGATGCCAACGAACAGCACATTTAATTTTTATTTATATAGATAGAGATTCTAACATAATTTTACAAGTATTGTTATTGCATCCTGCCTTAAATTTTGCCCGTTCTCTAATAATAATACCATTTTGTATCGTCAGTTTAAAGTGGAATGTTATACTATACGATTGCGTTCACATTGCTGCTTTATTATTATTTAATTGCTCGTGTTGCTGTCTACGATGCTGTGGTATTCCGTTCCCCGATATTGCAAGGCCAGTAGGAACCGTATATCAACTATTCCCGGGAATGTTACCGTTCGCAAATTAAATTACTCCATCCATAATTAACGGAACAGGCTCTCGTAGATCCCAGAAAGTCGTTAAACAATATTCTCTGCAAATAACATTCTAGCAATACCACTGATATTTCGATTGTTTCACCACGCCCGAAACAAGATTTTCGCATCTTGCTGACGCACACGCACAGCACGGACGTGCACGTATACACAAAATTCAATGCTAGTAACTGTAGTTTTACAAGAATATCTCGAAAACTATTCATTTTAGCCAAAAATGACACGTACATTTTGTGTTCAGCGTGTCAAAACGAATAGAATGACGTATGTCACATATCGAAAGGACGGGGGGTTTCTAAAGTTCAGCCGTGTGTCGTTAATTCAAAATCAAGCCAGAGCGATCGCGAGATATCGTCGCGAACTGCTCAACAATCGTGACTGCCACGAATTAATTTGTACACCCCTGAATTCCGTATAGCACCTGCGACGTATAAACTTTCGAGCGCCGTTTATTAAAATGTACAAAGCACGAGGTCATCGGGAACGGGAACCAGTGAAAAGGGTTTTAGTGAGTCGAAGGAATTCTGCAGACCGTAACCAAAGTGCAGGACACTCCCCTTGCTGGGCTGGAATAAAGGGTTAAACAAACTGGCTACGCGGACAATTTCAACTATGCAGTGGCGGAGCGAGAGCGCGGGCGCGCAGAAATTAAAAAGAAAACTTAATTGCTGAAAAAAACGATTGCAAGAACTGGAAGAATGCCAGGGGGTAATCCGCAATAAAAAGCGAAGCGTGTAGCGCGCGAGCGGGCACCGGTTGGTTCCCTTGCTCGGATTCAACAAACGACCGAATAAACTTCACGTGCAGTCAATTTCATAAAATATGTGCACGGGAACCCGCAGGACTCCTTTATTGCGAGACAGAAGGACAAGCTCAAAGCTGTGTAGCCGCGGGAATCGTGGATACGGTATAGTTCGTACGGTTTCTACAGTTCGTACGAACGTGTGCGGCGTTATTTACGCAACAAAGGCGAGGAGCGTGTTATCTTTCGATCCTGGTGTGTACATTCGCCGCGATACCGTCGGCTCTATCGATGTTTTTCCCCGGGATAGCGGTTCCGCTGAAAAACGCATGCGTTTTCCCAGCTTTAAAAGGCCACTCGCCTCCCCCCGCCCCCTCCACGTCGTCGCGCCGGTCCGTTTTCTGCGATATCTGAACAAAGGCTGGAAAAGAGGGTTAGTGGCGTCGACTTCGCGAAATGGAAACGGGAAATCGTAACGAAACCAGCAGCTCCGGTAAAGAACAGAGAACCTGCAGGAACGAAAAGTTACGGAGAATCGCGTTCAAGGGTCTTCTGGTCTAAAGCGTTTATTACAACGACGCCACTATGCTCCATTCTCTGAAAAAAA
This sequence comes from Lasioglossum vierecki, assembly GCA_028455595.1. Classification (NCBI taxonomy): domain Eukaryota; kingdom Metazoa; phylum Arthropoda; class Insecta; order Hymenoptera; family Halictidae; genus Lasioglossum; species Lasioglossum vierecki. The sequence continues at coordinate 20,793,487 of CM052335.1, read as the reverse complement.
CTGCGCATTCAAACTATCGAGCTGTTCGGAACAAAGTCAGGGGAGGGAGCAGGAATCGAGGGGAAAATTTTTCCCTTTACCAGTACTCTATTAGTCACGTGACGTCGGAGAAGGGGAAGGTAGAGTGGGGACACAAAGAGTGATGAGTTTGAAATTTCTTTATTAATTTGAAAGCAATCTCTAATTAATTTTGCATTATTTGTAATGAACGATCGATTATCAACCAGTTTTCTATTTGGTAGAATTTTTCTGGACAATTTTGTTAAAAAGCAAAAGAAACGTTAACGAAGTTTCTGATGCTATTATTTGTGATAACAAATTGATTGTTAACCCTTTACTGTATGACTATTTTAATTGGGATGAAAAAATTGAAAGAAGGTTAGCTTTTGTGTTTTATTTAAGGGAAAATTATTAAAACAACATTTTCAGAAAAATAAACATAATTTAGAATAAGTTTTAATTTCTTTTAATTTTAATTAATTTAGAATAGTAAGAAAACACATTCTTAGTTTATATATAATATACCAGATTTGTTAACGGTATCAGATGTGATACACTATGCAGGGAAGGATTAATTATTTTATGGCGTAGCACGATATAATCATGATTTTATTATCCTCTGATGTGTCGACGGAAATCAATTTCGTTTTCATGCATTTCTAATGAAAAGTGACGGACGAAATAGAAAATATAAAGGCATTCCAGGAATTTGAAAATACTGTGGTGTGTAAAATATTGATTTTTTGTAGAGCAGGAGTGAAATCGTCTGCAGAGAAGTCACGTTACGAGTCTCTTGTTAGGGGCGGGGGGCCTCGGCGCGTTTGCCCCCGGAAATTCAGCTCCTTTCCTTTTGTTAACTTTCTGTAACCCAGTGCTTGCTCGGACAAACCGCACACTCACCGCCGGCACGATTTTACATCCAGAAAATGGAGCGTTATCGTGGCCCGAGAAAACCCACTTCCTATTCGCCGGCCCGCGGGCTCGAGAGCTTTCGCAGATGCTTCCGGAATCCGACGAAATGATACTTCCGTTTGTATTGGCTCCACCGGAAAGCTCTGATCGCTGAGTCGAAATCCTCGAGCCGAGCGAACGGACTACGTGCTACGAAAATAATCTATTAACTCGTGTACGCTCATGGCGAGCAGAAAAATCTTCGGATGATATTTGTTTTTATCGGTTCGTCGAAAATCTGACGAAACTATTTAAGGCTTCTGAAAATTCTCACGAAATGGTGGAACATCAGATTCAACAGAATTTAGTACAATTTTTATCTATTTTATTTTAATCCATTTTGCATACGTGTAAAATAAAGCGTCAACATTCTTTCCATTAAATTACAATAGCTGAACTAGCAAACCGAGGAACATGAGTTTTAAGTAGCTTTATAGTGATAACATAAGTGTATCTACTCGAAACATTTATTCATTTCTAATTTAATCGTTAATAGAATTTATGTATCTTAATAGAATAATCTAATGAATTCTTAATTATGAAGATTTCAAGAAATACAGAGAAATGTATAACCAAAAATATCGGTAATTTAAATTATACAGACCACGGATTTGCTCATATTTATTTTACACGATTTGTTTAAACGCAGTTCTCTTTATAAGAGTTTAACCGTTGCGTTGTGAAAGTGGAACCAGAAATATTTGAAGACTTTAAAAAAGAAAATAATAGCAGCATTTTGAAATTATTCTAATGTCTTCACTGTTTCAAATGGCACCTACTCACTTTTATCATAAATGCACAAAATCCTCTGTCTGTATGCAACTTGAAGGGTTAAAATCTAGGCGCAATTGAATTTCAGGAATATAAATGTTTCTAATACACCGATGAAAATTGCGGATGTCTTACTTTTTCCCACTCCGGCGAATGCGTTTCAAAATTCCCCGACAATGGAGCCACTTCCCTCGAGCCGTCCGCAATCTGAAGAAGTGGCTGGTCGACGGTAAACATTTATAAATTTCGCGATCACGTTCGCGGGAACGACGCGCCATAAACTAGCGGCGAAGCGTGCCGCGTTTCTCTCGGCAGTGGAAAAGAAGAATAACTCGGTCGACCGGGTTATATTCCTTCAGGATCGTAATGACGAATCCGCACGAAAATCGGAGGACCGAGTACTCTTCCGGTTCCGCGGTCGAATCAATTCAAATTCCAACGAACCCGATATTTTCGTTGACTGAACCCGTTGGCCATTCATGGCTATTTATACGGCAGCCAAGGACCGATGTACCAGAAAATCGCAACGAACGTTTTATTTCAGGATCTACCATTCGTTGGGTTTCATTGTGATCCAGAACTCTTCGTAATTTAAAACCACGAGACTTTACAATCCGGCGAGATGTTTCCACAATCCCGTCCGTAAGTCGGAATTGTTCGCATTATTCTAATTATTCAAATTAAACTGAGGTATAATTGTTTTCAAATTTCGTTTCTAGAGCTGTCCGTATTTTACAGAGTCAGACTCGTGACGAGGATTTGAGCAAAGTTTATGAAATATTCTTTTTAGATGAAAGAAAGATTAAAGCATTCGAATA
>CM052335.1:20779661-20790847 GCA_028455595.1 Lasioglossum vierecki | reverse complement strand
TCTGTCGGATCAGCTAGTATATAATAATATTATTCATTTTAACAATTCGTCAAGTTCGCGTGCCTAGCGTTCTGAAGAAGTAGAATAACTCGGTCATGAACAGACACGTCAGACGATTCCTGTTCGTATGCAGCACGCCTGATCGCCGAATTTTAAACTCATATTTCTCGGAGATAAAGAGACAAATGTAAAAATTTGTGCTATATTCTCTCGTGTAGAAACTCCTCCACGTCTATACCATTTTAAGACACCCTGTACTCATAGGGAATAGTTTACGGAACTTTAATATGGTTTTCTAAGACAGTAATGTCGAAGAATGGTTGGAGAAGTTGAGAAGAAAGAGAGAAAAATAAATATACCAAAGAAAATACGAAACTAACAAAAATACAAATGTTAGGGAATGGGGGTGAAATTAATAAGTAAATAAGTAAGCTAGTGATAATTAGGATAATAAAAAAGTAGAACAGGGTAGAAATGAGTGAGACGAAGAAAAGAAAGAAAAGATAAGATAGATTTGTACAGATAGATTACTGTAAACCAAGTCACATTTCTGAGCTGTAAGGCTGAAATAAAGTAAATTCTATTCTAATATGATTTTCTCAAAGAAGATGAAATAAAAAACAATTTTGACCTTGGGACTGAATGTGCGTCCAGAGGTGCAGAATAATTTTGATAAAATTACAAAAATCAATTTCTGCTTGAGCTTCAACATCAAGTCGCACGACGTCCCGCAGGGAAGGACGCGCGCGCGATCTCTCCAAAGACAACGAACCCTCCTCGGCGTCGAAGCGCAAAAAGACACCGGTGTATCCCCCGTTCCAGGCGAATAAAAGGGGAAGACACACACGAGGGAAAGTGAAATGTCCCGGGATATCGATGTCGGGTCTCTCTCTCTCTCTCTCTCTCTCTCTCTCTCTCTCTCTCTCTCTCTCTTCGTCTGTTTGGTCCTCCAGAGCGGATAGGGGATGATGAAAGTGGCTGCGATGCCGAGCTGGGATCGGGGGATGATTGGAGAACTGTAAATTTGCCGTGCCACCGGCGCTAGAGCCTGATGATTTAAGCGTAATTGAAGCTGTCTTCTGCTTGCGAATTTTAGGAGATTGATCTTCGTGGTAGGGTCGCCCAGACTTTTCTTTTAGGGAAATTAGATGCTTCCTGATGCTGATGGATCGGGTATCTTCTTAACTGGGAATTTTCGCGTTCACGACGCGTTGGCTAGGTGACACGCAATAAAAAGATTTCTAGAAAGTCGGAATATTTGTTTATATTATTCTGTAACAGAGGCCGTCTTTTCAATAGCTAGACGAATAAACAACGAAATCTTCCAAGAAACGCAACACAGGTAAACAGAAAATTTATCAAGAATCGGACCGCCACGGTCAAAATCAACATTTGCCGAGTCAACATTTCAAGTCTCGTTTACTTGCCGCATTAATACGATTTAAACTTAAATTCGATTTAAACCTCTGCACGATGCTTCTTCGAATTGCGATGTTACGGTGGAAGATGATACCGGAGGGGTTGATAAGTAGATCGCGAGGAAGATTATTGGATTTTCGATTCGGCGGTGTAATTCTGAATCGCGATTAAATATAATTATAGACGCGTGCGAGTGTGTACGGCGCATAATTCGAACGTAATAATCGACGAGAATTGTTCATCCGTCTCTCACTTAATTGTTGCGTTGGTTACTCTATTGAAATCTTGTTTTAATCGAAGCTTCTGTACTTTACAATTATTAATGTATTTTTATGCTTCTTGTTAAGCATACAAATACAATCATTTTAATTATTGTAACTGTAAAGAATAGGGTATATATATATATGGATATTCTGGTACGACAATGGGTTAATGACTTTTCTTTTTATTTGTCGATTATATGTTTAAACGAAGTTGATGTTTTTAGCGCACCGGTTCGATCAATTTAATTGAAAGCAATTTTGCAATACATTAATTTCAACGTTTCGGTCTTTGTTTGGACCCTTTTCAAGAAAATAATCATTGCAATTGTGTTTGTTGATTATCGATCGTAGGGTAGTTTATAACAAGAAGTATAGATGATATCGGCGCAAAGGTTCGATCAGAATTAAATTAACTAATCATTGCTTCTGTAAATCATTAAAACAACACTAAAAGTAATATTTTGTTAATGAGAAGTTTTTAGCATATACTCATCAACAAAATATTACATTTTGTATTGTTTTAATAACTCACAGACGCAATGATTATTTTCTTGAAAAGGGTCTAAACAAAGATAAGAAATTAATATATTGCAAAATTGCTTTCAATTAAATTGGTCGAACCGGTGCGCCAAAAACATCAACTTTGTTTAAACATACGATCGACAAATAAAAAGAAGAGTCATTAAACCATTGTCGTTATCTATTGTATATAATGGGTTATCATTGAAAAACATCGTTTTAGCAGTTAGGCCACTCTGATGGTCTCGAATAGAACTTTCAGGGACAGTAAAAAAATTTCAGGGAATCTCGAAGAAACATTATTTCATCGGTTTCTGGTTTCGTTTCCTGGCAGCGCGGCGAGTCAATAGTGTTTCGTGGATTTCGATTTAAAAGCCCGTGCCGATCCTGCCTCGAATCTCAATGTTACGGGGGATGACAGGCACGGAGCGTTGATAAATAGATCGCGAGGAGGAGTATTCGATTTCGCGCGACGCATCCGGCGCGACGCGTCACGATGCAACTCCGGGAATCGCGGCTGATTCGATTAGGCCGGGGTTCCCCGATGCTTTTAAAACTTAATTCCCCGTTCGGAATGAAATCTGAAGCCGGGCGAGAGAAACTTGGCTTGGCCTCAGCTCCCGGGGTTGGTCCGCGCCCCCGTGAAATTTAGGTCGACGAACGATGGAATTACGCTCTCGCGGAGTGGTGTGCGCGCCCTCAGAAACCGTTTTTGTTAATGGGCGTCGGCGGCGGAGGCGGCGTTGCCCAACGTCAAATAATTTGTTTTCCACAACGGACGGTATGTTTTCCGTGTGTAACAGATAGCCGACACCCGGCAATCTTCGATCCATCCGAAATCTTTGATCGATAGCGTTGTTTTCGTTCCACGCGATCCCGTGAACTTGATTCTGCCGTCCGTGGATCGCGGATCGCGATGCGAATATTGATCGGAACCGGCCCATGACAGGCAACGATTGCGACACACTCGTCAACAAAAGTTATCAAATCAAATTTTAATGCATGTCGTTCTCCGGATACTCGTGTTCGCATATCATTTAGGGCTACGGAACAATCTCTGACTGTATCTTCTCACGCTACATCGGATCAACTGTGTGTTCGCTCAACGATTACGTTCGCTATGACTAGACTGCTGATCTTCATGCAAAATAATAATTGTCTGCATCGATTGCAAAAAATTAAAACTAAATTAAATGTTATGTCTTCCTTTAATTAAAAGACATATTCAATGTGTTCAAGTTACTAACAACTTTGAATTTCATGTATTCAATTTTGCTATAAATGCATCAAAATCCGCAGTCTAGCTGTGACATGGTACACAACTATTAAATTTTGTTCGAACCTAATTTCGCTGATCTTTTAGAAACATTTTTATCTGAATAACCGAGAAACTCCTCGGATAAATTCGGAGTCGTGATTAGAGTGTCGACACACTGCTAGGTTCTTCGACTGAGAATATTCTGCACTTGTGCAAACAACTGCAATTCTAGTAATTATTAAATATTTCTTAATATAGAACTAGAGCAGTGGATTGAACCGAGGTTCCCTGGTACGAAGAATAGAAGCAAACTGGAACAAAAGGAGACGAGTCGCCGAAATTCTAATACAAGCAACAATTTGGAGGCGGGATCGTCGGTGGATGATAATAAGGGGCTGTGTTCCCTCTCGCGACGCTCAGATTATTTTTCCCTCCGCGGATCTGGTTTTTCGGTCGTTGCCAAACCGTTCCTCCAGAATTTCATCATGCCGACAAACGTCACCGAGGAACGTCGGTTCACAACGCGAGAATACGCGCAGCAAACGAAACATCTGCGAACTCGAGGGAAGTGAATAAGGGTGGCGGGGGTTCGGGAACGATGGCAGGAACAGACCGAGCGCAGTTTCGACGGATTTCTTTTCGCGATTCGTCGCTCCTGTGAATGCAAAGGCGACGGAACCGGGGGATTTTCAAAATTCCAATATCTTCGGGGACGAACGTCGCAGTGCCCGTGGAAATCCGGCCGGATTTGCGGACGGAGACGCGGGTCGACCTTCCGTTTCGTTAAGGCAATCGCTATGAAAAGAGAAGAGAGAAAGATGCCAGACAACCGTCGCGTCGTCTCCTCCCTCTATTCGAGCAGAGGGAAGACCGTACGCGGAATACACGGCTGACGAATTCGAGCAAATGATTCTTGCGAAGACCATCGGTCGCAATTCCGGTTTCACCGTCGAAACTGTCGACCGTTCCGAGGAAATCCGTTTTAAGAGACACGTTGCCCCGGAAATGAAAGTCACCGAGATTTTTCGCGAAAAGAATTAACCCCCGACGACGGAAACGCTCGCCGTACCATGGAAAATGCGAAAAGCCCGGACAGTCTCGAAAAAGACCTCTCGAAACGCGACCGTGCAACTTTTTCGCGAGCTCTCGCCTTCTAAAATATTTATCAGCCTGCCGGAACTCGTATCAAGAATAATTAGTACTCCAACAAGTTTTTACCTCAGATTTTTATACATTCTAACATTCTTCTGCATATAATTTTATACATGTTCAACTGCTTTATACAGAAGGCTAGTAGAATTTTATTTTATACATTTTAACATTCTTCTGCATATAATTTTATACATGTTCAACTTCTTTATACAGAAGGGTCGTAGAATTTCATTCTGCACCATGATTCGAATCGAATGCAGACTTTCAAGGTTTTACCTAAGATTTTTATACATTTTAACATTCTTCTGCATATAATTTTATACATGTTCAAGTTCTTTATACAGAAGGGTCGTAGAATTTCATTCTGCACCATGATTCGAATCGAGTGCAGACTTTCAAGGTTTTACCTAAGATTTTTATACATTCTAACATTCTTCTGCATATAATTTTATACATGTTCAACTGCTTTATACAGAAGGCTCGTAGAATTTTGCTCTGCACCATGATTCGAATCGAATGCAGACTTTCAAGGGAAAATGTTGTTAGTTGTAGTATCCCGTGATTGTATAAATGAAAAATTATCGAATGGATATCCCGTCGTAGATAAAATTTGCATAGAATTGCATCGAATGCAATTTGAAGAAAATGTAGCGATGAGCATTTTTTTCAGAAGTTACTCCCGGGACGCGCTTTGATTATAAACTTGGTTACTGACCGGTTCGAGAGGTCCAATTACTTTTTAATCAGCCTGTACTGATACAGAAGCACCGTCGAAAGCCTCGGTTAATCATCGAAACTGCAGCACTCCACTCTAATTAATAAAGTATCGCTCAAACAAAGGAAATCCAGCCGAACTTTTTCATCCAATCTGCCCGGCTACAGTAATTAATATTCATCGTTCTGGCGAATTATTGAGCGAAAATTGAGAACACTGTACCTTAATCTCCTATAATTCTCGCCCCGGTTCCTACTCTGCTAGTTACTTCAATAAAACACTCACCTGAAACAAAAAAGAAAATCCATAGTTCAATTACGGTCCGGGTGTTTCAATGGAATTTATTTATACTTATAAGAGCAATTTCTCGGTTCGCAATTTCTTTTCTTCGTTTGATATTCTTTTGAGTATTAAAACTGTCATCTCCCCCCCTCTTTCTCTTTCTCTGTCTCTCATAGCGCGGATTTAACGATGTGGACATAATAATATTGACAAGATCTAATTGCCTGCTCTTCCGCGTCGCATTCAACGGACATAAGCCACTTTCATAAATTATTTGCGACGCTAACGAAAGCATTGTACAGAATACTCGTGAATGGTTATAGAACTGAGAAATAAATGATTGTGTCCGTGTAAACCTTTTCATTTTCTTGGGTTATTCCGTTCGTCTATTACTGGGCATTTCTATCTTGCAGGTTTGCTTTTAATCGTAAACTCTTTGCAGAAAAATATTACGGAATAATAAGAAAATATATTCCGAGGTGAAGATTCGTTACAGAAATGGACCGGAGAATTCACCATTAAGTACCAAGGTCAAAATTGTTTTTCTTTATTTATCCCATAGTACTCAACGCAACTATATGTCTCGTTTCAAACGTTCTATTAAAAAAAACTACTTTAAAGTTTCGCCAACTATTATATTCCATATGTCTACAGGCTGTTTTAAAATAGTATAGACGTGGAGGGAACGATTCTACGTAGAAGTATAAGTCGAAAATATAGAATAATTTCTTTTCATCTTAACGATTCGTCAAGCTCGTCGAAAGAGATGACAAAAGATAAATATATATTTTTCTGTACCGTCTTAAGACACCCTGTGGACAGATGAAATAAAATATAATACTTTACGTAAGTTTAAAGTTGTTTTGTAATATGGTTTGGACCGGCCGGTATCAGTGGCGACAATAATAAAACTCCGGCGGCCGACAAGAAAGCAGTTGAAGCGGAGTAACGTTTTCCTTAACCTGTTATCCGCGCGATAAGGCGGAAAATTGTGGAAGAAAAAGGTCCGGGAACTGTAACACGATCGCACGATAATAAATAAAAATAAAAGGGTGGGGGGTGAATCGAAAATAGACCCGGGGCCGGATCTTGGCACTCATTGTGAGCCAGGCGTTACGTGGAATAAAGTCGGTGAATCCGTCTCCTCGGCACCCCGAAGTCTTCTTCTCCTGTCGGGTGGAATCCTTCGGTCGGTGGCTGAACAATTGGCCGCTTTGAAGGTCTTGATCCCACGGAAATCGATTCAATAGCCCTTTGAGAGAGGCTGGTCAAAGGGTGAGCCTTTTGCGGTCGCCTCCCTGTCGACGCGGCTCCCCCGACATCATAATTTATCATGTCTGCTTTTGTTCGATGCTAAACAGGACACGGAAACTGTTCCTCGCTCATTTCAATACCACGGGGAAAAGTATCCGCCCGTCATTATTGGAACTCGTCGACGGACTTGGACAGACTTCGCCAGACGAATATCGTCAACGAACGTTCGCGTGACCTGTCAGACTCGAAATTCTCGTTAAATTAGTCCTTCTGCTCGCGTAACTTCGCAGCGAACGGCTACGAGATGATAGACGATCCATTTGTCTTCCATTTTTACTTTGGTAGGCTGCATCGATTTTTGCGAGATTTTTAAAACGGTACTTATATTTTCTACCGTTTTGTTTCGTTATTCAGGGTAAAATCATCCCTTATTCGACTAACGAATTCGTTAAATAAATGTGACCATAATTATGAAAGTGATCAGTAAACTATGAATGTTTATGCAATTTACAATTTTAAGAAATATATTTATTTGTAATTTTTATATTCTGTTTTGTATATGGTGTATTTGTGTAATATGAGATTTTCTAATAAAAAAAAGAAGTCAAAATCTTATTTTCCGTGGTACTGGGCTTTTCACTTATGAGATCATTTAACATTCTACTAAATTCGGTGAAATTTGATATTTCAGCATTGTCTGAAGGTCTTGAGAAGCCATAATTGATTAATTATTTTACATCACATTATTTCAAACTAAATGGATTCGATTTAATTGTTATTTCAAAGTAATATGGAATTCATTTTCCTTTGAATATCTCGACACAAGACCACTTTCCTAATTATAAGCACAAATATACTTATTAAATGTAATTCTCGTCGCATTCATCGTCGCTGTTCATCTCATTCAAGCGCATAAGCTTCGCCGTTAGTACATAATTTCAAGCTTCGGGGGAGATTGGCCGAACCGACACGTGTGCAACACGAGTTCCTTGTGATTTTCACGAATTACGGTAATAATGTTGGATCGTGTCTTGAAATGAACGCACGCTAAAAATGTAAGACGGTAATTTCGGGTGTGAAATTGAAAGTTCTTGAGAAAATTTTCGTTGTCGACGACTGCAATTCCGGTGTACGTGGAACGGGGGTGGGGCACGCAGAATTGCGAGTCTCCTCGATGAGGAGCACGTTGGTTTCGGTGAAGCGTGCACACGGAGGCCATTATACCGCGCGGAAGCCATTCCGTGAACGAAACGGCCGCGGGTCACGCGAAAAATTGCAAGAATTCCGCCGGACGAACTTTCATTTGGTTAACGTTTCCTTCGCGGCGTCGATCCTCAGCCGTTCGAAGAGGGTAGCGAGCGAACACGTGATCGGAAATGTCGAATCAATTCCTGTACTACAGCCACGCCATTTCGTTGCGGTTTCCTACAATCTGGCTAAAGTTCAACATTACGGTAAATTATTTTCTTTGAACAGATTAATATTTTGATTTTGTTAGATTTCATCTACTGGTTGCAGTATTTTATTCCTGACTTCATTTCGACATGATTAGTTCATATTCGATCCACTGTTTCTGTTTTGTTTCCTTTCTCTATTAACCTCCTATCACCACAGTAACCTGTGTACCGGCATTGAAACAACATGTGCTTATACATACAGGGTGTCCCAAAATTCGTGTACTTCCCGGAAATGGGAGGTTCCTTGAGTCATTTGAAGCGACATTTTCCTTTACAAAAATGACGCCAGCGGCTTTGTTTAGGTGTTATTAACAAAAAACACGGACCAATCAGAGCGCGGCTACAGCGAATTGATTCTGGCACGGCCAATGCCGCCGCCACGCTAAGCGGGACCTGTCGCTGAGTCGGACTCATGGTCGGACTGATTGGTCTGTGTTTTTTGTTAATAACTCCTAAACAAAGCCACCGACGTCATTTTTGTAACGGAAAATGTCGCTTCAAATGACCCAAGGAACCTCCCATTTCCGGGAAGTACACGAATTTTGGGACACCCTGTATATTCCTGTCTCTAATTTTTTCATAAAGCAGGTTGGCAATTTATTAGCGTTATTTTGAATTTTGTATTGAAATCTGTTTTTCAGTACATTAATATTGAAACAGTTCTCTGGATCTCGATCGACAACTACAATTAATGTTATCGGCGCACTGGTTCGATCCATTCGACCAGTTCGACCCCAGCACCACATCGAACATAAGCAAATTTGCAAAAATATCACATGAACTTTAATTCAACGTTTCGGTCTCAATCTAGACCATTTTCAAGAATAGAAAATTTCAATATTGCGTCTGTAAGACTTAATCAAAGATATTATTTTGTATAAATTATAGAACGGTTAGGCAAATGTGTTTTCACATAAATGCTTATGTTCCAATGGATCGAACCAGTGCGCCGATAACATTAATTCTAGATTAATATTGAAAACTCTTTTAAAAATTTACAGACGCAGTTGTTTCCTCTTTCTTGAAAAGGATCCATATTAAACTAGCAAAATTGCTTTAATTTCATTTCTGATCGAACCGCCGAGATAATCAATACTTCTTGTTTTAAACAACTTTACGATCGATAATCAACAAACACATTCATTTCGACTGATTTAAAATACTAGCCATAAAATGTAGGTAAACCTTTACGGGGGTGGTTCGAATATCATATGGTAGTATTTATGTATATTAGGTAAATTAATTTTCGTAGAATTCCATTGAATAGCGTACATATCTTGAAAATTGATTTTTGGGAAGCCTTGTGCGAGCGGAATCGCAGAAGATGACGGGCGACAGTCCGTTTCGGATTAACCGAAATGGCCCGCGCCCTGTATATGCAACTACGGCTGATTTTAGCTCGCGGTCAAGGTCGCTGGCTATTTGCACTACGGAATCAATTAATTAGGCAGGAATCGTTAGTCTGCTGACCGCGTGGAATATCTCTGACGGCGGTGGAAGCTGCTGTTCTCCCTCTCTCTCTCTCTCTCTCTCTCTCTCTCTCTCTCTCTCTCTCTCTCTCACCGGAGATATTTCCACTGGACGGGATCGATTAGGAAAATATTTTTGTCTCCCCACCGGCTCGCCTGGGATTTATCAATTTCCCCGTTCAACTCGACTTTCTGATGGGTGCACGCGAAAAATTACTTTCGCGGCGTTACGTAATTTGTGATTGAAATTTTGCTTGGGGACTCGGGGCTCGTATGTGTTGCGACATCTGCTGCGTTAGGGGATGCCGAGGGAACGGGCTGATTTATTTACTCTTAACGGATTACGTTCAATCCTATTTATGCAATAATTACACTGTGAATTAAATTTTTTGCAACAGCCTTTGTAGATCCAAAACAAATAATTCTACGCATAATCCATAAACGCATAAAGTGTAAAGTTTCAAAACAGCCTCCCATTTTCTTTTCGTTGAAATCATTTTGCATTCTCGGAGACGCGTGTTGCGAAACTCCGTATGAATTTATCGGATGAAATTTAAATCCACGGCGAGGTTTCATTCAGCGAGGAAAAAAACGAAGAACAACTGAATTCAATTTTGCTAAATTTTTCGTTTCATAATTTGCCTAAAAAATTCGCTCGAGAATTCGAAAAAGCTGATGAATAAACACAGAGTCGAGAGATCCGGTTAATTCCTTCATTGTATGTGAAAAATCAGATCAATAATCTCGATACGATGCTACTAAAAAATATGTAGCTCGCGTGATTTTGATTGTTTTCACTTGGAACAAATAACACGTGTGCTTCAAATATCAATAAACTAAAAATTTGTATAGAAACCAGAATACGGTCTTGGCGCTTGATTTTCTGCATAACGAAGATTTTAATCAACAAAACAACTATTTCCACGCAAAATAAATATCTCTTAGTGTAGACGACATCTTTGTCTGTGCTTGAAATATCAAATTTAATGTTTTGAGATTGTAAGTACCATATCTTCTCTATAAATAAAAATAATTGCTGTTCGTTGGTACGCGTAACACTTGAGAACACCAGAACCGATTGGGCTAATTTTGTTTAAAAAAAAATGTTCATAATAGTCCGAATAAGGTTTTTAGGGAAAGAAAAGTTGGAAAAGTTGCCGGGAAAAATGAAAAATTCATCACCAACAAATGTATTGAAAGGACAGGACAACGTCTGGGTCAGCTATGTAGTGCTAGTATAAATTTGCAATCGATAAATTTTCATTTGGAAAGTAGGGTGCGTTCAGGGTTGATTCCCGTTTTGAAAGCCTGTGCAACTCGACCACGACACGGAGACATCAATAAAACGTCAGCCGTTAAATCGCTGAGAAAATTATATGAATCGGCCGGATCCGTGTG
>CM052335.1:20657989-20779561 GCA_028455595.1 Lasioglossum vierecki | reverse complement strand
GGTATGGTTTTTTATTTATATTCTAATAGTGTATTTCAAGAAGAATTCAATGACCTATTATGAAGGTCATTCAAGGTCACCCCTAATAGCGAGGATAAAAAAAGTAACATTATCCGCATAGGCGAAAGTCACATCATCCGAAGCAATATTGTACCTCTGCCTTTTGCTCTCGACGATGATGATGGACCGCGTAGCTACCGCTGCTGCCCATTATCGGGCACAGAGTTTGAAAATCAATATTTGCCCAGGCCGCTCGTCATAAGTAACGGTCAATTAACCACCGTAAACAATTAGAGGGCGAGGAAGCGGTAATCGGAGCCATTCCGTCGAGGGAGGCGCAAATTTACAGCGAAGATGCTGAGGGTCGATCCGAAGGGGCCATCGGGAGCATCGCGAGATTCGTTTGCTGAAATTTAGTATTGGCCGAGTCGTTCGCCTCGGTGTTCTCTCATTAGCCGGCTATCAGCCGATCAAATTTACGGGTGTGCCTGCAGAACACCGCGAACCGATGGGAAAGGGTTGATCTTGGACGAGCGAGGAGGAATGGCAATATGTATACAGGGTCGGACACATTTTCTGAGTGAATTGTGAGGAGCAGTTTTGTATTTCACTGGAATAGGTCTATTTCCAATCTGGCTGTCAGAAGCGTCATCTGTTTTTCTGAATTTCTGACTGACAGCTTGAGAGGACAGGTGTTTCCTCTTCTAAAAGAAGATCGGTCTCACGGAAACGCTATCACAAATACATTTCGAAAGATGATGAAAAGTCTTGAGAAGGTCTGTCGAAATTATGATTAATCTATGTTTAGTCTTCGCACAATCTGTCTTTAATTGCTGGTCTAGACTTCTCCACGCTCGGCAGGTAGCAATAAACCTATCACAATAATGCACGTTATAATGAATGGCCTGTGGACATCGTACGTTAACGGTGAACAAGAGAATTAATGAGATCTCTAAATCCATCTGCATTAACTTCCAGATGAAGGATGATCTGGAACGAATGCAGAATTGCTTCGAGCCACAATAGAATTTCTGCTCAAGAGAAAGCGGATTAATTCAACGAGATAGTTAATAAACACGTTTCTAGTTTCCGTTCCACTAAAACTCACTGATTCACATCACTGCATAAAAATGAAAAAGAACATCCTCTTCGATTCTTGCAGATACGTTTATCAAGACACGAATTTTGTCTGTGATTGTAAAACAATTTATCTCTTTGGGTATAATTTTTGGAAAAATGGTTGAAAACTTGAACAGATATTGTTGTCAAGTATACCTGAGGAGATAAATTGTTTTAGAAGAACAGAAAATTTCGCGTCTCGATAAACACGTCTGCGAAAAAAAATCGAAGAGGACGTTCTTCAGCAAGCCGGGGTAGCATATGCAGCGGATAATGGCCGCCCTCTTCTCGAAAGTAAAACGAATGGAGCACTTAAGGGCAGGAAAACTAAGAGCCAGAGGAAAATATTCGCGGGTTTGCCGATCATTCGATCGCCAATTACAATGCACGTCGAGGCACGGCCCGATCCGGGTTTCTTTTCCCAGGGTTTAATTTATATTGGGCGAAGTACACCGGAACAAGAAGTTTCGTCGGCGGGAATCCTTTTTCCCAGCCAGAATCTCGGGCTAGAGGTAGAGGTAAGGTTCTCGGCATCGTCGAAACAATGCAGTAAAACGCGGAATGGAAAAGGTCGGTGGGTCCTTTAGGTGCTTTCCTAAATCGTATCGAAGTAGATCCTCGGCATTCAAGAAGGTGGCTGCGCCCGTTTCTTCCCTTTTCTTCGTTGGGCTGTATGGCCGCTCGTATCTTGGAAAGGTTGCGTTCAATAGGTCGTGCCAACTGGTACCCGAGGAGGAGCCGTCGTCGTCGACGTCTTCCTCTTCGTCTTCGACCCGGGAGGAGAAGTTGTTCGCGATGTGGCACGACGCGGCTCGGCGTTTCGTGACGTTTCTCCTACCATACTCCGCGACGAAAAGGACGGCGCACTCTATGGGTATCGTGTTTTCTAACCTTTCAAGTCACACGGTAGCAGATAAGACTTTCCGCTGACGGATATCATCGGAATTCCTTTCGAATTAATAGACACAGCCTAGTGAAATAGCTAGCTTTAATCGAAACTTTATTGTCACGAAAACGGCGAATGAGAAACTACACCGTTATTTTCGCTACCGATATCACATAACTAGTACCAAATCAGATCCTATATTCATTGGTACACCTCTATGCAAAATAAAAATTGTCTGCGTCGATTGCAAGAAATACGTGTATCTCTAATAACCACATTCTATTTTGTAATTTTTATGTTCTATTTTGTATGTGGTGTATTTCGGTTTTAACTTCCCGATTTTATGGGGAAGTTGCTGTAATTTTTTTTTAAATAAATCTCATAAGATTTTCTATTAAAAAAAAACAAACTAAATAGATTGCAATTTCCTCCCTTAACTTTCCGGTACTCGCGCGTATCTCACAAATACGTTGCTCATGTGAAATGTGTTTGTGCATACAACATGCAAAGTTTATTCGCGGTGATCAATGTTTGACAACATCAAATAAAAAACGCAAAGTGTAATATATTTTTCAATAAAAAATAATACGTAATTGGTTTATTTATTTAATTTTATGGTGTAAAAATATGATTCGACACTCTAAACACATGCTTTGTTTTTCTGAATGAAAAATATGTGTATCTGAGATATACAGTGCGACTATACTTGTTGAAAACTTGCATTGACATTTTGAATTTTCAAAATATTCCTACAACTTTGAATTTCGCCTACCCAATTTTCATATAAATGCATAAAGATCCGCAGAGTCTAGTAATAAGACTGAATAGTATTCTCAAATGTATTAATGTTATTCGTGAGAATCTACAAGAAATTATAGCGGTATCTTCTTGTCGAGGATTGTGTCCACATGATCCTTGTCCCGCCTATAGGTTCCTTTTCCGATTCTCTGGCCCCTTTCTTTCTTTCTTCCGCTCGTCTGCTCCGTTTTTCATGATCTCTCGCCTCGCCAATTCTCCTCCCAGCAGCGGAACGCCGCGAGCAGGATTCCCAAATCCTTCGAACCCGGTGCCGTGTCACATCTATTTTAAAGTCAACCTTGCCTCTCCGCCAACGAACAGCCGACAGAGCACCACACGGCGCTTCTTTCTCTTTCTTTCTCCGTCTACCACGTTCTCTAGTTCTATCTCTCTCTCTCTCTCTCGCTCTTTAGTGCTCTCCCTCTCTGTCCTCTTTCCGATAAATAAATTTTTTCGTTATCTTCCCAGCAACGGAGAGAAACCCGACCGGAAAATACGGCCGCGAGCAATTTTCCCCGGTTGATCGATACTCTCGCTTCTACCCCCTGCCAGCCAGCTTCGTTTCATCGTTTGGATAGGTGACAGAGTTACCTGGGTAGTTAGCCTACTTATTATTGGGTCGCACTGATCCTACCGCTTTTATTATGTCCTCTTATCTTCGAGTGTCTGCTTGTTCGAAGTTGCTGTTCACTTTGCGGTCTGACGCAACTGTGCATTTTATTACTAGACTGATCTTTATGCATCGATGGCTTCTGGAAATATTCAGAAGATACAAGAATATCAAATTCGATAGAATCGAGTACGATTTTTATTGATTTCATATCTAAAAATATTATTTGATCCCACTTAATTGAAATTCGCCTGCAAAAATTAAGAATAGTCAATTTATGTTTATATATTTGAAAAAATTTCCAGAATTGCTAGAACACAAAATTTTACAGGAAATTCATACGATTTTTATTTATTTCAGATCTATGAACGTTACTGCTATTGAAGATCAGATTCTATTTAATTCCAACGTCTTAACCCTAAGCAGTCGAGTGGCGCCTCTTGAGGGCCACTAAAAATTCCTGTACTAGTATTTAAAATATTGTTTACATTATCAGATATGTGGGTATCTAACTAATTACTTCAATCAACTTCATATCTACCAAATTTAAAAGATCACAGAGAATGGAAATATTCTAGATCGGCAGAAACGTTTGATTTTCGAGTTAAAATAGCTCCGAGTGCAAAGGCTTAAAATCTGTTTACAAAAAATGAAAATTGTGAAAACATCCGCAGTTTAGGTTTCACGAGAGATAAATATATATTTTTATTCTGCCTAAATAGCAGTGTTAGTTTTGTTTTGCCGCAACGAATTTTCCAATCAGCCAACAAAATTATTTCTCTTCATCCAGTGCTTAATTCGAATGTTTTGCAGAACCGTGAAGGACATCAATCGATATGCAACGCTATCATTCCACTGACCATGATATCAATTTAATTCGCGGCACGACGAGCCCCGTCCACTAGCAAGATAACACACTCACTCCAGTATTTAAATTGCAAACAAAAACTGTGCCAACGATCGCGCGAATGCCATTTATCATTTAGCCGCGTTATCGTACGGCCGGAGATTAGGCATGTTGCACGATCAATTCATTATCTTCTCGATTTTTTTATCTCGATGACTCGAGAGAGTCACGGATGACGACAAGAGCCCAACTTCTGTCCAACGTTCATCGAATCGGTTCAAAAACCTCTAGAATCTACGGAGTGAGTTACTCGAACGCTACTTGCGACTAAACTTTCCACAACGCTCCAATAATTCTTGCCGCGTGCTGTTGAGCAACGCGTGGACACACTGGCAAGAATCATTCCCGCGATGCATGCAGTCTTCTTAACCCTTTGCACTGAGATATTTTTTTTTCTGGAAAATTAGACATTTCTTCTGACCTAGAATAATTCCATTCTTTAGCCACGAAGTTGAAATAACATTTCGCACAATACAGGTGTATATGCCTACGGGTTCTCCAATAACTATGCATTAACAAAACCAGAATCGAATTTCTTCTCGATTTAATGGAGATTTTTTTTTTAAGCTGTGAAACCCCACATGGGATTATTAGCAGCATGCACATGGCTGTGCATGCTAACATTACAAGGGTAACTTATGAACTATAACTAAGGAATATGTTGAATATGTTTAACATACATATTTCAGAAATTAGTATATTATAAGCCAAGAGATTAAATGAGTAATAAAAGATTAGATATTATGAATAATGGTATAGCAATTTTTAGTGACGACTCTAAGTCACCACTCGAGTGCTAAGGGTTAAGTAACTGTTATTCTCTGCTGATTAGAATGATTAAAACAGACAATTTTTGTTCCGCACGAACAGCCGCAGTCCATCGATGAGAAAGCGAGCGAGAAGAGAACGAAAACGAGTATAATAAAAATTCGTCGAGTGTCTCCGGACATAGCAGACAGTTAAGCATCGGGTAGCAACCCCGAAATCCGTGATCCTCGTCTGGCGATCCAGTAGATGGTGCCATCTCCGCTTCAAGATGCTCGAGCACGCGAGAAAATCCCGGTCCGGCGAGTAAAAAGACACCCGAGGAATCCTGACGGAACTTATCAGGGACGGGATTATGAGCGATGATTCAGGGCAGCAGGCTGGCCCGTTAACGGGCAAGAGCCGGGGGTCGTCTCCGCCGTTAATAAAACTCTCGGGGTACGACCGGGAACAGGAGGGTGGGTGACGTGGGGGCAGGTATTAACGTTTCTGGCCGCGAGATCGAATCTCTTTCACAGGTCAGCAGCCAATTCGAAGCTAAGTGGATATGCCCACCCCGAGAATATCCGGGCGGAGGCGCTGCCTGCCTCCCTGCTAGCCAGCAGCTAGCTAGCCTGTTCGGCTTGCCTCTGCCCCCGTACGATCGAATCACACGGCGGGTGGCTCGTTTTTTACCGGACACCAGGGCTCGAATCGCGCCAATTCGAATACTCCGGATCGGGCCGAGTCAGCGAAAGCTTGCGCAATACCTGACCTATTGTGCTCGTTAGGGACATTCGGGTCCGACCTATTGGATAAGGCTTCTTCCTCCTTCCTTCCGCCGTCCGGTCGCACACACTCACACGCGAACCACACTTATCCTCTCTTCCCAACTTCCAACCAACCTCCTCCCTTCCCCCAAGCCATCTTGTCCTTATCATCCAGCTTCTTCCTTCCGTCCAGCTTGCCCTGACCTCCCTCGAGTCTCCTGCCAGCCTTCCGGACGACAACGAGACGACCTCCGCGCGTCGCGTCGTCCTCAGGGGTATTCTCCCGATCGCCGAGAGGAATTGAACCTTCAGGAAGGAAACCCTCCCTATTTCTGAACCCCTCGCCATCCTCCACACCCAGGCTCTTCTCCTCGTTCCCAACATCCGTCTCGACGAGAAACGACCAGCTTCTCCTAATTCTATGGACCAGCTCACGGACACACCAGCCGGACGACCAGGATTTAGAGCCGAGGTGCACTTCAGGGATTCTCCAGAACCTAGCCCCAAAGGCACAGGTCCGGTTCCTAGATCCTTAACGATCAACCGGTATCCACTGATTATCTTTCTTTTTTATAAAAAGATTTTTATTTGCTAATTATACAGGGTGAACCATCGTGACCGATAGAGATTGCTCTGTTATTAGCAGTCCGAACGTGGTGTAGCATGATTTTAAGAGAGCTTTCATGTGATTATAGCAATTTTTTGTCAATTATTAATAATTGATCTACACGTGTAATTCATCGACTTTGGATATAGTCAGCCTTGTCGTTCATTATATTCTACATTTAT
This sequence comes from Lasioglossum vierecki, assembly GCA_028455595.1. NCBI lineage: Eukaryota > Metazoa > Arthropoda > Insecta > Hymenoptera > Halictidae > Lasioglossum > Lasioglossum vierecki. The sequence goes on along the minus strand of CM052335.1, from coordinate 20,772,938 downwards.
TAATAATTGATCTACCGTGTAATTAATCGACTTTGAATGTAGTCAGCCTTGTCGTTTCGTATGTTCTACATTTTCACAGAAAAAAATGACCTTCGGCTGATGTTTCCGAACGCGCGGCGGGGAATCCGGATATTGCTTTAAACTCCACGGTAATGGAAAGAAAGCGACCCCTGGCCGGATCCTGAGGGCGCGTCGACTGATGAAAGACTCTGGAGTTTCTGGAGGGGCTCTGAGTGAAAAATATTTCGAAAGAATGAGTAATAAAATTCTGTTATTTTATCTTCTCGCTTTCAGCGTTCAGAGCCCGACTGTTCAATGTGTACGGGCTACCGGTCGCCGAGAAATGCACTCCCCAAGTGTCGTATTATGCAAATAAAGGAAAACGTAACCCACGGCGAGCATAGTTGAATTTAAAAATAAGTATTTCCCTATTTATACACGCTAGCCACCGTGATTATTCTTTAGCGACTGTAAAAGTGCTCCTAGATAGCTCCGATACGTTCTATATTCTGGTGCATCGGGGATGGAATCGCGTGCACAAAGTACGCTCGCGGTTTCAAACGCATCGCCGCCCTGCAAGGAGGAAAAGCGACGGGGAGGGAAAAAATAAGTGGAGAGAACGCGAGATACATAGACGGAGAGTGAAAGCAGAAAAAATATTTTTCCCCGAGAGCGATTCATCATACGGCAGGCAGCAGCACCGCGCGGACTCCCTAAAAATAACTGATACGGTTTTTCCGTGTAGTAACAGGCCGGTTACATGACCGCCGCTTTTGTTTCCCCGTTATTTCCTTCCATCCTCTGTTTCAAACCCTTTGCCCGAACCAGGATTTTTATATATTGCCGGCGACATCATTCTTTTCTTTTTTCTCTTTTTTCCTCTCCTTTTCTCTCTATCCTTCTCTCTCTCTCTCTCTCTCTCTCTCTCTCTCTCTCTCTCTCTGTCGCTCTCTTCCTCTATTTCGCGAAATACACTGCGTTCGAATACAACGACGGCGGATTACTTTTTTTCGCGGACTGTTTCGAACCCCAGCCAACGAAATTTTTCTCGGCCACGGGCGAAATATTTCTGCGTTCCCAGCAACGTGCCCGGGCTGTTCCCGTGTTCCCTGCGTTTCCCGTTGCTGCGCCGAGATAGAAAGTTGCCACCGCGGCTGCATTTTTTAAACGTCACGATATTTTCCGAGAACCGCCGCGGACCGCTGCCTTTTATGCTCGGAAAAGTGAAAAATGCCCGGCATCGTGCCGGATGGGGAAATTACACGCGAATGCGAGAGAGCGATTCGATGCTGCGCAGTTGTTTTTTGTTTTTTCTTTTTAATGTTGATGTGTTTTTTTTTTGGGTTTACGCGGTGCGGGAATTTTGTTTATCGCCCGGGGAGTCACTTTTGAAATTTATCGTGCCATGATTAATAATGATTGCAAGTGGGCGGCGGATTTTATGCATTTATAACAAAAATTAGTGGGTGTGGTTTGATATAATAAAAACAGTAGACGGATTTAGAAATACTGTTATATTGTTTTCAATCCGTTGAACATATTCAGAGAGAAAATCAATTTTTATGTCGCTCGCTTATAACAAAAGTGTACGTAACAGAAAAATTGATTCTTATGTTATATTAAATTTATTATTACGAAGCACCTTTAGTATGTTCTCTCACTTTCTACGTTCAGGTATTTTCTGTTTGAACTCTGTGTACCTTAAAAGTATTCTTTCCACCAAAACTATCTTGTTACACCTATAGCGGGTGCTTTAAACATTTTCAGAGAGATTCCCAGGAAGAAAGGAAAACGAATCAGAAGAGACAGCTACAGGTTAGAGCCCGAAAAATAGAGAAACGCGACTCTCTCGCCGAGCTTGGCAGAAGAATCGGACAGGAAAGAAGCCGGAAGCGGATTAAAGTCACAGTAAAGTATAAAATCGTCGTTCAGATGATTCTTAACGCTACCACAGAAAACGATTTGAATCTCTAAACTTGTATATTACAATGAAATGGGTTAATCTGCAGCCAAAAGTGAACCGCATCACAAATTCTCGTTTGCACAACCTTCGATTCTAAAAAAATTACTCGGAAACATGGGAACTTTGTGTTGCTGGCAATCAACGTGCGAAAACTGTGCACGCTCCAAGATTATTTCAAATAGACTCCTGAAAAATGGTTCTTGATTTCGTAATCAACGAATCCATGGAAAAATATGGACGAAAAGCTGTGTTGAAAGTTCGCTTGAAATTTCAATTTGGCCTATAAAAAACACTACTTCTCCAACGTTTTTTAAACTTTGCTGCTAACAAACAGCCTTAATATCGTTCGAAAAATATGGATCTCAATTTCGCAGCGGCGTTTTTCGCGCACGGCGAACAACATTGTTGAGAGAATTTTTCGTTTCGCTAGTTGCCGGTAAATTCAAAGGGATTAAAAAAGCATGCTTCATTTGAAACTCCGCAGAAAAACGACTTTCGGGCACCGAGGGAATTTTCGTGGCTGCTGGTGGACGTGTTAAGAGTCGCGCAGATTTTTCCTGAGTATTTCGGTCGCGCTAAGTAACCGGTATGCCCGGTGTATCGAGCGCTGACGAAATACTCTCGGCAAGTATGGATTTAGGGAACCTGTTTCCACCCCCTCGCCGCCGCATGGCGGACGAGTGATAAGAACAGCTGAGGAATTAGCGACAGCGCGATAACGATAACTCTTGCTCCTGTACGACGTAATATAAACGTCAGTGAGAACCAATTACCTCGCGGCACCTGCATTTAATATTCAGTTACACACTCGACGCTCCGCGAAAACGGAGACGGGAAATGTTCAATTTTCAATTAATCCGGGAGGTTAATTACGACCGATCCATCAACGTTACGTTTCATTCTCACACCTCCTGTTTTTCCGCCTCTCTTTATTTTTTTCGAACAGCGTCTGAGACCGGTTGATTGGTATTCGTGATCCGCATTTTATTCGTTCATTTATACATCCGATAGTTTCGAGCAACGAAGCTTCATCCGGTGGGCAAATTTTATTTACCAGAAAGATGCACCGATTATTGAGAGAATTGTTAGACTAATCGTTTTGACATTAAATTTGTCGTGTTGCTCTGCGCCGGAAGTTCCTGCGAACTTCGTAATCCGTGTTGCAACGGGCGAGGGTGGTTGTTTTTACTCCGTGAGCGTGAATAATTACTGGCCAAAGAGAATTGCTGGTAAACACGTTAAAAGGTGCAGAGGCTCCTTCCGAATCAACGAGTTGCTCAACATTAAAGAAGATGAAACAACCTCCTCGAGAAATTGGACAAGAAACCAAAGGGAATAAACAAACTCGAGGGTACCAGGTTTTCGAGGAAGTCCGGAGAAGTTTCAAAGGTTCGCGGGAGGTCTTTCCCCTTTTTCTTTCGTCTATTTTTCCGTAAAATTATTTTCTGCTCGCGGGCTGCTCGCGGACTGCAACTAGCATTTCATTCTATTACAAGCGTGTTCAGCTGCGTAACGAGTACGTAAAGGGGAAATTTAGCTCGTTGTGAAACTCGCGAAAAGCCTCGTTGCACTGTATAATCATTTCTGTCCGGGAAATGAAATCGATGCGGCGACTGCATATTAAATTCTGCAGCTTTTAACGTATCACGTTTCCCCCACCTCCTTCTGCTGGTCCTCCTTCTCCCCTCTTCCATAACATCTATAGTTTTCGCTATAGCTCTCGCGGCACCGCTAGATAGCACCGGGTATATTCGGTAACGCTATCTACTTGTCTTTTATTTCATTATCTGCATTGCTAATTCCACCGGAGTTGGAACAGCAGAGCATTATTTAGGATGCGATGCTGAATCATTTGGACACCTGCTGCAGTTGGGTAACTCTCCGAAGTAGCGCAGGAAGCTCATAATGCCTTGTGAAATGTTCATTCACTGGTAAACTTGTGTCAACATTCGGGGAAAGTTCGACAATCGTCAACGATTTGTCGTGTCAGTTTATTCTTTACTTTACACTTCTGTTTAAAATTGTATCGAATCGTTGGTGTATTCCCAAAAACATGTTAATCTTTAACTTGACAATTATACATTTCTTCCAACCTAGAATAATTCCATTCTACATAATGCTTTTCATTTTATGGATATAAATTTGATGTGATAAGTCATACAACAGTCAATGTTTAGTAATTGGTTTATTCTTTACACTTCTGTTTGAAAATGTTCAGGAATTGTTGGTGCATTCCCAGAAACATATTAATCTTTAACTTGACAATTATACATTTCTTCCGACCTAGAATAATTCCATTCTACATGATGCTTTTCATTTTATAGATATAAACTTGATGTGATACGTCATGCAACATGCTATTCTTTAACTTTACAATTAAACATTTCTTCCGACCTAGAATAATTCCATACTACATGATGATTTTCATTTTATGGATACGAACTACGAACTCGATGCAATACGTCATACAACATGTTATTCTTTAACTTGACAATTAAACATTTCTTCCGACCTAGAATAATTCCATTCTACATGATGCTTTTTTTATGGATATGAACTTGATGTAATACGTCATACAAGATATTATTTTTTGGTAATTGGTTCGATCCCAATACACTTAATAATGTGAACAATATTTCGAATAGTGGTACAGCAATTATAATTGTAATGAAAGTATAAGTATTTATTCGTAGCGCACAGGTGCGATCATTTATAACAAACAAAGGAAAAAGGTGTTTCGTCCTGGACCCGCTAAAGGACTTATAATTGATTATATATATAGAGTAATTGATTATAATTGTAACTCTGTGACGCGTTCTCATCTGTCCGAGATTATCCACCCGGAATGAAGACATTAAATAAACTAAATGCTGAACTGTTAAACGCGAGAATGAAATACCTGGTTCTGTAACAACGTGCTCGTCGTCCAATTAACGTAATCGTCTTTTAACGCGGATATTTTACACGACCGAGGCGAGCTCACGATCCGCGTTATCGTTCGAATGACTTCTCGAGAGGAAAACCACGGAGCAAGAGAAAGAAGGCGAAATACGAACATCCTCGCGGAGACTTTCGATCTTTCCGCTTAATTTCCGGAGAAACACGCATGAAAACGCTCGTAAGGAAAGCTCGGCTCGCTCCGGCGTGTAATCTCCGATCTTACAAGTCGTAATAATTCCCCGCGGGGAGCTCGTTAACCTATAAGTTAGCATGGTCCCCGTATGAGGATCGCGAATATTTTAACACCATCGCTTCTTCTAATTTCCGATTTCCAAGGTAGCGGTACGAGGAAAATGTTTAAAAAATTCTTTGAAATATTCATTTAAAAAGTCGTAAAACACAAACGCGTTTCCGTGAGCTATCACCATAAAGTTGACCGGCAAGATAATTAAAAAATGAATCGTCCGAATGTACTTGTGGCGTAAACTTTAAATTAGGTTGATAATAGTTATCAAGTTGTGTAGAATTCATTAAAGAATTCAACTATTTAAATATATAAATAGTTAAGTAATAACTATTAATTTTAATAGTAATATAATAATTCCTTAACGAAGCCTCGGATGACATTTCCGTAAAGAAAAATCTTGCTTGAAATGATCTCAGCATCCTCCCATTCCTGGATGTTGAGAGAATTTCGGGATACCCAGTATGTTATAGTATTTGATATTATCATTTTGTGCTTGTTATAAATTATATTTATCGTTTTAGAATTCCAGATCTAGTTTCAATTAAAAGAGTCTTCTGTATGGCTGCGATCTAATAAAATGGCGTTGTTAATGGGCAAGATCCGGCACGGTTTAATAGCTTTCAGATCTGATTGTTTAAACATGATACCACGTTGGTAGGCGGCCATTACAGTTCCTAATCGTTCGCTACGGTGGAAAAACCATTTAGCAATTATCAAAAGGTTTCGTCGACAATTGCGCAACGAGATGAGCACGATTCGCAACCTGCCGGGAAGGAACAACGAGATTGCGCGATTCTTCCGGGGAAGATAATTTGTTCTCGCGTAATTATGCCACTCTGCGTGCTTTTCTGTGTCCTTATCGCGCTGAATTATTCTACACCGCAATTAGAAGCGATTTCTCCCGTCTTTTCATTCTGTGTTTTGATATGGAAAGCACCGGAGGGGACACCTCTCTTAATCTACAATTGCAAGAATTCTGCTTCTTACTTCCAGGTGGAGAATTCCTTTTTCTTGTTTGCTCGTCGTAATTGCGCACGACCGCCACCATCTTCTTTTACTGATCGCGGATTTAATTCATGGACTCATTTTGGAATTTGCGTCGCGAGTCTTGGTTTAGTTAATAATTTACTACTGGCGACACCAGGAATGTTTCAACTTACTTTTAATTTCGTAGAATAACCAATTCGGTGGAACGGAATACACTTTACAATTTTCATATTCTCCAACTATTGAGTATTTAAAAGAAATTTTCCTTTTTCTTGGAATCTTCGTTCAGTCAATAATTAGACAGCCGATCATTATGCAAAATAAAAATTGTCTGCACCGATTGCAAGAAATAGAAACCAAACAGAGAATGGTATTTCTTCCCTTAAGAATCTTAATTGATAAAAAAAATCATATTGTATCATCTTCAGTTTTCAAAATTTCCCTACAACTTTGAATTTCATCTACTCAATTATATTATAAATCAATAGAGATTCGCTGTCTACTAACAATTGACTACTAACCTTGCTTTTAAAAACAATTTCAATATTGACCAGCCATCGCGTATTTAACAGAAATTTGCCTGTCGATAGATGTCACTATTGTCAAGAAATGGGACGGTGACGCAATAAAATCGAATACGTTCGCTTGATCGATCGTGAAAAATCCAAATTAATTTACGCGTTCCGTACACGCGATCTGTAGAGCGAACTGTGTGTTACGAGTCGACAGTTCGCGAAAGAAATTGAATCGTCGCTCGCAATCTCCGCCGTGTTTCCCTCTGTCTCCCTCTCTCTCCCTTTTTTTTATTTTCCCGGTCGCATTCGAATTTTTCGCGAATCGAGAAATTGAAATTCTCGGTCCAGCCACGGCGAATTTACGCGGGTACGAGCTACGGGATAACGAACTGTATGTCTAGAATGTTCGATTTCCCTTCATCGCACCCTCACTTCCGGATGGAAATGGAAGCGAGGTCGATCGAACTGGCTCTCGAAGAGGGTCTGGAACCAGTCCGGAACCGAGATGGGGACGTTCTAGCGACCTCCACCTTGAAATCGTGGCCAGATACACCTACGTACGCTCGCACAAATGTGTCCACGTCTACGTATCTGTGTGTCTGATCGAGCACGATAAATGCCCGATTATTGCTGCATCTTGTACGATAACATCGCCAGATAGTCCACGACCATGGGCTTGTTTTCTACGATAAAGGAGGAAATTTCGTTCCGAAATGGAGTACCACTTGCGAATTCGATTGCTCGTGTCCGATCCTCGGTTTAGATAAACAGAAATACCAACGAACACCATTTGATTTTTATTTATATATTGGGTCTATAACTTAAAAACTGGAATTTTTTAGGGAATTTGAACGTTTATTAAAGAATATCTTGTATAATTCTGTTATTCAAAGTATTGTCCATCGGAAGTTACAACACTTCCCCATCTTTCCCCACCTTTCTGGCAATTTGTAGATGCCATCCCAAAAAAAAACCGATCGTCTTTTGAATCAAAGAACGAATCGAGCCAATTTTTGATGCCTTGGACTAAAGTGAAGCGTATTCCAGAAAGTGCATTCTTTATCGACCGAAACAAATGGTAGTCAGAAGATTTTCCAAATAGTTTTTAACGTGTTTAGCAGCATGTGGCCAACCTTTGTCATGTTGGAAAATCAATGTCTCGTGTCTGATCTCCCATTTTGACCGTTTTTCCTTCAATGCTCTCTTCAAACGAATCAGTTATTTTCGGTGATTGATTCCGCAAGCTCTTCTTGCGTTTGACACGAGTTTTGATCGAGTAACGCTTCCAATTCTTCATCTTCAAACTTTTTGCGGCTGTCCAGGCCGCTCTTTGTCTTTGATGGCAAAATCGCCAATTTTAAAGCGTTGAAACCACTTGAAACACCTTGTTTTCGCAAGAGTATGTTCACCATACAATTCCACGAGCAAACGGTGACTTTCGGCTGCAGTTTTCTTTGCAAAAAAGTGATTCAGCAAAAGTTCCCGCGAATGCTGTTTCTTTCGGCAATTTTCAAAATTTTTCATGATTGAAAAAATATGATGCGCACAAGCGAATCAAACACTGTTGACTGATTTTTCAGGTTATGAATAAAGCTTCAAAATTACGTGTATGTCAATGATTTGCTACAGCGCATATACAAGTGTTGGCATCTAGTGTCAAATTCCGGTTTTTAAGATATAGACCCAATAGAAGAAGATAGATTCATGAAGAACGTTTGTATTTTGCATAAATATCCGCTGTCTGCTAATGACTACGTGTTGATAAGATATTATAGCTATATCTTTTGGCTAAAATTCCAGCAACCATAGTCCAGTGTTATTACGGAAAGCTGGCATTCGTCTTATTGTATCGCATTACCAACTCCAGGAGTCCGCTCGTTAGGAGTAACAATCGTGTCGCAGGACAATCGTGGCCAAACGCAATAATCAGCTTTTTTAATTCCCCTTGCCGGGGCAGTCCCCACCCCAGTCTTGATTTCGCACTATTAATCATCGGACAATAGGCGGAGGGGTTTTAAGAACGATCGCGGGAAGAACGTTTCCGTGTAACATCAGGACTGGCGCGCGCGCGAGAGAGAGAGAGAGAGAGAGAGAGAGAAAGCCGGGGGGAACGTCTTCTATAAGCAGATTTCTATCTGTACGTCTGCTCGTCTATGATTAATGCATCCCCGTTCCTCCCCGGGGTTCCTTACTTCAGAACCTAGGAAGCTCGGTCGGGCTTTTTTGCTCATTGAATATTAGCCGGGCCCGGGAGCGATTCGTCCCAGCCCCGATTAATTTTAATTGTCGACAAATCCTCGGCTAGACCGGCCTTGGCCCCGGGGAAAAGGGATGTTGATAAATGGACGAGGAAGGGGTGGGATGGGAAAAGACCGGAGGGGTGAAAAGAGGAAGGAGGAAGAAGAAGGGGGCAAGAAGAAAGCTCGCGGATGGATAAGAATTGATGGATCGGTCAAAGGGACTCTCGCGCTCGTTTCTTAAAAGACGGATTAATATCCCATTCGCGTTTCCCTTGTTGGTTCCGGGCTTTTTGATATAAAATGACTCGTGACCGGGGATCATACTCCGCGATCCTCATTGTCGAGTCCGGTCTAGATCGGACGATCCTCGGGACGATCGTTACCGGCACTCTGCACAATTTATGCCTGACAAATTGGCAATTGCCAACGGCTCGCTTTACCCTCTTTTGAATGTATGATTTCTCAGTCCTTCACTTCTAACTACCGTCGCCGGTTTTACCGTCTTCGGATATTACCGTCTGCTTCTACACCTGTCTCTCACTTTTTTCAAACAATTTTACGTTCTTGTTCGAGCAACGCTAACAAATATTAAAGCTTACGCTTATCTGTTAACCAGTGTGTTTGTTTTTTTTTTTGATAATTACAACAGCTCCCGTGCTGCTGAATATATCTTGCGAGTAGACTTTATGAAATCTTCAAAATTTTTTAAAAATTATTTTCGGATCCGGTGGACAAATATTGAAGCTTGTATTCATTCCTACTTCAAAACTTGTAATCTGCATATTTAATGTGAACGAACACTGCTATTGTATTCACTTGTAATATTATTGTATTCTTATTGTATTATTACTCATATTACATACTCCTGTATTCTGTATTATTACGCTTACTTATAATAAGCGAAATAAATAAGAAGGGTTTCAAATGCGTTGAGATAAAAAATATCAGAAGATAAGAATAATTCCATAAAATTTTATGAATATAACATTGATGCAACTTCTGATATACATAAATGTTTATCAATCAGCTAGATACCAACATATAGATTAATCTAGACAATATTTTCTCGAGTGCTAAGGATTTCTTTTTTTTTTAATTTATTTATTTAATGTTGCTTTAACATCAAAGGTCATTTGCAACAAGGTACATTTTCTTAAAATATTTTGTACATCTTAGTATCTTTGATATATTGGGCAAGACCGACAATGTGTTCCTCAAAACCTAACAGAATGGGTAAAGATCCAGACAATTTAGCATTTTTCCTTTCATTTTCATATTTTTTGCATTCCAGTATAAGGTGATTTATATGAACTGGTACTTTACATGTATCGCAGATCACGTTTTCTTTTTTACTTAACAAAAATGAATGGGTTACTTCTGAGTGCCCAATTCTGATTCTAGAAATTAAGTTATGGTACTTTTGTGCATAAATTCTTTTAATATTATCAGTTACATGTTTCCTGAATATTTCATTTATATGGTTTTTGAGGTCATTTAGTCTGGTATAATTTGGCTGCTCTATCTGCGTCTTCATTACCATGTATACCCATATGCGATGGAATCCAGCAAAAGGTAATAAAGCAAACGTCAAAATTTGCCGTAGCCGATAGTATTTCGCATCGTCTTCAAAAATTGTTGGAAAATGTTTGGAAGAAACGACCAACTCGGAAATTATTTCACGATGTAGGAAGTAAATCTACGTTGAACCCTTAATTGCCAGAATAGATTTTATCGTACGCTAATTCTCCTAAAGAGAAAATTTTACTACATTTAGACACGACAGATTATATTCCTTGCGAACCTAGTATTTAAGCCAATTTAAAACGTGCGTGTTGCCTCTTCATTAACTCACCTCGGCATACCGTTGTAGAAATTTCACCTTATCTGAATCTCATTTTAATATTTTCATCCTTGGATAATGAACGATCCTGTACTAGTTTCAAAACAATCAAACATTCCTCTCATTTCTTTCGCTTGTTTCTCCATGCAGAATCATCAGCCATCGCGATGTACTTCAAACTATTTTCATTAATTCTAGTATACTTGTCAGACATAGTAGCACAAAAGATGCACCAGGACCTTCAGCTATAATTGTGCCGGTGATTATGAAAGAGAAGGCGAGTCATCTTATTTCCTCGAGAATTTAGACTTTTCTGTCCGTCTTGCCAAATCAAAATCTTTTATTTATAATATCCTTCAATTCGCTTACTGTTCCACAATCTCGAAAAACGATTCGTCTAATAAGCACAACGATTACTGGTTGAACAAGTTGCGTACACCATAGTCAGAAGCTGCGTCTCAACAGTCGAGGGTCAAGATCCCGGTTGCAGTCGAAGCGTTGCACCGCGCGCGTCCGTGTATATTTTTCGAAGTGCTCGATGGGACGGCTTTTGAAAAAGCCGAGGCGGGTATCGATCGTCCCCTCGACGACCGCCGACACACGAACGCATGCAAATCGAGCTTGCATGAACCTGCTACAAAGGTTAGTGCCAGCGAGCATGAAATAGAATGAAACGAGCACAGGACAAGAAGGGGGAGAGAATATATAGAGAGAGAGGAGGAAGAGGAGGAAGGAGAGAGAGAGAGAGAGAGAGAGAGAGAGAGAGAGAGAGAGTTGGGCTGGGTGGGCATGCTCGATGCGGTCTCTAATTGGAGGCTGTTAACGCATAATTAACGTGGCGTTGTTATCCTCCTATTTCGCCCGTGCCCTCCCCGCAGTGCCGTACCCTTCTCTCATCTCTGTCGCCCCTGGTAGCCCACAAACCGATCTCCAATCACCGTCGAAACCGTCCATACATTCTCCGGCTCTCCGAAAATTACGGGAAACCAGTCAGCGATGAAAATGCATGCTCCCTGCCGGGTTTCGCCGTCTCTCCGTGCATCTATGTGTGTTGCACACTCTCTCACTCTCTCTCCCTCTCGTGTGTTCTCTCTGTGCTTGGTCTTCTCGTCTCTCTTCACCCTCCTGTTCGTGTCCCACTGCGCTCGGTTTTTGCCGTGTCCAACAGGTACAGCCCCGGCTATCCTCGTGATCCACGTCACCTTGACGAAAAGTTTCGCATGACGAAATCGGCCACCGAAACAAAGCGATAATGTCGATGTCACGCCGTTGCGTTTTTACCTCCGTGAAACACCCCACTGTTTCGACATACCGTTTTGCGGTGGAACGGACGACCGAATTTTTTCAGGTCTCGCGATCCAGCTCGCAAGAAATTCGACATTTACGGTCCGGCGCCGACCTGCTCGATTAGAAATCGCGGTTTCGGACGATTCGAACGGGAAAATTGTCTGGATCCAATGTGCTATGTTCTCGCAGCCTCCGGCCCAGCTGTGTACCGGCAATTAGCGCGTCCCCGCCGGCATTCGTTTTGCTGTCTTATTTGTTGAAATGATTTATCTAGTGGCACGCACTCCTTCACATTAAATATTACGATTTAACAGTCGATTGAATTCTTGAAATTTCCTGTGTTTTCACTATTTTGCTTCTCGGCTACACGGTTTTACTTGTCTTCGACAAAATTGTTATTGAAGAATACAACCTTCCAGAGCTTTATTTTATTGTTTGTATAGATGTTGCTACTTTATACGATGATATTTGAAAGCAAAACTAAATGAATACATGTACTAGTTGAATGAATGTTGGAGAAAGAGATTGAGAAATTGTGGGATGATTATGGTTAGATGTAGAAGCCAAATTGGAAAACAGTTTCCCCACTTAAATTAAGAAGCTTTTAGAATATAGGATATTTTTATTTTTATTTTTACTACATTCGAAAATATTAGTAAACACCACTTTTATTCCATAATACATACAGCTCCTTTAGTAATAAAAAAAAACGTTTGAACGGGAGCGTACACAAAATCCAGATTCCATAAATATTATGCTAGATTCTATAACTTTAATGTTCGTCCATGGCATAATTTCGCAATGCGATAAATCCCGATGTTGTCGAACATCAATTCTTACTGAAATAATTAGCACTGTTCGCAGAATTGTTTCACCGCGTTCACTCGGTGGCAAAGATAAGCGCGCGACAATGGTTCCTTTCATGTTGCGCAAATGATTAAGTATTAAATAGGGTTGCTAGTAATCGTTATCAAGTATCCATAAGTTTCGCGTGTAAAGCTGAAATTCTTATCAACCGTTGCGATGGTAGAGTTGTTCGTACTGGGTAAAACGAATACCACGCTATTGTGAATTTACTTCACAATGTTGCTTAATTTATATTAGTGTGCCGCTGATAAGATATACCGGCGATATCGAACAGTCAACAGGAGTTTATTGCTCCAAGCTGACCCTGAAGCGAACGCATAGCTATCAATGATTCTTTCCATAGCCGTTAATGCGCAATAATTTATACGCGAGTTACGCTTCGTAATTGCAAATTCGCGCAAGCCGATACATCGAAAAAGACACGTCGAAATAATCGGTCGAAAGACCTAAAATTCATATTGCATTTGATAATAGGAAGCTCTCGATGAAATTACCATACTCCGTGGTAGAAAGAGATTGTAATTTACGGTCGTGCGAGAGAGTAGCGGTCAAATCAATTTTACATAACTCTCGATTATAGACTGATAAATTATCCGATTATTCTTTCATGTCGGATATAATTCCCTAGAACGGATGTGAATCGAGCAATTAGGCAAGCACAATGGACGATTTAATCGTTTTACAGGTTCGCGATACAAGAATCGCCTAGCAAATCGTCGGAGAACCTGCGGATTTTATGCATTTGCGGTAATATGCAGGTTGTGCACAGTGTATTCTAACGAAATTACTCGAAAAATGTAATTACTGTACATCTGAACCTGACTTTATGGACTGTAATAATTAGACTGCGAATTTTATGCGTTTATGGCAAAAATAGGTACGTACAATTGAAAGCGGCGAACATATTAAAAAGATTTAAGGATATCCGTATATTAGTTTCAGCAGATAGGATAATTAAAAGAAGAATACAATTTTTATTTATGTCCCGCAATCAATGCGAACATTTTGCATAAAGTTCCGCAGTCTAGTAATAATACCAGCGATTCGTGATTATTATTATCCTGTGGATTTTACGCATATGTGACTTTGTCCATTTCTCAATGGACGTATACAATTTCAAGCATGTCAAAAATATTTAAAGTAATCAACGTATTACAACGTATTGAAAGAAGACCACAATTGTTATAATGCATAAAAATCTACAGAGTAGTTGTTAATACGCATACACTGTGAAAAAGAAGATAGCGGTACATTTAGAAAATAGTCCCTAGTAGCACAAAATATTGTATACACGTTCATATAATATTAAAAAGAGATTCAATCTCTTCTTAATATTTAAATATACGTACAATATTTATTTTATATTAAGTAACAAATATTTCTTTTTAAATATGCAGGAAATATCTATTTCATGTTACGAGAAAAATACTTTTTTTCTAAATAGAAAATGAATCTTTATTCAATATTAGAAATAGAATATTTTTTCCTAATGTACAGATAATGTTTATTTCATATTATGAAAAAAATATTTTTTTCTTATTATAAAATAAATCTTTATGTAATATCACAAATTATATAAAATTATATAATATAATATAAATGAAATTAATAGATACTCATAGTTTCTAATTTTTGTTACAACTTTTCCTTAAATTTGAAAATTTTATTGAATGTTATTTATATATTGAATTTATATTTTTCAAATATTGAATTCACATTTACTGTACATTTTTTAAATATCTAGTTCATATTCTCTGAATATTTAGCTTATATTTTTTAAACATTCAATTTATATTTCTTGTACATGTATACAATATTCAGATCCAATATTTTCCTTATATGAAAAAATGTAGCTTAAAAATATTTTTCCAATATTTGAAAAAAATATTTATCTAATATTTCTGTGCTACTAAGGATATGAATAAAACCACAAACAAAATGACTGAAGTTACTCTAATCGAAGCAACTACATCAAGTGCAAGTCACGGATTGAAGTGATCCGAAGCTCCGTCGTAAAAGCGATACATATAACGCTTTAAAAAAACCATATTAACAGTTCGAGTAAATCGACGTTCGCCGGTCGCGACGTTAAAAATCGCGGACCGTGCGCGATATCTAAAAGACCATTTCCTAGAGCGATATAAACGGGGCGATTTCGCGCAGCGCGTTGTTCAGATGGGCCTTATCGTCGGGAGAATGAAGAGAACAATATTTGTACTGGCGAACAAAGTGTGCACGATAACGCGAGCACAAAGTAGCAGCGTATCGGAGCCTAACCCTCGAAAAACTGTACTCTCATCGGCTTCCGCAGTGCGGTTCACGCGGATTCCGCCGATAGCGTTGGCGCTCGGGGCAACAATAAAAATGCCGGCAAGAGAGATGTTGCCCCTCTTCGTCTAACATATTGTCGCATCCATTTGTACAGGAAAATAACTAATTCCATGTAAAAGTTATCCATAAACTGCAGCGGCCCTGAATGTAAACAATTTTGATTTAGCGCAAGACTATACAATAAACTATTGGCAAGAAAGTAAATTCGGTACTTTGAAATGCAATAAAACCCAATTTTTTGAAAGCTACACAATTCTGCGCTCATGAAACCTCTGGTTGTTATCGGCCAAAAACTGATCCAAATGCGACGTCATTGCTATTCGTTGCTCGATTAAAAAGGGTTGAGCTTTATTTCACTTCAAAGTATCGAAATTACTTTCTTGCCAAGCCGATAAATCAAAATTGACAGTCCAAGTGAAAGATAATGGGTCACTCCTTTGTGAGGGAAATAACCAATTTAATTTTAACGTTGTCCATAAACAGCAGCGGTCCGAATGAGCTAAATCAAAAGTGACAGTCCGAATGAGAGAGGTTCTCGTCTCTCCGTCTGGCATCGCGAAACAATCCGTTGGTCGAGCGAAGGGCCCCCGAAGAGGCGGGGTAAGTTTTCGCGGCCGATTGGTCGCGAAATTCTCGTCGATTTCACGCGAGACGGTGCGAGGTATTTAAAATTAAATTCACTGGTAATGTAGCACAAATGGCAAGGTGCCACGGGGAAGGAGCCAGAGCCGAAGCTGCTCGCCGCGATCGTCTCCCCAGCCAGTCTGGCTGGCTCTTTGGTGTCGGTGTGCAGCAGGAGAAGGCCGGATCGAAAGGACTCATCGTGGTCGCCGGAAAAAAATCTTTAATGGGAATTGCAGTTCAGAGGAAAAGCGGCTGCGGGGTAGGCTGTCGCTGGAGGATGGGGTAGCGAGGGGAGAGGGCCGGCTAGGGTGTCATTATCGTGGTCATTATCGTCATCGTCCCTTTTTCCTTGGCCGCGCGGCGCTTTCGTCGACGGTAGCTGCCGCCGCAATCACCATAATCGCTCACCTCCGCGTTTTAGTGCGCGCACTCGCAGAGGAATCAGGCGCGGGGCACTTTGGCCAGTCGCGACGCCACTGAAACCATCGCGAATGGAAGGACCAGCCGATGGAACTTTTCCAGAGTTCCTCGTCCTCTACCGTTTATTCCTCCTCTTCGTGCGTCCCCCCTCTCCTCCGACTAATATACTCTATGGATACCATGTTTTCTAACCTTTCAACTAATACAACAGTACTCCCTCAAATTTGCAAAGTTTAGGATTCGGGGCTGAAATCCCTTGCGTTATCCGGCAGCGTCCGTCTTCGAGGAATTCGCTCCGGCACACCGAAAACACTCTTAACCCTTTTTTACCCAAGTGGCGACTCTGAGGCACCACTATGCCTCACATTTTTACACCATTGTTCAAACTGTTTTCTGCATTATCACGTTTCTACTTAATAAGTTACTGAACGTTTCAGTATTGTATAAATTTGGTTCTAGAATGGAAATAATTTCGAGTGCAAAGGGTTATTGTATACACAATCAATATTCCTCTATATAGAAATCATATTCACGGTGCCTAAGGATTACCAGAAACAATCAAATTCAAGATCTCGTGTTTGGACTCGTTTTAATCAGAAAGCTCTGAAGAATACGTTCCGAAAGTGAACACAAAAATTAAATTTCTTTATCGAATGATTATATTTTACGCTCGCGGCATCTCTTTGAAGTGTCGCCTTTTCTGTAGCAGTTTGATTCTCTCTCCTTGTCTACCGAGATAAGACTTCGCCGAGTTCGAGGCAGCAAGTGGTGGATGCAGAAACGTTACAAGTTTAGCAGAATTTATTAATTAATACAGTACACTACACTATAACGTGCATATACATATAACACAGTAAATTATACTATCTTTTCGTTGTTCCTTATTTTTTTTTCTTGTTTCTCTGATTTTTCTTTTTCCAGCTTTCTGCCTCTCTCTCGGCTTCTCTCCTCGTTTCAGCGCCTAGGCTACCTGAACCGATCCCCCATTCGGATTACATAATCGAATTATTGCGGAAGCACGCGAAGAGCGATGTTTCTCTGCGGAACAGTCGGCTCTAGTTTGCAATCACGTGAACCATCGACCACCTTCACCCTCTGGTTCCCCATACACACCCCTCGCGCCACCTGCTTTGTATGAAACTCGCGGCCGAAACTTCGATCGTTCCGACTAATTCGAAACCGAACACTCCGTTGTGATCTGTGTCGCTCCTCATTTCAGAGGTAAAAGTTCCCGGAAGGAAGTTTCGCTAGCATCGTTGCAACACGTGCCCCCTCCCCTCCACACCGCCGTCATCGACCTTTGTTCTCGCGACTTTTCGGCTAAGGAGTCTCACCAGTCTGCGATTTGCTCGCGAGATCGAATTACTTCACAGACATATGAACTCGCCTCTTCGACAGAAGAAATGATCTTTACTCTGCCGTTCACTTCCTGATGGAAAAGCAATCTTGAAAAAAAACAACTCGAGCCAGTGAAAGTGAAGGCTTCACGCTTTAAAACGAACCCGGGTAGACTATTCTCGGATTTTCTATTGCAGAGCTACATTAGCTCGTATATCAACAATTTTTTCAAATACGGCGATCGAATTAGAAACACTTACATAAGTCGACGATCTCACGTTCGATCGATTTTGAAACGAATGTCCGGCTACACTCAGTTCAAATGAAACTTATGATACAGCTATTTCTACGCTAGAAGCTTGAAACACAATTTTAGGTACCCTATGATTAATTTTTATCGTTTAATCCTCATCGATCATTCATCTCACGAACTGAACCCTCGGTGTCAAATTGACACAGTGATATAGAATAAAAAAAATTTCGATGCTTTTTAGCCAAATTCATGAGTTAACATCTTGGATTTTTCGATAATGTGTTCCGTATTAAACAAAGAAAAATAAAAGTCACACAAAGTTTCGGGAAAATGTACCTACAATCCTAGTAACACAAAATATTGTATACACATTCATATAATATTAAAAAGAGATTGAATCTCTTCTTAATATTTAAATATACATACAATATTTATTTTATATTGAGTAACAAATATTTCTTTTTAAATATGCAGGAAATATCTATTTTCTAAATAGAAAATGAATCTTTATTTAATATTAGAAATAGAATATTTTTTCCTAATGTACAGATAATATTTATTTCATATTATGAAAAAAATATTTTTTTATTATAAAATAAATCTTTATGTAATATCAGAATTTAATATCAAAATTTCTTAATTGTAATAAGGCCCTTTCTCGAAGATAAAGTGGAATATTCCTTCAAGCAGTGCACAGAAAGTAATAGATATTCATAGTTTCTAATTTTTGTTATAACTTTTTCTTAAATTTGAAAATTTTATTGAATGTTATTTAAATATTGAATTTATATTTTTCAAATATTGGACTCACATTTACTTTATAGTTTTTAAATTTCTAGTTTATATTCTCTGAATATTTAGCTTGTATTTTTTAAACATTCAATTTATATTTCTTGTACATGTATACAATATTCAGATCCAATATTTTTGTTATATAAAAAAAGGGGTTTAAAAATATTTTTCCATTATTTGAAAAAAATATTTATCTAATATCTTTGTGCTACTAGGGAAATAAGAGTACAGTATAACTTATTTCGAGAGAACTGTGTCAAATTGACACGAGGAAGAGATGAGGGTTAATTCACAAACATATTGGTTAAAATATACCAAAAAAATATAGTATTTAAAATACTTAGACAAATCAGAAATTATGTTACGTGTAATTTGAAAACGTTCTGGAACCATTAAATATTATAAATAATTTTGGCCAGCTAAATCAATGGACACACTGTGCAACATAGTACCTGCACGACAAGTCCGCCGCGTCGAAACGATTATGTGCCACGTTTTCTAGAAAACGAGAGGATGCATTCTGGTTATTCATCGATTAATCCGGTGGACTGTTTTATCCCGGTGATCTTATCTCGTTACTCGGAAGCTACTGGTTCTGGTCCGAGTAATTACAGTGTATGATACAGATGTGATATAATATAGCCGTTTTGCTAAACGACTGCTAATTGCAGGCAACATGTGCTTCATTTTCTGCGAACCCTCGACGTAAGAATCTTTTATCGGATAGATTGCATGCTTCGCGTACAACAAGCCTAAATAGATTCTCGAAGTTCATGGAACAGTAATGGATTATTCCAGCGTCCAACCAAACCGTCAGAGCCTCTCTGTCAATGAAAGCGAGGCATGCAACTACAGACGCAACACGGTTGCGCAAATAAACGATCGAACATGTCAAAGTATAATTATTCCAGTTACTAGGAAGTGGGAATAGATTCTCGGTAAATCATCCCGGGTAATACATAAAAATTTTTCAACCATGAGTACATGATCCAATTACTGTCGCGAGACTTCATGCAAATTCCGTTTTTCATAGTTGAGGGAGATTCGATTCTCATTACTATTTTATTCCGTGCATTGAGAATGTAAATTACTGCGGTTTAGAAGATAATGAGAATTGTACACGTGCTAGAAATGTCTTCGCTGAATAGTGGATGAAAAATTAAAATAGAAATACACTTCTTCGCGACAACATTCCACCGCCTCTGAAACAGCTCTGCACAATGCACTGGAGCACACCAATGCACTTCTTTGCCCAGCTAATTCCTCAGACCTCTCTGTCTCTAATTAACTACAGCCTTTTGAAGCACCACGGCAAAAGTTCTTGGAAAGAAGATTTCCAATAACCGAGAAACAATTAAAACCACCTTCGAAGAATCCATTTGTGCAAAGTTCGATACTCCTGATCGTAAAAAATAGTTACTTATTTATTTATTTACTTCCAAAGTGTATAGAGCGTCTTTACGAAACTTTAAACAAAATACCTCAAGATCAAACCACAGGTCTCTCAACCTGTCCCAAAAGAAAAGTTATTTATTTATAGTTTATTTTAATGTGGTCTCATTAATAGCAAAGTTATTAACGACAGTTTCCAGTTGATTACTTAGTATAACATATCTTACATGTAGCTTGCGTAGAGGCAGTGACGGATCAAACAGTAAGTTGACTAAAGCGACCGCGTGAGGCCCCGGGATACCACAAGACCGCACAGTTTAAAGAAGTTTATATATTTTTAAATAAATTTATTTAATGTGTAACCGTAGGCAATTTTCCATTACTTTTCTTTTTTCTTAATAAACTTAGAAGATTTTTCTTGCAACTTCTATTTCGAACTTGAGTTTGAGGGTCCCAAAATTTTTACCGCTTGGGGCCTCCATTTGACTTGACCCGCTTGAACGTTCCTGACGTTGTCCTCGGCTAGATTCGATGCGAGGTAAGTGTCCGATGAAGAATTTTGATGGAATGAAACAGTGTTTCTTGCGCGAAGGGTAAATCTTGGCGGAAGAATAAAATGTAGAAAAATGGCTAGGGAGGATATGGAAAAGTTTGTAATTGTACAAGATCGATGGTAAAACTGTTCGGCCGATCTTCGATTTCCGTGGGACTTAGACGAACGCCTCGTCCGATGTAAGGTCAAGGCAGATTCTCGCGGAACAATCCGGGATCATTTAATCCCGTGCATCCTGCCCGGGAGAATCGAGAAGCGTCTGGAAAACACGTTCGGAAACTAACTCCGATAGGATATCCCGTGACCGTTTCCTCTGCGGATAACTACAAAAACCGCGGAGAGCCAGGAGTCTACTGTAGCTTGCCAGGGAATTTAAAAGTCCGGCACGTGTTCGCCGGTAGGAGAGAAGGATGGTCGAGGCACAGGACGAGGCAGCGAGAGCACACGAGCAAGACGAAGAAGGCGGGGCGAGCATGAACAGAGATGGAAACAGAAGGGAATGCCGGTATCGTTTTCAAACCGGCTGAAAGCCGATACTTGAACCGAGGCCTGCCGTGCGTTCTCGTTTTAATTACCATTTTTCTTCCTCTCCGATTTCTTCGCCACCTTCTTTTTTTCCTCTTCTTCTTCGTCGTCGTCCGTCGTCTTCTTCGTCTTCTTTCGCTGCGAGAATTAAGGATATCGGTTTCCGTCGCAAGGTGACACCAGTGTCATGCCCTCCCGGGACCAAACGTGAACTTGTTTCGAGGCAGTGACGATGTCTGTGCAGGATCGGGACCAAACGCGCACTAGTATCGAGGCAGGTTTGTACCTTTGCTGTTCTTTCTCCTTTGCGGAACACTTGTGGCGTTTTTATTATACATTGCAATCTGTATTTTGCTAATGCATTCTCGTGTCTATTTTCATCCGGTTTTCAATTTTCCTTGCTCCGACACAGAACGCGCGCACGCTCAGGATAAATCATTTCTGCAATTATCAAGGCATAAGCGCATCTAATGGCACTCTATAATTAATGGTAGACGGTTCGAGTATATTCAGCTCGCGCTGTCATTTCAACGAAAGTGACGCTTCTCACAGTACCTTCGTCAAATCAATTATTAAATCACCGATGGATACTTCGCAGACACTTCTATCGATTGTAAGTCATCAACAGCAGGTTCACCGATTTCGTGTGTAACTACGAATGTCTCGAACAGACTGCAACCAATATCAATCTGCTTGTCGTTACACCGCGGATCTCGACGTAAACGAAAACTACGTTCTCTGCGTCAGTTCATATTGTTTCTCGACAAAAGAAGATTATAAATGTTACTGTATAAAAATGTACTCCGAATTTTTTACCGTGGCAAGTGTTGTAGTTTCTTCGTGAAAAATCTCGGAAAACACGTTCGACACTAGAATGCCTCTTCGAGAGTTGAAGAACCGGATTTATTTCTATCATTGAACTATTTATTTCAGGAAATTCTTTGTGCAGGTATGCACGAAATCCGCAGTCTACTCGTGATTACAAATGTTACGGAAATATATAAAAATGTACTCCGAATTTTTTTACCGTGGGAAGTGTTGTAGTTTCTTCGTGAAAAATCTCGGAAAACACGTTCGACACTAGAATGCCTCTTCGAGAGTTAAAGATTTATTTCTATATCATTGAACTATTTGTTTCAGGAAATTCTTTGTGCAGGTATGCACGAAATCCGCAGTCTACTCGTGGTCAACACGAAGTACGGAATCTTCTCTGGCCGAAAGGCGAAAATCGGAGAGAAAGAATGGCAATTAGCATCGATTTTGTTGATCAGCGAGTCATTTTGGGACGCAGTCCCGGCGGATTTTCGTTGATCAGAAGAGTGCCAAAGGTGATAACGCGACGCGTCCACCTTGCCTCTCGCGCACGTCGGAGACAGTGAGTTTCTCGACTGGGGTTTTCGCTTGCGCCGCTTGGCAACGTGCGTGACCTAGGCTACCGCATGTTGCGTAACGGGCCACGTTAACGCGCTCCTCGATATTATCTGGCCGCGTCTAACAAACCTAATCTCGGTTGCTAACCAACGGAACGTCTCCGACAGAGCTCGCGCTGGGCTGGCCGAAGCAGAACAAGGATTGAGAACCACTGTTCGCCGGAGCTCAAGGTGAACGAGATTCAAAGTGGCAATGCTGGAGCTGCGAGCAAGGGAGAGACTCGGAAGGGTCCAACGTCCCTAATGCCTGCGCTTTCGTTGCACGCTAGATATGCGAATATCTCTCGCTCTTGCCCCCACCACCGGTCTTCCTGGCTTGTCGTCTTCTATACTGGGTGTTCGGATCAACACTCTCAACATCCTGTCACCCGCGCATCCTCCTTCTTCTTCGAGTCGCAGCACAGTGGGCCGGATCGAAAAATTTAGGGACATTCGACCAAAAAGTCGACTTTTCGAAATTGCAAACTAATGAATTTGTATTGCTTTGTAAGGATCTATGGACCTCGAAAATGAAGAAATTAATGAAATTGAATAAATATTTTAGTTACAATGATCAGTTAAAGTTGAGCGTTTGGAAAGTAGCATATTTTACCAGTCAGAATTGCTCAAGTTCTTTGCGATGTCCTCCTCGTTTCGTCCTATATTTTCTCTCAGTTTTTTTTGTGTAATATAGAGCATGTCTTTCCAATAAGAAATTAAAAAATAATGCTGAACGATACATGACAGATTAAAAAAATGTTGCATAATTGTTAAAGGATATCTTTTTCTTCCAAAACTTCCCAGGCTCTAACAAAGAGGAATATTTTCGGTAAAACTTCCTTTAAATAACCGTACAAGAATCATTTCCGACATCGTCCGACTAACAACAATATAGTTGTTTAAAGCGGACAATGTCGCGGCGAGTATGGTCGTCGCGCGTTAGCTTTGTGAAGTGGCGAAGCAACCTAAGAATTCTTAAGATTATAAAAAATTGTTTCTTTTCTTAAGGAAAGCAACTGATTCAACAACTACATAAAAAATTATTAAAATAACTAACTAACAAATTAAACAAAAAATATATTCTAACACGTATTATTTGAAAGAGATTATTTTATAATATTTTTTAATTCAAACCTCATTTCAATATCACAAACGGTTCAAAATTTATGCATCAATGTCCCGAAATTTTTCGATCCAGCCCACTGTGCACCAACCCTTTTCCAAGATGTTTTCAAAATTCTTCAACTACTTTGCCAAACTATCGCAGCCGTGTACAATACGTTCAACGAATTAAATTTCACGAAATAATGTGCTCATTCACTTTCTACTAAGGATATTGAAAATCGCTCGGTTTTCAACATTGTGGAATTCTCACGCCAAATCAATCTATTAAACAGTTTAACGAAGTTCTTATTTTATCTTGAACCTACTAGGCTGAAGGGAAAGTTCTATCGTGTTTTAAATAAGCAGGGCAATTTTGATCGTAAATCAAAAGATATAAATGTAATTTTCTCTGTTAATATGGTTACATCCATTATGACATCCATAATCCATCAATTTACTTATAAACAATCAAATTAATTCGATGCACTTCGTTGATTAAAGTCATAATAGGATGACATAATATTCAGAGAATTCATTAATTCATTTTATGATTTCATCATAATATTCAGAGAATCCGTGACTTTCTTCTGCTAAACTGTTTTATAAATCAAAATTGGTTACGTTGGATTTAATAAAATTTTGAAACAAGAAAGATAGTCAACCTAACAAGTACTGGTAACGAACGAGTTAATAGATTGGAAATAATATAACAGTATTATCGAATTCTTCTAACGTTTTCATTGTTTTAAATTACAGCTACTCATTTTTGTTATAAATGCATCAAATCCGTTGTCTAGTAATAATACAGGTTTTAATTCTTAATTGAAAATAGTGTTTGGCTATGGCTCCTGAGATGGTTTCGAACCGATCGTCGTCCCCGATTGAATTGTATATCTAAAGATTAGTAGTCGCAATGTTTAATATCGAATATTCCGAACCGAGACACGCAAATGGAGACCGTATCTGCTTGGCGCAGATCGATGGTCCCCCATCGCTTAATCTTGTGGCGACACCTCTATGACTAACTACATCCATTAGTGCGGTCGCTATGAATTACGATCGGTTCTTGTTTCCCGAAACTTATCGATCAATGTTCGATTTGTATTGGGTTGTAACACATTGTCCCCACCTCCTCGGATAAAATATGTGCGGGTACCCGCAATCACGGCTACCCGAAATTGGGATCGGGTTACCGGAGGCAAAAAAGAATTTGGAGAAGAGGAACCGTGGAACGATGCTTTTGTCATGCTGCACAATCGAGGCCCCGCGATTTTGATCTTGCCCGCTGGAATTTATATTCTTTAACCCTCATGAGTACTTCGAGAATTAGTTACACAAAAGATCCTACAATACGTACCTTATCCAGTTTTCCTTTACACGTTGCGTCATAGAGTTAAATCAAATTATGTGAAATTTTCAAGAAATGCATCTCGCGATGCAAGTGGAAATATTGTTTTGCGTAACATTATTGACAATATTGTTTACATTATTAAGAAACTGTGGATCTTCGTGTGTTTACAGGAAAATTGAGTAGATGAGATAACAAATTGTTGGAAAATTTTTCCTCCATTCAAATCATTAAGGAATTAAGTAACATTCAATTTATATTTTACTTGCTTGAAGGTCCGCAGACAAATAATTCAATATGTTGGTATCTAATCAATTTACTACACAGAGCTTATCAGGCAATTACAGAAACTGCATCTTTTTCTTCCGCTTTCTTGCAATGCTCTACACTCCAGACAGAAATATGTAACATAACCTACTCGTTTCTGAATGTCTGTGAGTTAAAAATTTAAGAAAGCTATATACATATGTTTAAAACTGCTTGTGTACTGGTGTACGATTATATGTAACTTGTGTCGTATAATAAAAGTATAATAATGTATTGAAAAATAATGTACGGCAAAATAATCTCTACCTTGAAATTCTAACTGCATTAAATAACAAAAAATTTACTACACAGGAAATAAGGGAAATGATGATGGTATAGAAAAACTTCGACTGTCTTTGCCAGCTTCGTGTAGTTGACTGCAGTGTTAGCGAACCGATTTAATTGTCTCTCGTCTTTCGCTTCTTTCACGAGAAAACCATCGGTCTTGCAAAATTGCCAGAGGAAAGTAAAGAGAAATAATACGCAATCATTGAGGTGAAGTATGACACGACGAAACGGTCGCCTCTAGAGAGCGCAGAGATTGCGATTTCTAGAGTTCTTCAAGTGACAGATAGCGCTGACGTTAACGGAACATTTTTAGCAAGTGATGCGTCAGTGAAAACATTATCATGATTTCACTTTTATTTCCTCTCGCGAAGTCCCTGCGGACGAAGACCGACGAGTTGCGAAAACCAAATACCTTTACTCTGTGAGAGGAGTACATGTATATTGAAATCGCCTAATCGTGAGTTCAGCACGAGCGTGTACATTGGCAGGAAAGCTCTCTTGTGACTCTGAGGTGCCACTAAAAATTGCTGTACCATTATTTAAAATATTCTTTACCTTATTAAATGTGTCGTAAACATTTATCGTATGAGGTAATATACCAATTTTGTATCCATAAAATTTGAAAACCCATAGAGAATGGAAATATAGTATTGATATAGAATGGTTAATCTTTTCGGCCGTTTGTTACTTTATTCTATAAAGCAATTTTGTAAATTGCCAAATTAAACACTCGACATTCCGATCTTCATAGCAATCATTTTCAGGATTAATTAGAATTGCGACTGTAAAATATTATACAATTTTCAAAACACGATGAAATTAATTGTAACCTATATGATTGAGAAAACATCATCCATTCTATGTCAATAACAAATACGAACGACAGAAGAATATAAATATTCTATTGGGTTGGCAAGAAAGTAATTTTTCTTAGATCAGTTTTTGGCTGATAAGTATCAGAAATTTTACTAATACGGAATTCTGAAGCAACCAGGCGAAAGATCATCGAACGAATTGTAAAATATAAACTGCATCAAACTTTTCTATTTCATTAAGCATAAATTAATGATATCGGCGCATAGGTTTGATCAATTGTTACTCAAACACTATTTGCAAATTAGCACGATATTATTTCTCAACGTAATAAGTAGCACGGTGTTCTCTAACGGTATTTTTACCTTTTATAACAATGTGAGTAAAAATTCAGTGTAAAACATATTTTTAAATTATGGTATTTTGGTAGTATATAACATTTACAATTCGTTACAGACGCAAAAAACTCTTGAGAATGATCCTCACCAGGATCGAAACGTCGAGATCTTAATTGCACATGTTGTTATAAATTAAAAAAAAAAAATTTTCTATTTTGATCGAACCTGTGCGCTGAAATCATACTACATTTATTAATAATTTTTCGATCGCAAAACCACATACATATATATTATTTCTCAACGATTCGATCTGCATTTAGATCATTTTCAATGGAGGGCGAAACTTTCACAACATACACAAGATTTTATACGTCATTGAGAGGACTTTTTGAAACGGTGAAATTTATGGAGGAATGGTCTAACACAAATTTGTCCATTGCCAAGACGCAATGTTAATTTGGTTCTCTTGAAAATGATCTAAATGCAGATCGAAACGTTGAGAAATAATATTATGCTAATTTGCAAATAGTGTTTGAGTAACAATTGATCGAACCTATGCACCGATATCATTCATTTATGCTTAAAGCAATTTACGATCGATATTATTTAATATTTTTCTATTTCACCTTGAAATACCGAAATTGCTTGCTAACCGAATAGGTCGGAAGAAATGTTTAATTTTCGAGTTGGAATAGATCCGAGCACAAAGGGTTGGTAAAACTCAGTGGAAAGTCGCGCATTTCTGTGATCTCGCATGAAATCCACATCGGCGCTAGTCGTGCAAATGGGTCGAGTAAAGGTTGTTTATTGGCGCGATTAATTCAGCCACACGGTTGCGTGTGCGTATGCGTGCGCCTTGTGAATATCGATCGTCGAAACGCGGAAAGAAAAAGTCTGTGCGAAGTGGGGTCGCGAACGCACACGGTTCGCACGATTCCCGACCTGCGTAAACTCGATTTTACGTAAGGTGGCTTGTCAGGAACAGGAAAAATAACGCCGGTCGAGCAACCTGGTTTCCTCGTGTGCGTCTCCACGCTAATACACACGATCAACGCATACAAACGCTTCGCGACTGCTATCGCTGCGAAAACAATGACCGAGGAAAAAAAGGAGAACGATATTTTCGCGATTCCGCGAGCACGAACACGACTCACTTGCGTTTTGCCTGGGGGGGGAGGGGCGTCTCGAGGACAAGCGCAGGACTTACGTAAGGTCCTTAGGCATCCGGCTCTTACGTCAGACCGTCAAGCATTATCCGAAAGTTAAAGAAAGCCGAGTCGTCTTTAAATAAAAGCCGTCCGAGTCTTTCTGACAGTCTTTCTATCCGCGGAATTCAAATCCCCGACTGTGGACGATTCGTCTGAAACTGGATCGATCCTCTTTCACCGGTGAATCGAAGTTTTGTTGTTGCAGTGAATCGACTGTGTAAGAATTGTTCGGGTCTTAGTCATCCGGGCGCTCTGCGATTTGTACAGATTGTGCTGCTCTATTATGCCACCGGATTCCTATGCAAATTTAAATGGGACTATTATATGAACAGAGGGTTGTGATACCTCCCTCGGTAAAAAGCTGTCGATCGATCTAGGAACGCGACCTTATCGTAATTGTTCGCATGCTGGACGGGGAAAATGTTTTTATTAGTGACAGGAACGCTGTCCCGATACACTCAATTTACTTGGGCCAAGAAATACACTTTTCTCGGGAATTAAAAACAACCTGAATCAAATCAATCAATTTCGAGAATTAAAAGAAACCTGGAAAAATCAGGGGCTAGCTTATTTCTGGAGGTATGCCACCAATTTCTTTACAGCACTTGATCCTGTAAGGATTTCCGGTATAAATACATATTGGTGCATCCCTTCGCAAAGGGAAATAACTAATTTAATTTTAACGTTATCCGTAAACTGTACTGGGGTTCTCTAAAAAACACAATTTTGATCTCGCGCAAGAGCGAGGTGTCTGACTAAACTAAATCAAAATTGACGGTTCAAGCGGAGTATTGAAGTTCGCGGACACACACACAACTAGTCACTCCAATTCAATCTCACCGATGATTCGGTGATTGCGCGTAATCAAAGTAGACTTGTTAACCGTCAAATTTCGTCGACCGAGAAGTTCGCTTCAATTACAGCAACAATAAACGACGCTATTAAGAAATCACTAAACCCGAGTCGACTAAATTGCATCTTGGACGAACTCTCGCGGATTGAAGACGCAGCACGCGTCGAATGAAGCGGATTCTAAGGGCCGACAAAAGCGGAAAGTGTCCGTGTACGAGCGAATTGAGATCTGAATCGCGGGGCGAAATCAGGCGGGGGGGGGGACTCTGTCATTGTAACTAATGTACGGATCCATAAAAGAAGGTCGAAAGAGAGCACCGGTTGCTGCAACGGTTATTC
Source organism: Lasioglossum vierecki (assembly GCA_028455595.1). Taxonomy (NCBI): domain Eukaryota; kingdom Metazoa; phylum Arthropoda; class Insecta; order Hymenoptera; family Halictidae; genus Lasioglossum; species Lasioglossum vierecki. The sequence goes on along the minus strand of CM052335.1, from coordinate 20,743,819 downwards.
GTATCTACAGGTTGCAGATTCCGTAGAGTTGGTATGGTTTCTGGAACGGTTCCAGCACTGAAAAAAGCAGTTCGCGGTGGGCCGCTCGCCGGCCGATAGAAACAAATTAGAATTCGACGACGGAGTGGCCCGAAGCGGGTAAAAGTACGCTGGCGGATAGGAACAAACTAGGATTCGACGACGGGGCGGGTCGAAGCAGGTAAAAGCCAGTAAGAGTACGTAGGCCGATAGAAACAAATTAGAATTCGACGACGGAGCGGGCTGAAGCGGGCCGAAGTGGATAGAAGCGAGTAAAAGAACGGTGGCCAATAAAAATAAATTAGAATTCGACGACGAAGCAAGCTTGAGCGGGCGAAAACGAGTACAAGCAAGTGCGTTGACCGATTAGAGAAACAAATTAGAATTGAACGCCGGGACGGGCCAAAGCGGGTAGAAGCGAGTAAAAACTTGTAAAAGTATGCTGTCCGATAAAAAGAAATTAGAAATCGACAACGAAGCGGGTCGAAGCAGGTAGAAGTGAGTAAGAGTACGTTGGCCGATAGAAACAAATTAGAATTCGACGACGGAGTGGGCTGAAGCGGGCCGAAGTGGGTAGAAGCGAGTAAAAGAACGGTGGTCAATAAAAATAAATTAGAATTCGACGACGAAATAAGCTTGAGCGGGCGAAAACGGGTACAAGCAAGTAAAAGTGCGTTGACCGATTAGAGAAACAAAACAATAACTTCCCTATAAAATCGGGAAGTTAATTAGAATTGAACGCCGAAGCGGGCTAAAGCGGGTAGAAGCGAGTAGAAGCGAGTAAAAGTACGCTGTCCGATAGAAAGAAATTAGAAATCGACAACGGAGCGGGTCGAAATGGGTAGAAGCGAGCAAACGTGGACGGGTCGATAGGGACAAATTAGAATTCGTCGATAGAACGGGCCGAAGCGGGTAGAAGCGAGTAAAAGTGAGTGACGACGACCCTTCGAGGCAGCGGTGTTACGCTCGCCAATTTGTTCCAGGGTCGGGTGCCGCAGGAAATTGTAATTTATAGTGTAATCGGCCGACCTTATAAATTTCGAAGCAACAACCGGCTGGCACCGTTGAAAAATAAATTCTCCGCCGATTACGAGGCGACGCGACGTTGCGCGGCTGCAATGCGATTCCTCGTCTGACGGAAACGGTTCGGGCTCCGGGATGCTTAAAATAATCAGGGGTGCGTCACTGGAGGAGCAGATGAGCGAAAGGAACGGAAGGATAGCAGACTCTTCCAGTTTTCCTGATATTTTAACGATGGTGAGGCTAAAATCGTCGAAACGACTTGTCTCAGATTTTTTCATCATTTCACTGCGGATTATTGTTCGAAATCTGAATTGATTGCATTATTTTCGGAATGCAGGAATATTATTCGACAGGATATTTTAAAAAATCATTATTAATTGATCTTGTGATATTTACAAGAAGTTCAAAGTGTGGAAACCTGTGTACTCTTGTCAGCGAATGGATTTGTCTCTAAAAAGTTCGGAAAATCAATTACCCCTGCACGAAAAAGCCAATTTGCAACAATAACAAAATTACAGTCCATTTAGGTAGTCGTCAAAGCGACCAGCCTTTGATCGTATTTTTCTCGAAACAATGTTCCCCAAATTGCTGTATAGGACAGCGGAAAAAATAATCAGGTTCGCGGATAACATCGTTATAACTGTCGTCTACACTCGTACATAAACCTCGAACGTTATTTTATATTTCAATCGTTTTTCATATTTTTACAGAGAGCGGCGACATCGCGGCGAAAACTATCTAACCTCGAAATAATATTTCATTGTTTGATTCTCGATAATTTAGAGACGCGCTGCAGCAACAGCTCGTCGTTGAAAAGGTTGATAAGATTTCGAATTGTTTCCTAAACGATCAGAAACAATTCTCAAATTCTTCGAATCTTTAGGTTTTACCAGAAAATATTTATTTTGTTATTTCATCGAATAAAAATATATTTACGTTGGAGTGATGTAATCGTTCCATGTAACCGGTTATGTGGAAAGCGGAGTGCGAGTAATTGAAGTATATTTTTGGGAAATCGGCTGCCACGGTTTCGATGCAACGAAAAAAAAAACGTGTAGGAATATTCGCGAATTTTCGGATACAAGCCAACGAGTATGCAAAGCGTGAAACAACGTGGAAGTTTCCGGTACAGGCTTTCTTCGGAAATATACAAATGAAAATACGCGTTGCACGACCGCGAGCAACGGGAACGCTTGTTTATTTTGTTTGGTATGGAACAACTTATCTGGTTAATACAACGGAATCTATTTCCACGACGTTGAATACAGCATCCATTGGCATCGACGACGACGCCGCGAACCGATCTATAATAAAGCGGCTTTCTATTTATTGCCGGCGACGATGGTCGCATTAAAAATTACAGTTAGCAACATTTCACCGCGACAACGTATTCCGCGAGCAGCCTTGATTCTCCGCCGATGTTTATTCACCGAGAAACCTCGCAGAAATAGAAACGTGAACGTGTTTTGATCCGTGTCACGCTGTTTTTCGCCGACCCGGTTCGCGAGTTTTCGATAATTTATACACGCTCACCCGGCAAAACATCGATAAAGCCGACTGCATGATTCAGAGAATAAAATGTATAATTTAGTGGACGCGTTGCGAAACCATTATTAAAAAGAATTCCGCACGGTTCCCGCGGGAACTGTTTCACGGCTTGGCACTTTTCGTCAAACCCCTCCGATCGAATCCTGCTCGAAAATACCATGTTGCATTAGATTAATAAAGCGCGTGAACAGCTGCACCCGTGTTCTATAGAAATTTGCTGAAAATATCGGTCGGACATTTATAGCGCGTATGCTTAAACCTGTTTTGTGTTTTAGCGAAATTAGAACCGGTTGCAAACACGAGGATCTACTTTAACACGAGTTTCAACGCGGACGAGTTGCCGTAAATATTTTCATAGAAAATTAAATAGGCTGCGGAATAATTCATGCGAAATAAAATGCTTGAAATTTATCTTGTCCATGAATAATTTTCATTGACTTGCATCACGAAGAAAAATTTGCTGTCGATTTATTCATTCGGTGAATGCTTTAAGGGGAAAGAATCTTTCAGAAATTTTTCAGTGAAAGTTCTCTACCGTGGTTTGTCTATTTGTAAGAAACTTAAAAGATGAAAAGGAATAATTCGGTAGGAACCAATGTTAAATAAATAGCTGGAGCCGTGGCGTTTCTACAGTTCGTTTGAACACAACGTAACAGTTAATCGTGACACCGCTGGCATAATAAACAACAACGTGTCCGCGAGCGGAATTCCAAGAGTACTCGTAATTATTTTTATTGGTGAACAACCGGTACTTAACGCGGCAAAATCAAGGCCGAGCGTGTTAAACTTTCCATCGTGTGTTACGTTATCGAGCGAATGAACAAGAAAAAAGAAAAAAATACGCAAAAGAAAAAGAGAGGAGGAGACACATCGATTCGAGCGCGGTGCTCGGCTGCGTCAAGATATAAAAATAAATCCGAGTCGCCCGTGAACCGAACGCGAAATCATAAGAGAGAAAAGTGTACCGAAGTTTGCCAACTAAAAGCACCTACGGAGTAATTGAAAATTTCCGAGTTTCTTGCACGTAGCTTCGGGGGGGAAGATTGTTTCTGACGTTCGATCGAAAAAATCATCCCCGTACCTTCAACAAATTGCAATGTTACAAAACATTCTAGGACACTTATTTTTTGTATTCTTTCTTAACCGCTGAATGTTAATAAAACGTGAGAAATCGATAATGAAACTTCAAAGTGCTGGAACTCATACTGACAAAGAATCTTCTTGGTTTCTTTTTTATTTCAGATAAGCATGGGAGCCAACGGGTGACCTTTCTTTGTAAGCAGACTGCGGATCCTAGTGCATTTATATTAAAATGTAAGCGAATATGTACAGCAACGAACGTTTACGATCTTGTCTATCCTTACAAATTTTCTAATTGATAAATTGATCTTGGTCACCATCCTGATTCTGATAAAATGATAAAATAGATTATAAACGTTGTTGAAATATATACAAGTATACTCCGAAGTGATCATGTCTATCCTTGCAAATTTTCTAATTGATAAATTGATCTTGGTCACCATCCTGATTTTGATAAAATGATAAAATAGATTATAAACGTTGTTGAAATATATACAAGTATACTCCGAAGTGATCATGTCTATCCTGACAAATTTTTTAATTGATAAATTGATCTTAGTCGTCATACTGATTTTTAAAAAATGATGAAGAGCATTTTTATTTTTTCTCGATAAGAAAAATGATAAATGTTGCTGTAGTATGTACACGAAAAATCCCGGAAAACACGTTCGACACTAGAAAAAACGCCTCTCTACGAGGGTTAAAGAACTGTCTATCACCGCGTGTATTGCAACAATGCATAGTGTATGCAGTTGCATTCGCAGCGGTTGAGGGGTCAGAGTGCGTGGATTATCTTTTCAGCGCGTCCCAAGCTTCAAGGATCTCGAGAACGCGAAAGCAGTTGGACCAAAGCGAAGGAGGCGCGGGGTGCACGTTCTGTCGAATCGTCCTTGACCCTGAAGCCGAGCTGCACATCCTGCCCCGTGCATTTCGCGAAGGATGTACCCGCGCCTGCGTATTCCTGCTACCTCTCATCCCTTTCTTTCCTCCTGGTCACTGCAATTTTCTTCCTCCTCCGCCTTCGCTCTACGCTCATCCACCCCCTCTCGCATTCCTCTTTCTCTCCCGCCCCCTCATTCTCTCTCTCTCCCTATCTCTGTTGCTCTTCGATCACTCTCGCCCTCGCTGGCTCGATTATTCCAGTACTCCGTGTACGTTTTATACCTCATATTCGATCGTCTCGCAGAAATCGTGACGGCAGAAAGATCCACTGACGTTCTCAATATTATAATCTCTCCTGGTACAATTATATCGTGTAGAAATTTTTCAATTTTTCTGTACAATCAAAATTGTCGATTGCAAACCATTGAATTTCTAGTATCATATACAGGGTGGTCCACCTAAATGTAGCCACCTAAAAATCTCTCCTTCATTTCTGATGACATAACAGATATTTTGAATAACAAATGTTATTTTTTTCTCGAGGTCTTTTATTCCCGGCGTTTTCAAGGTGATCGCTATTTTCTTTCTTATAAATGTATATTTTTCTTTTCCTTGCATATTCTAGCTGACATTAAAACGCATTCGGAGATATTAATAACATCACCTTGAAGTGAGAACTCTGACTTCTAAAATTATTTCGTAATTTGAAAGTATTCTATAACAAGTTTAAGACTGTACAGTATATTTCCATTAAAAGAAAGTGGCAGTGTAAAAAATGCAGTTTAAAGTAACAGAGCATATAGGTTTCTTTAGTTGTCGAGCAAAATGTTAATATATGAATAGAATAAACAATGATAGCCGTTGTTGAACTGCAAATCATTGAAACAACAACTGTACAGATGAACCTGCACTGTTCCAAGCGTGCATTCGACAATTGTTTCTGTTTCTCGAAGGCAACAAAAAATTCCGAAGACCACGTCAGCGAACAGCGTTCCGTTTCCTTAAATAAATATTAAAATTTGCATTTGCAGATTAGCCGAGAAGAATAAAATCGATATTCTCGCGTTGTTATTTTTAGAGTGAATGGAATGATGCATCGCTAGTTGTTCCTGCCCCCGCGACGGCAGAAAACCCGTGTGCCGTGCCAATTACGCAAGTACGATAAAACTGTTTTTGCATGCAACTACAAAATTGTACTTTCGCGGCGTAATCGCCACCGCCGCGTAATCGGGTCGAAATAGCTCGAGCGACGTTAAGTAATGCGACAACAATGCGTGACAGTTTTGCATAAACCACGTGCGGATTTCGGTGTTCGTATCTTAAAGGGTTCGGGACTGTTCGACTGAACTTTCCGCACAAGAACGAACGGAATCTGAGCCGTTTATCTTCACGAATGTAATGTACATATATTCACCAAGTTTTCAGATCTAACAAGAAACAACTCCCCAGGCTAATCTTGATGTTCACAATTTTAACCTTCAGCCATTCTACGTCACTGTTTACATGGAACTTTATATGACTGCAACATAAATAAACTTCTATTTAATAAAATAACTACAATGCAAAATAAACATTTCCTAGTACAGACGGCATCGTTTGTTTATGCTTAAAACGCTAAATTTAATGTTCTGTTAAACGTCATCTTTCTTTCATATTCAATGTTGTAGATTTAAAATTTTACAGAAAAATTTGTATTCTTTATTTGGTAATATTGACCGGTCAGACTCGTAATGAACACTTAAAACAATATTATAAAATAAACTTATAATAGATACAGTTAACAAATCTGGTATACAGTAAAACTAAGAATGTGTTTTCTTACCACGTATATTTACTTTTATTTTTTTGAGAATGTTGTGTTAATTTTTTAAAATATTTTTCCCTTAAATAAAACACAAAAACTGACCTTCTTTCAATTTTTTCGTCCTAATTAAAGAACTCGTGCAGTGAAGGGTTGCCAAAATCTTAATCGAACAAGGATTCAAGATTTTTTTAGATTAGTTAGAAAGGTCTTTTCTACAATTGGCGGAGTCACGTCTTCGTGACACCAGTCGTTCAACAACATCGTGGAATAATCAAGACGAATATCGATCAGAAGTGTACCTTCCCTCGGTGAACGATCGGAAAGGAATATCGATCTGAATGCTGGGTGGCTTGGGTGAACGATTGGGAACCGAATATATGTATAGGGAGTACCATTGGTCTTTCAGGGATCTCTGACGCGAAGGACGAGCGTAGGTAAACTCGCACGGAGGTATATGTCATTTACAAACAGTGTTGCATCGCAATGCGAGCTGGGAACCTTCGAGCAGAGGCGTCGCAGGAATCCAAAGCAGGGTGGAGCTGCAGAATGAACCGAAGGGAGATTGGAAACGAGGGGAGTAAGAGTGCGAGATGGAAAGTTTCCCCCTGCTTCCAGATAACGGAGCCCATCGTTGCGATTTTTAAACTGCTCGCGCCACCATTAGCAATTTTTATTTTTATTTAAGCTCTTTAGACCTTCAATCTTGCAAACTTCTTTCGGAAACTTGCCGGATATTTCAGAACATAAATGATCTCGCGCGAGAAGAATTACTACAATGAAGTAGCTACTGCGAAACCGATCTAGAACGATAGGACTTTAATCTAACCGCAGCACAGTGGAGCATTTTGACCAAAAAACTGGCCAAAATTAGTTTATAGTAGAAAACAAATCCACTGGTGTTGTTTTGTTACAAAATTACATTTTTCCTTTTGTTTGAACATACCAGGTGTATTGCTAAATCAAAACAGTATTTACATATAATTAATTTACATTATTTAAAACTCCTCGTCCTTACTTTCTTCGGCAGGTTTGGGGTCAGTACCTCCTCTCGGTTTAGGAGGCAATAGTAATTTTATAGTTTCCTTTGAGAAAGGTTCCATCTTCTTCGGTTTTTGTCTCATGCAATAATTAAATCATTTTAAGAACTATTATATTAATTTATTATTGAAACGGTACAATTCCACTAACCTCTCATAAATATACGTAGAGTTATAGATCCATTGAGCCAATTATGATTGTTTTTTTCAAATATGAATTTTTTTATGCGCTGCTAGCTATCTGAGTTTAAATTGATGCTTTACCATAGATAGAATATGCTTCAAATCTTTTCGTTGTTCTTTGTCCAAACAATACTTATCAAGAAGATATTTTTGCATATATTGCAGTTTTTTGTCAAAATTTGGCTCCTTTGACTCGACAATGAAATTGTATGTATGCCTTCGAGTTATAACTGTGACATCTGAAGGTCCTGGACAAGACACCCAACATTTTTATATATTTCGAAAAATACCACTTGCTACAGAAAAGAGAGTTATAAAAAATACATCCGCGGTATTCCGCGGTTACTTTTTTATGGAATATCTTCTACGATAAATATACTTCAGTTTGAATTGAATTTGAATACTTAGAAAAGCTTAGAAGTATAACAAAATGCTTACTATATGCATAAACAATACTCAAACTAGCAACATATATCTGTAGCACTTCTATGAGTTATAGCTACCTAAATTAAACATAATTATTGTAACTAAACGTGTAGGAGACATCAAGATACCTGGTTCTGAAGAATTCATAGCACATCTTCGTATATTTTTACTCAAACAAAAACTGCGACAGTATTTCTTAGAGCAGTTTACAATAGCAACGGCAGAAAACACGACCACTTTAATTAAACTATACCTTTTGATTCACGCTGCAAGGTGACACGAAGGTCCGTGGCAAAAATACGATTGTATTTTACCACGTTTTTATTAACTCGCTTTCTTGTTTGTTTGTCCTTCTGTCTCTGTCTGTTCAGTGGCAAATTTTGCAATTGATTTTAAACTAAGTTCCTGATGAGCTAGAGACTTGAAATTAAATACACGGCTCAGAACTGGATGACAATGCATTATTCAAAACAAAAATTTTTTAGAAGTCTATCCGTTTTAGAGAAAATAATAATTAAATATTTTTAATTCGCAAACCACTTGGGTACAATAAGCAACTGCTATTATTAACTGATGGTAAATTGTACAAAATTGAATTTTGGCCAGCCTTTTGGTTAAAATGCCCCACTGCGCGCAGCTCCAAAGCTATGTATAATCTTTATTCTTGTAAAAAGAACGAAAAGAATTTTTCTGTTCCCAGTGAAAAACTAATTTCTTACATTTCCAAAGAAATAAGTGTCAAATGGTCTCGATGTTGTTTGTCGAAAAAGAGAAAAACCTATGCAATCTCCGGTTACATTATTTGATTGTGGGGACAGATCCTACAACTTGATCTCGTCTTTACGATATGATCTAAGAAACGAAGTAGATTATTATTCACTCTCGTATCCGTTGATTATTAATTACGTAGATTACGGAAGAGAACCGGGGAAATAACTCTCGGTACGTTTATTGATCGAGCATCGAGTATCACGTTACCGAGCACGTTTCGCTGTTTCACCGTTATCTCCATCTGTCGTAGCGAGATTAATTCTCGTTTAAAAAGTGAAAGAGCCGAGAGCCGCGATAAGAAACGGTATTATTGTAATACGCTTTCAAATCGCATTTTACGAAAGTTCGTGTGTGATTTCAATTATTCGGACGAAAAAGTTTCCTCTTAAAAATCCAACGATTCCTTGTGATTCGAACAGAAATGGAACTGACCACTGTCAACGAGAGAACCATCGATGCGGCTCCTTCCACGGTTTCCACTGAATTATCGAGCGGCGAGAATTTACAATAACGTGATCGCCACGTGGTTGACAATAGAAAGATAAGATAACAGGTAAAATATGAGAATGCTAGATAAAACGAGCGTGTGCACCGAAAAACGAGTAACCGACACCGAAGGAAATTCGATCGGAACCACTCGGCGTTGTTTACCGACGAAACACCGCGATTATAATACTTTTCTTTCGATAGCCTTTTAACGCAATTTAACGAACACGGTGTACACGCAGCGCGCAGATAACTCCACGCACAAAACAACTATACGTTCTTGTAAATTATACTGAAAGTGAGACCAGGCAATTACCGACCGTGGAGAAATGATTACGAGATAAATTTCGATTATCTCATTTGCATAAAATAATTTCTGCGACCTGTAGAAGATTAATATCGATCGATTAACCGAGATGTTATATTTTCGTTGATTCCGTCACTAATTGCACAGCACTTATCGATTCTCAATTTGTTCGATACGTGTGCACGCATTTTCGCGAACGATTCGGTTCAGTGTAATTTTATGCAACTTTCTCTCACGTGTCGCGCCAGTTGACGAAGCGTAACCAGTTTTTACAGAAATTCAAATATTTATGAGTACGCGGACAACATTATTGCACCGAGCACTTCGTTTATCTCGGCCGGCGTAGAATGTGCTATATGAATTTATGACGAAAACCGTGCCGATCAAATGCAAGACAGGATGAAGGATTTATGAGGTCGGAAGGAAAGTTCTGTCGTATTTTGAATACACAGATAATTTTGCTTTTCTTTGCCAGTGAGTGATCCGAAAGAGGGCAACAAGTTGTCACAAATAATGGAAGTTACATCACTGAATAAACGTATATTTTTACATAAAATCGGCAGTCAAAACTGCCCTTAAACATGTTTCAGCGGCTATGGAACCATTCGAAAGCTGACCAAGAAAAACCCATCTCAGCAAAATTTCAACCCTCTAGTTTGCCCGTGAGCTTTCCCGGTTTTCAATGCATTCTAAAAATCTGAAAAAAATGTGACATATGTTAGATGCCAAGACGGATTTTTGAGAATTTTTTCAGATTTTTTGGTTGCAAACTGTGGTCGTAAAAAATGAAAAACTTCAAAAAAATCGGAAAAATATTTTTTTCTCAAAAACATGAAAACATGCCATTCCAGTTTTTGATTCCCTGATGAACTACCATAACAGGCAGTGTTGTCAATTTTTATTAGATTTTTTGTTGTGGGACATCGCTGTCAGAAACAATAAAAATCGAATTTTTTCGACGTTTCTGCTATTTAGAGGAAAGTTGGCTTTACTAATTTTTGGGTCAGCTTTCGAATGTTTCCATAGCCGTTGAAAAATGTGTAAGGGCAGCTATGACCATCTTAATCAGCTAGACCCTTAATTCAAATGTTTTTTTTTTAATACGACAGAACGCAGATCATTTTGCTTCTGCGAAGAAATTCCCAGTGGATCGACTGACGTGGGCGTGGATAAAATCGCGAACGCTTCCGGTTTCGAAGCTTGGCGCAGGTCGAGATCCGCTCGGACCAAAGAAATTTCATTTTCCAGTTTTCGATTCAGATTTGCCGGGGTTCGAGACGAAGTGGAAAGTTCCGAGAAGTTCGCGGAAGTTCCGACGGTATCGTGTTCGCGTGGAAGTTGCGAGCACAGTTATCGGCGACGATCGGTGCGAAGGTAAACGGCAAGCATGAAAGTTGAACGAAAAAAAAAAGTATAATTTCGAGACGCGAAGCTTCGGAAAGAAAGGGTCAACGGCGAGCGAAGAGAACATGGCGCACATAGTCAGTCAATAAATTTAGATTCGCGGGCGTGGATATAGTTGTGTACCGTGCATGCATTAACGGCGCGTGCACGGGCCGCGCATACGTAAGTGCATATATCTTTTAAATCTGATAAATGCATGTACTTACGTACGCGGCGGCGATGAAGCAGTGTAAATGCACCGTGTTCCAACTATGTAGTACACACGGCCGGGAATAAACGATCGATGTTATTTGCGCGGTCGGTCCGATGTTAAATTAATTATTGGCCACACGCGATGCGCACGCCGACACTGGCAGATATTACGTTCGGTGAAAATTGCTAAATGAATATTCAACGTGGAAATACGACGCTTCGCCGCGGCTGCGAATGGGTTACGGGGTCCGTGTACGAGCTTTTTGCACGATCTCCTTGACCGAAGAAAATCGCTGGAATCGGCTGTAGAGCTCTGCCTCGAAACATGCTCGTTGCTCGGGACCGACCGCGTGCACTTAACGAAGCACGGAGCAGAAATTATAGAGAAAAACTAGCTCGGTTTCCCAGTGGGTGGTATGATTTTGTTGATTAATTTTTCCAGCAGAAATGCACCGCTAATCCGGCGTAGAGATGCGGTTTTTTACAGTAGCGCGTTGCAGAACGGTATCTCGGATTAATCTGAATTTGCTCGAGGAATGAAAATAGTCGTCACAGTGATTTATCGCGATCCGTGAGTAAAAACAAATAAGTTGAAAGCTCCGTCGAGCAACCGGAATTAATTAAAGATTACAGACGCGAGCGCAAATAACCGAGCAGCTCCGGGAGTTTCATTCCTATCGGTTATTCAACATTACAGACCAAAGGCTTCCCTCGATAAATGTTCGATTTCATTTATTTTCGGTGGCGAGCTCGCAAAGAGGTATCCACGTTTACCCCTTCTCTCCGAGAATAGTTCAATTTGCAAGGGTATCGATCATCCGTCGAAGGATTTCGTCTTTTTCTACGGACGATCGACGACGATCTCGCGTGACGACAATCGTGATCGCTCGCCGAGCGAAGCTTTCCTTCTATCGTCAAAAGATTATGTCGCGCCATCACCGGGCTCCCATGTGCAGACCAACCGGAAGTTGCCGTTAACACGCAGCAACGACACAAAGGCGGTCACTTAAAAATTCAATGCATTTCAAATTGGTCAGGAATCGTCTCTTGCTCCCCGCGGACTCGGACGCGGCTTCATTTTCGCCGGCGTCGCTATTTTTTCGAAGCGTTCAGCTTTCGGTTCGCTGCACCGCGCCGGAAGACGCGGAAATTTCGACCCCTCGCCAACCAGGAATAATCGATTCCCTTCGAAAATTTCACTGGTTAAACCCGGGGAAGCAACCAACTATTTAACGAATCACTGTAACGATGTTGTTATTCAACAACTACTAACATATTCGTCAGATTATTTCGATTGAAATCAGTTCGAGACGAACGAAATTTAAAGGGACATTCGTCGTCGGACCCGTAATAAATTTCAAGTCGCAAAATATGAAAGAAAACCTTGTATACTTTGTTATACACAAGAATACTAATTCTACATTATAAAATACTAACATACGCAGTATAATTAATGAATTGGTTCTCGATCGTAATTTATCTTAACGATAGTATAAAAAATTTAATATTATTTGAAATTTATATTGAATTTTCATATAAAAAATTATATATTGATTATTTTATAAAAAATTTAATATTATTTGAAATTTATATTGAATTTTCATATAAAAATTATGTATATACATTGATTATTTTATAAAAAATTTAGTAATATTTAAAATTTAGATTGAATTTTCATATAAAAATTATATATTGATTATTTTACAAAAAATTTAATATTATTTGAGGTTAATATTGAATTTTCATATAAAAAATGATATATTGATTATTTTATAAAAAATTTATAGTATATACAGTATACTTACAAATTTGTCACGGTATTCATTTCAAAATTTCGGAAGAATGGAAGATGTTGACGTAAAAAAAGAAAATACTATAACAACAATTTTACTTTTCATACACTCTGTACAGGCAAATTATGGTCCGAACGATAGCAGGTTTGGTCCGAGTTTAATCATAAAAATGTAATAAAAAAATCCGACTTTGTGCGTAAACGATTACGTTTCCGGAAGATGTTTAAGCGATGTAAAACCACAGAGGCGATTTAGGGAGGTGCACACATTGAGGCAAATGAAATCGTTAGAATCGATGGGAGTCGCGAGCGTTTAACGGGACCAGCGGCTAATTGCTGCCGGCGATCGATTTGGAGCTCTCGCCGGTGTAGCAGAAGCGTCGATTGATAAATCACCGCGTTCCCATGGTAAGTTCGACCGCGGATTTATTTTCGACGCGTTGCAACGCGGCCAGATTTAGGACATCGAGTCGTTGGCCCCTGCGTTCGCACGTTTGCCGCGCGTGTTGCATACTTACGCACCTGTGCCGGCCCACTTTCGCGGTGTCCTCGGAATACGGGCGAAATCAATCGCGCATGGAAAAGAAAACAGTACGGCGTGTGGCTGGCTCGCCGTGTTGTGTCGCGTCGTTTCATGGTGTGGCGTGGCACGAGAACACGACATTCTTAGAATCGCGCAATGATTATCAAGCAGTTTCGCAAGCGGGTTCAACTTCCTCGCGACCCGTCTCTCTCCGAACAACCTTGCCCCACACCTCCCTCCAAAATCTTTTTCTCCGTAGAATGTTGATACAGTTGCTGACTCGAGTTATCAGACGGAGACACGCTCGTCTACTGCCTGTCTGTGCTAACGACTTTCGACATTCATCCGATAACGATGTCATTTAACTCGACGAAACACCATCCGTCAGAAAATTCGAAAACATTGATGTACATCAGTCGTTTGACTAGTCTCTTCGTTAGCGTGGCCTACATTTGACCAGTCCAACGCTACATCAGCAAGGAATCGGAATCGCGACAGTGATTCGTTTGATGCACCGCATTCTGGTATGGGTGAACGTTTAACGAGACCCTGCAGCGTGAACACGATTATTTCGGAGATGTTCTCAAACGTCGTCGTTTCACTCCTCCACGCTAGAAAACCACTAGCATGTTCGTAATAAATTCCTCTGAAACGGTGTCTCAAAAATTGATAATGAAAATGGACAAATGATTTCGATCGATTCCAAGAGAACATCGTCGTTTCACTCCCCCACGCTAGAAAACACTAGCGTGTTCGTATTAAATTCCTCTGAAACGGTGTTTAAAAAAATTGATAATGAAAATGGACAAATGATTCCAAGAGAACACGTTCGAAAGAGCGTTCTACTTTCTTTGCTGTCTTAAGTCATATAAAACGTAGATCGTAAGAATTAATTCTCTGATTAATAGCATCGCGGAGCAAGGAATTTTTTCCCGGCAGAAATCGGTAAACAGAATGATTAATGAATCGAACAAGTTTAATGTACGTTCGTGAGAGAACCTAGATAACGGATGGTGCACCGGTATGTGCATCGTTCTTTTATGAGTGCCGTAGACGTACAAAGTTTGGCAAAAATATCGAGCATTTGTCTGTCCCTTATCTAGTACGGCGGTCGCGAGATACGATGTCGATAAATTCACATAAATTCCGGCGAATCTGGAATCTCTTGAACGAAAGGAACGCGCGCGTTCAGGTCCGGTGGTTGGGAGGATCGGGGGAACGTCGGGGAACAAGCAGGTAATGGAACAACATATAAATCAACGATGCAAACAAACATCGCGCGTCACCCGTCGTAACGAGGACCCCACTGTGTCTGCCGGCTAATAAGCCTGCATTAGGTGTCGGTTAGATACAATTACGAACGTTAGTGACTGTTTATCGTTATGCAACGGCCGTGTAGCCGCGACAGGTGGGCATTAAAGTTTATTAACAGTCGACCGTGTGGCCGTGCCCCCTCGAAGCGTGGTCAATACCGTGATTCAGGAATTGTTCGACCGCTCGGGGATCATCGTTTCGGGAGACCCGGGCGTTCCTAGAGAGTGGGAAATAGAGACGGACACACAACAGAACGCGTGAGAGAGAGAGAGAAAGAGCCTTTAACATTTATTTACGACGCTCTCCGGAGAGATAGGGGACGAAACTCCTAATTTTAGGAGTACAGTAGTCGGCCGTTGTACGATACCTGCTAAGTAACGACTCTGTCTACCCTCATCTTACGGGCATTCATCCCCAATGAAAGTTGGATCGGTTGCGACCATAGTTTGCTCTTAAATGAAACATGAAAGAGAATATCAAATGCTTTCTACAGACCTATATCGCCGAGGAAGAACGTCTTTGAGCGCAGGACTAACAGCACTTTATTAACTTGGCCTTCTACATTTTTGAAGCAGCTGTCGCGAAGGACAAATATATGTAGTGGTTGGTGGAAACATTCACGGCCAACGCAGGTGGAAAATGTCGATACTACAATTTCCACTGTCTCTCTGCGATCAACTTTTCAGAAACACTTTCCACAAATCTCCGGAAACTTTTTCGAGAATATGATTTCCGCGTCGTTCTATCATTATCAATCGTACGAGGAATTAATTCATCACAAAGGAAGCGAGCGAGTCAACAACTGAAGTTCCAACGGCGTGGCCAGTGATTCACGCTACACAATGACGTGACTTTAAATAACTAATAAAAAAAGAAGGCGAAGCTTTCAATGATAAGATTACGCAGACGTATCCTCGGTACGCGGAACAAACAGTATTTCACGGAAGCCTGCGTGGAAAACGATCGCCGGAAAGGAGACATTGTAACACGCGACTAGCTGTCTCGTGCGCCCTATCAAATATTTACTAATTAACCAAGACCCTTTTATTAGGTTGGAGGGAAAGTTTTGTCGAATTTTGAAGAAGCCGGTAATTTTGCTTGTAAACCAAAAAACACGTGTTGCTCAAGTTTTTACAAATAATGGAAATTATCATTGAACAATATCAAACAAATATCTTGATAATTAAGTAATTGGTTATTGATCGTAATTTATTTACAACAACAAATAGATATTTTGTGCGATACTAAACGCTGGATTCGGATTTGAATCTTCAGGTTCGAGAACCACGTTAGCTATTAAAAATGTTTTTAATCAGTTTTTCAAAGAAAAAAGGTGTTTCGTCCTAGGTTCGCTAGAGGACTCATCAGTAAGGCTATCTACTGATATGAATTAGGGTACGACAGAAGAGAAACCTGCTCTCCCGATAACGCGTTAAAGCGCCCCAAAAATTGCAGAACCACAGCGCAGAAGGTCCTGCCAATTAAACGACGCGCCTCAGCCGAAAACATTTTAAAAAAATGTCGAACGTTCAGAAAGCCCGTGTAAACCGGTCCGTTTTTAATTATTTCGAACGAGTTTCCGCGGCGCGCACCGGTACGAAAACAGGTGTTCTCGATCCGCACGGCTGGCTCTATCCACGCAACGGCCATTAAAATCGAACGAAACACGGTTTACGCGAGTCTATTTCCGAGGATTAATCCGCAGCGTAGACGAGCATCGGGGCGTCGTTAAAATTTCATTGTCTCGGCATCTACGAGGCAAGGCAGGCCGCGCGCGCGAACGAAACGCGCTCAAATGGTTTTACCGTCGTCGTAAATAGCAACAGTTGGGAAATTAACATCTGCCCGCCCGATGTAAATCCCCTCAACCCGCCCCTCCGTCCTCTCTCTCTGTCTCTCTCTCTCTCTCTCTTCCACTCCCATTACACCGACCACCCCCGCAGGGCAGTCGATCTTGAAGCTCGTACTCCGGCAAATTGCGCGCGATCGTAAATCGACCGGCAAGCCTGCATCTACACGCGGAAACTATGTTGACAAGCTACTACGCAGTTTCTTGTTTTCAGCTTCCTGCACCGTTAGACGAGTCTTCGAAAATATTGTCAACCAACAATACTTCTTTAAATTAACAAGAACACGTTCAGTTCTAACAAGGAAAGTGCAAGGACGTTGTCACACCGATTTAGTTGAGACTCTGTATACTTACAGATCTCGATCTCCCATTTACGAATATATACCATTATAGACGCTAACACTCAATAGTTTTTGAGATATTCATAAACAAAGTTCTTAAATAGTATACAACCAGACTTCCACCCGGTGGGCTTTACGGTTCGATTCTTGTTTGGTGAAGATTTTTTTTTCATATTTATTTATATTATTTATTCGCTGTGTAACGTTAACTTATTCGTAAGATATTGCACATTTATTTATATACAAGTTAAAGAACAAACGTATTAATAAATTATAAATAAATATATTCGTAAATGGGAGATCAGATCTATAAGTATATAGAGTCTCAACTAAATCGGTGTGACAACGTCCTTGCACTCTGCTTGTAAGAATAATGAAGTTGTCCACTTGTGTGTTGAAATTTTGGAATGTTCAAATTCTAAAATGTCAACGTTTACATAATTAGATATTTTGATGATGGAAACAACGCGATAAGAATCGCTCGCGTCTCGTAAAATTAAAAGCAAAAATAGCTACCGCTCTCTCTTTTCCTCTTTCTCTCTATATGCGTGTGTGTGTGCTTCGGTCGCTATTTCGGAGACTGCAGCGACGTTCCAGTTAAACCGAGTTATCCATCTCGCGAGCAACGACTCGCTCGCCGAAATAGTTTTATGGGGGATGATTCCCCGGTTAAAGCACACATCGAGCGCGTAAAACGCATTTTTTCAGCCGCCCGCGCCACTCCATTTCCGAGGAAATCACCTTCGAATCTGTTTGGATGCGGCGCGTCGAGCGCGGGAATCGATTCTCTCGAAACTGGTTGTAGCTTGCGCGGGAAAATTGTTATTCCGTGTTTTTGATTTCGTTCCTTTTGCGAGCTGCGCGCCGTTTATTGCGCGCGATTCGTGTCGCTCCGAATCGACGTCTGTTCGAAACCTTTTAAAATATAAAATGCAAATCTTGATCGGATAGCGTAAAATGTACTGATCTTTATTTGATGCATACATATATTATTGTATACATGCAAATATATATGTACAATATAAATAGATAAACTCATATATAATAAATAAAAATAAATAAAATCTAGTAGATTTAAAAAAAATAGTAATAAATATAGTATATTTTAACTGGAAAATTAAGCAACATTTTTCCGACGTAATAGGTTTCCGTTCTCCAAGATTTTCTAAATTTTGTGGATATGAAATTGGCACACACATAATACCTTGTACGATATCTAAAACTGTTTACCGACACATTTAATAATGTAAATAATATTTTTCAGTAGAGCGGTAGAGTAGAAATAAGTTTGATCGCAAAGAAGGAATTACGGGACTTTCGGTGGCATTGAATGGGACAGGATGCCGAATCCGAGAGTCTACGTTCCCGGAAACGGGGAAATTTAAAGATTCTTGAATTTCACCGGACTCGTGCACGACAAAGAATTGCGTCCGTATCATTTCGCTAACACGCAGCCATCGTGCGGTTATTTCGTATCAACGGGGCACGAATCTTTCCCACCGGAAACGGCACTTGGCGTAATGAGATATCCACGCGGAGACACGTTCTCGGTACGCGATATTTTTAATCTCCGCTTCAGAGGAATCGGTCATTGTCACTGCTAATAACAATACAGGAAACCATCGTTGTGTCTGCAAAAGAGTGACATAAGTACTCGATTTAACTACGGCAATAAGACACGGTCTGCGAGAATAATCATTTTCTAGTGTCGTTTGCATCATCCAGACACTCTTTCTCATCTGTCTCGTTTATTTTCAATTTATCTCCGTCGAGGAGAATATCGAACGATGTAAAAATAAATGAACAGCGTTGATTCTAACTGTTATTGTGAATGTTCATTCAGAACTTGTTTCGAGGATTTCTTCAAGTTGGAAAGTTTCATTTCATTCAAAGAAGCCAGCAAAAAAGCGACCGTTCAGCAAAAGTTGCTGCTTCATATTCTTCGCCTTTACACCTTACCACTGGCATTATTCCATCGCGTTGTTATACCGAGTTATAAAATAGGGGTGTAAACGCAGCTGCAATTTCTACGATATTAATTACGCTTTGTATATGCGATGTATAATTACACGAAAGCTTTAACGACAATGTACCAGAGCACCTTTTACACTTTAACTATGCCTCACGGAAAATACATGTCGTTACTACTACAGAATTTGAATTTTCATAATCTGGAGGAATCTAATTTCGTATGCAGATATCTGGGGCCTTAAAATGGCGCCGGTTACAACGGTGTGAACGACTGTTTGCATTATTCTGTAACCTACCCCCTTTTCGCGCCGCGCGGTTTATCTCGTATAAATAAATAAATTAAGCCGCCGTAAAAATATCACGAGAGAGTATTGTTTATCGTTCGCGGATCGCGCCGTTGAAAAATTTCCATTCCGTTCCAATTCTCGGTTACTTCCGCTTTGCGCGCGCGCCGTGCGTGCACGATCAGGCGACCGGCCAAACGAACGAACGAACGAACGAACGGTCGAGTTAATACACCAAGGATCGTCGCGATCTGTTGGCGAAAACAAATGCAAATTCATTGTCCGGTGTGCAGCGTGCGCGGCGCGTCGTTATTACGGCAATTAATTAAAATTCCTGTCATTATTCGCCGTCCTCCTGCTCCAGCCCTGAAACCATGCGTGAACCGCGGCCGAACGGTCATTTTGCATGCACCCTCAAAAAGGCCTTCTGTCGTATCCCTGATGACATACTATTGCGATTGGAAATTGCCGTACACGCACGTCACCCGATCTACCCGAACGCTTTAAAACAACTGCACACACGTGAACTGGGAGGAGGCTAAGTGCCGAGCCGGCCTCTCCTAACGCGAAACGTTCCTTTAAGGTTATACATCGCTAATTTCCCGACTCTTCGCGCTATCTCGCGACACTGACCTTCGATCGACCCTCTAACAAGGCGCCGCTCCCACACAATGGTCTTCAAACTCTTGGAAATTCTTTGTCACACTGTATTCCGTATGATCTTTTTTACGCAGCTCTAACAAGGTGGACGAATATTTGTGCAAAATAAAAATACCCTGCATTCATCGTAGAAAACAGGAATAAAATAAACATTGATCTGACCCTTTAAATTTTTCTAATCCTTCACTGTTTTTATATTTCATCCAACCAATTTCTTTATAAATGGAAGACTAGAGCTCTAGAGGCGCACGTGGTCGTCACCGTTGAGCATGTATAACAGTAAAAACGCTCGATTTTCGACTTGATTTTAAGATTTCATGAGATTCTGGCTCCTCGAAGGTGAGTGTCAACAATCATGCAGCGAAAACAATTAAAGGATACGGGGGCGGGAAACGTTCTCGTGTGCCACGGATTCGCTGAAAGTCTCGTGGCTGTGTTCTCTGCGTTATGTAACGTAACAACGTGTGGTGTAACGGGGCGGCTCGCGCGGCGTGGGCTTTTACATTGCCCGTTTCTGTGCCACGCACCAACCCCCTGCCTCATCCCGTCCGGCCGTAGTTTCGTCGCTTGGGGACAAAAAAAATCGATAGGCTCTCTCTCCCCACGATTCTCTCTCTCTCTCCAACTCCCACTCCCCCCTCTCTCTTGTTCTTTCAGTTCCTCCCCCCGGTGATCCCCCTTCGAACCCACCGCCCCAACCCCCGGGGTTCCCCCCGCGTGCTGTCCTGCTCTGTGTGCTTTACCATGCGGAGTTCTCGTTCTCTGGCTGTTCCTAGCGTGCGGCAAAAAGGTGTACAAGCGACTAACAAAGCCTCGGGTTTTTTTTACGTTTATGCACATTTCCGCCCCTTACGGTTTCATGCCGGTGCCCCGGCTCTGGCAGCTCCGCTCCGCTCCGCACCGCTCCGCTCGGCGAACGAACGAGAAGCGAGCGGATGAACGAACCAGTCAGCCCACGAATCCGTTAGCGACGAAACACGCATCGCTAACCTTTGGATCGGTCGCACACAGCCCGCTCGCTCTCTTTACACCGGGGGCCCAGTGTAAAAATAAATTCGCAAATGAAACGTGAATTCCGCGTCTTTGTCGATAACGAACCGCCGAGGGCCGATCCTATACGCGATCCCGATTAGCCTGCGTCTACAGAGGCTCGCATACGCGAAGGCTGGCTGGCTGGTCTGGATGGGCCACACCAATTACAGGATCAAATGTTCCCTTTGATCCGAATCGATGCACGCCGATTCGAACTTCCACAAAAGACGCACACCACCCTCACCTCTCTCCTGCACCTCGACGAAATTTCGACAGGTCCAGAATGCTCGATTGGTCTAATGGACGGTATCCCTTAAACTGTTCCTTCCTCTTTGTCGGGCAACTTCGCCTGTTTCGAATGTTTGCTCCCTTTGATTTCGCTCGGCCGACAAGCCTCCAAGTTCCTGTCAGTCCAATCCCTCGTTCCACCAACGATACCGATCCACCGTTCCACTCTTACTCGATCCTCGAATTTGGTGTTTGAATGATCGCTACGGATTTGCTAGGTGCCGATGAGACAAGGGTTTCCGTCTTACGAGACGGGGATGCCAACCCTCCACCCCACCAGCGACTTGATTGATGCAGATCAAACATAATTATGAACGCGAAACGAACTTCTATTTCCGTCCCGGCACCTCTGAAAATATTTTACGTGCTATCTAATACTGTGGTGCCCAAGGTGCTTCGGAACCCACGTTCTTAATAAACTATAGGTCCCGTCGCGAAATAACCTTAGCAAAGAGTTGAAAGCGACGTTAAATAAGTATGAAAAAATACTTCTATTTCAGACTGAACTCATCTTTTCTCATTTTTGGAGTAGTCAATTCTGTGGCAACTAGACGTCCTATTTTAGGTTGAACCACCCTTGGGAAATACGTATATTTTCCATTCAATTACCCTCAACACTTTTAGAAAGAAAAACAAATTTTTCCCTGTTTTAATCCCGAATATGCTGACTCTGAGGCGCCAATAAAAGATACTGTACCATTATTCAAACTGTTGTTTGCAATATTAAATATATCGGTATCTAATCAATTACTAAACCATTAGGTATTTAATGAATTTTATTCATATCCATAAAATGTGGTTGTGCGGTTCGAAACAATGCAGGTGTTTTTTTTCTAGATAGCTCTAATCTCGAACGACTCTTGTCGATTGTTTCATTATCGCAATTTTTGTAACGATATTCACACAATTGAGCTTCAGATTAAATTATATTTTCTAGCTTTTTACTTCGATTCGAAACGTTCAATTCTATTTTTACATCTGCTGATATATCTCACAGCGTTATCGCCATCGCTGTACCTGCGAGGACATTGCGTCACAACCTACTTTCTCATATAGAGCCGCGTCGCACATCATATTGTAATTTCCGCTGAATTAATCGCGTTCTGCACAGCGACAATTTATATTCTAATATTCTAGACGTTTTTGCTGAAACGTGTCAGCGCCGAGGCTCGAATTACTCGAAATTCTATCCTAGATGAATGATCCCATTATTCAACAACCAACATTATCTATCATTCCACGGTACAATATTGAACTCTGAACTTTGAAGCGCCATTAGAAACTACCTAAATCATAACTATATTGGTAAAAATTTAATGACTGTCCAAGAGATTAATATTCGATAATTTTTCATAGAACCTACTATATCGGATTCTTATTTCCGTTTCATTATCCGAAACCAACGAGTTCGCCGCTGGGAGTAAATCAACCGAGGAAGAATCTCCCTGAGATTCTTGTAAATAATGCCGGTCATAAATATCGCGTAGAATTCGGATCGGTGAAATCTATTAACATGTTTAGACGTCTCTTACAAATAGACTTTCAGTATCATCCTGTCCGGGGGGTTATGAATGACTAGGAACGGCGAAATCTCCTGCCGCCCCCGCGGTACGATCTAGTGAACCGTTTCTCTTTCATGCACTCTCGAGGAGGAACAAGAACGGGCGCGGGTCGCGACTTATAAATCACGTCGACAATCGGGGTTAGTACAGGCACCCCTGGAAACCTGTTCCACCAGAGCGTCTCGTCGGCCATTGTTCCGCTCCATTTCGAACTTTCCTGACCCCCGGTGTATAAAAGGGTCCCGTCTAATCACACGTATCACGCATGTTAATTAACGGCCCTGGGGTCCTTTCTACATTGCGAACAACGACGCGAGATAACCGTAAATTGCTTCCAATTTAACACACACTGGCTAACCAGGCACCATCATTTGTCACGGGGAATAAAAATAAAAGAAGAAGCCGCGGACCGTGTCTCGTCACCTCCGTTAAATAGCCTCTCAACTATACCGTTCGCTTTTCCCTCCCTTATGGTCACCACATCTGCTACTGGCAACGCGATTATTAAAACCTACGGACGATAACAAATATTTATTTACCGCGTCACTCCTCTCGACAAACCTGTGAACGCGATATGACTGTCCAATTTCTCTAAAGCTGTAATAAACGACGCACTATGGGGTACTTGGCCGATCTAGATGGCCAAAATTATTTTTTTCTGCTTAACGTGCTTCAAATGTACCTACTAACTTATTTATAGCATTTTTTCTTAAAAAAAAAATTATAATCAAATAAAAATTAACCATTTTTATTGAAAATATTATTTTTAACTAATTTAACAATACGCGCGAATTACTACAATATAAACAATAAAAATAACAACAAATATAATATGATATATAATAACCAATAATACGACTAAATAATAATAATAAATAATAATACGCTTGCAATTTCATTTTTGTGGCAAAAATTAGACGTAACGATAACTTGTGCATCTGCAAACTTCTGCAACTTTGTTTTAGGCTAAAATAAAGCTGATACCTTCCACTTTACAGTGGTTAAACAAACATTACCGGGACAGACCAGGAAGCACAACTAATTCCTTCCAAATGTATGAACTTCGAGATTAAGACTGCCTTCAAATTGACTTTTTTCAGTAACCGTTATTTTAATTATTTAAATACACATCTGATTGCAATTTTGTGAAATACACACACTTACCTGCTACAACACTGCCCATCATCGGTTTTCTTAAAATAGCTTTCGTGACAAAAAATATTTCACTTCGAACGTTGCTAATGCGGGCGATACAGCGAAAGGTACAAGCACTGTACTAAATGACTAAACTTCAAGTAATTACACCTCCGTATAGAAATGCCAAACCGGGAAAAAACCGACGATTTATTGACTCCCCACTATTTCAGGTAACAACTCATTTTTACCTGGGATGAGTTTGACAAAATCGACTTTTGGCCAGCTAGATCGACCAAGTACCCCATAGTGCGACGAAGCGAAGTTAGCCTGAATCGTACTCGGTATTTTTGCATGAACAGTTTCCAATTTGTCATTTCATCCTTATCGCAGGTAGCTTGACTTTTATATTATCTTACTTGAGAAACGTTAAAAGCTGCAATGAAATCCGTGCAAAATTTTTGCACGACTAAAACGGATGGAGTACTCACCTATTTTTCTCCAATTCGTTATGAGTAGTCCTGCAAATGGAAAAGTGTCCTCATTACCAATTCAACCGATAAATTTGTTTTCGATGACAAAAAGACATGGTGAAATGTTTTAAGTTCGCAAACGTTCAGCAATGTTTCACAGGAGAAATCATTTTTTTCCATATTTGAATTCAATGTACTTTGACGCGCAAGCACGATTAAACGAATGTTCGATTGTTTAAACTGTGTGTAATCTGGTATAGAATTTCTTTTTTTCCGTTCCACGTGCACTGTCGATTTACATGCTCGCATATCGTGTCCACCGTGCGAAACAAATCGGTTCGGGAGTGGTCAAATTGTAACCGAAACAACAGTTGAGTGCAGAATTGTCAAGCTACTGACGTGTAGAATATAGAGGAAAAAGAGCGAATTGTAAAACGCAGAGAAAATTTATCGAGTTGGAACGAAGTTATTGAATTTTTCGGTGCACTTGTAACCGAAACGCTTCTGGAAACAATTCGAACAAAAATAACTGGAACGAAGCAAGTGTGCAACGCGAAACGTTCTAATTTGTCGGGAATTACAGAATTTCCATTTCCTTCGGAATTCGTGAATTTTATATTTATGTACGCGGATCGAGCTGAATCATGAAATTATTGAATATTGATGAACTGGCGATAACAATGACTGATTATAATGTACATGGACAAATAACGAATGGAAAGTGTTCCGAACGAGTGTAAAACGAAATCGAACCGTGTAAACTACGACTTAAGAATTAAGTAGAAAATATTGCACACAAGTTTCTATGGCAAAGTTCCTCGAAGTCGTAGGACACGTTCATTTTGATCGACGAATATTTGTTACAGTAATGAGAATAAATGGTACCAACCTGCTGCCCTGGGATTTTTTCGTCTTTGGCCTTTTTGTGACCGTCCGCATATCATCGGGCATTGGCATCGTCGAAGCGTAGCCATGTTCAGCTTCTGCAACATCGAACCAATCGTCAGTGGCAAGGAGAGGCAGACAAGGAAGAAAAAAAATAAAGAATGGGAGGAAAACCGTCCATAAATAACCGGACACTTATTCAAATTGGATAGACACGATTTTTTCCATTTCCAATGTAGAGAAACATGTAAATCACAAATCTGACTAAATTTTAATTGTTATTCTTATATTTTCCAACTTCCATAATCGTCCCACAAATTCTGAATCTCTTTTTTTCAACATTTCTTCAAATATTATATGTATATATTTAATGTTACATAACTAATGAAAATTTAATTACCATTTTCTTGGAGATAAGTAAGCGCATGGTGATTTATGAACGGAAGCGACCAGTGCCGCACAAAAAAATATAAAATCTTTTCAGCAATTGGAAGTTCAGAGTGTACGCACAGGGGTTAATAACAGGCTACTTGATAAATCGACTGAATAGTAATATCCCATGAAACTGACACCATAAAATCAAGAAAGGTGGATCTTCTCTAACTGTCCATCGTCGAACGCTGGCTCCGAGGCAACTAGAGAGGTACCGGACGTTTCGATTTGGAAGGGACGATTCCAATCGGCGCAGGGCCATAAATTGCCGAGCCCTTTGGTGAATGGGGAACAAAGGGATTCGAAAATTCGCGAAAGTCAGTGGACTCGTATCTCTTGGCCGGCGTTCGCGCGCGATCGTCGATCCCCGGAGCAGGAAGTTCCCCCTTTTCCTCTCTGTCCGGGGCCACTCTACATTGTTACGTTCTCGGATTTATTTGACTGGGGATCGGTTACTCGGTTCGTCGTCCGAGAGCGGGTTTCGTTCGCCGGGACGGCGTTAACTGAAATCGTAACATAAATCCCGCTCTTTTCGAGCGGGGATCGTCGAAGCCGGCGCGAAGCGGTGTTTGCGCGGCGCTTTAATGCCGCAGTAAGTTACGCTCGCAAGACAGAACGTGACTTTATTCCGCCGCGTCGCCGGCACCGTGTACGCGCTTAACGAGCACGAGTTCGCGAGTCATGTACGCCGCGGGGCGGTTTTTTCGCGAACGAACCCCTCCGCGCGGAATCCTCGCCGCGCCGTGCGAAACACACGCTTCAAAGTATGCGAACGTTTCGCGATTCTCCCAGAAATAGCTCCGGACCCGTTGATACCAGATCAGCGAAGCGTACGAGCATTTTACATTTTGCAGGTTCTGCGCGAATTTTGGAAGAATTAAAAGAAAAAATGTGTTAGGGCGGTTGCGTTCGAATGCAGCGTTTTGCGTCCCATACTCCATTCGTCGTAGCTCTTTTCTGTGCCTCTTGAAATCGGGATGAGATTTCCAATAAAAGTCATTAAAAACTGATTTTTATATTCTGATAATTATAGTAATAAATATACATTTTTTTATAATCATTTTTTAATTGAACGTTTCAATTTTGTTGCCTTATTATAAAATTTTTAATTGTTTGTTTGTTACTTATTTAGCACCAATACACACCAACTGGTAATAAAATAAAATATTAAATACTAATTACCATATTAAATACAATACAATCTTTTCGGAGGCTGCGCAAAATTTAAATAATGTATCTGATTTCCAAGTCCACCATATTCCAATGAAATCATAATCAGCAACATCTGTCATTTGGAAAATTTTCAATTTTGCACCGCATCCAACAGGATTGTATTGTATTCAATATGATATTTAATAGTTTATTTCAATCAATTTTATTTTAGTTAATTTTATTAACAGTTGGTGTGTATTCATACAAATCAAAATTAATTTTATTAATGGTTGGTGTGTTTTCATATAAACTAAATAGAAATTATTTCATACTTTTTTTCATTACTTTTCGCGTCAAATGACTCTATTGTAAGGGATTTACGTCACCCGGTACAAACTTGCTTGAACACAGATATACGATTGACAAGACACAATCGTGAAATTCTATTCTAGAAATTCTCTATATTCTGGAAATTTCATAAATTTTATATGTACAAATGTATCTGATTCGATAATCAACGACGTACTAAAAATGCTTTCGGGAGACCACGATTAAAGTAAACGTACATTTATTCCGTTAAGCTTTTATAGAATATATATTTGTACTTTGTGATATTGGGAAATATAATAAATTAGTGTATAGTGGTACATCCCGGGTCTAGTTTACACACCTACATACACAATAAAGTGTTATCTTGAAATATAGTCAAGAGATGTACTTATAAAATTTTAAATTGTGCAAATTCGACGGCTCTGATCGGGAATAGCCCGTCGAGGAGGATAGAATCCTCGTTCGTTACATACTAGTGATTCCCACCACGAGTTGTTAGAAGTTCTGGAACTCGTGTCGAGGGTTGCGGTAGCTACATGATAGTCTGAACAGCTTAGGGTGTGGAGAAGTACGGAGTGGAAAAGTGGAAAAACAGATTGCGCGATTGGTTACCTCTCTCCGTGCAACGAGCGAGGTTCTACCGTATTCCGGTGCTAATGTAGTTCCGAACTCGTCGATTTCTACAGGTAAGTTATTTTTCAGCGATTCCAGCGAGGCCAGGACGATTCTGTTCTAAATAAACAATCTCCGTGGCCACGCGAAATTCAGTTACGCGGAGTGCGGAACGACCCCTTGTAAAAGTTCGATTCCCTTCAGAAATGACAAAAAATGCAATTACCGGTAGCTCTGGGACAATTCCACCTTTCCGGCATCGATCGACCGGCTGAAATTATATAAGTGGACGGAAAAGACGCGGGGTGGAAGAGGGAACACGTGGCAAAAGAAAACGAAAAATACAGGAAGATATCCGGAGCAGCGGACACATACAAACGCAGCCAGAGACACACGCTATAGTGTACACGAGCCGGGGACAGAAGACCAGTCACCATAACGAGTGGTGTAAATTATAAATGCCTCCTTTGGCGAGCCTACGGTTCTCCGATCCTCATCATCGTACAACAGGCCTAATGGCAGCCAGTGAAAAAGAACACGCGCGCCCGCGACATCGACCATCTGTCCTCGTGAAAGAAGAAAAGCGTCTCGCTCGCATGCCATGACCATAAGGCCGCACTCGCGCGTCATGCAAAAGAGAAATTCGCGTGGTGAATAGCGGAGCCGAACTTACGCGAACAGAAAGAGAGGAGAGCCGTGCCTTATGGAACTCGTTTAGAAACTGATGAGGGACAGAGGGGCATCAAAGGACGGGGCACAGGGTTGCGGGGGCTATTTCCAAAAATTTCAACAAAACAGGAAACCCGTCTCTCCCTTTGCGTGGGAATCGTGCAACAAAGAATTCCAAAGAATAGTGATCTTGTTGTTCTTCTTTTTCTCTCCTGGTTGTCCCCCTTTTTCACCTCGTTGACGCTAAATTATTACCTAGAGCGCCTCGCTGACGCGGTTTGCTACACCAGGTAACAGTTCCGATGAAAGATCGGAATCGCTAAATGCGAGGAAATTCTCGGAAGAAGTTAATAATGTACGTGATTCTTTATCATTAAGAGCGCTAATTAACAATCCACCATTTCCCTTCCTTTAGAAAGTAGCAATATAATCCCCGAGTATCTCTTACATTTCGCTCGGATAAAATGGCGCAAGATGGCGAGGATTAATTGTCCCGCGTCTTTCTTTTTTGTCCACAGTGTAAAGCAGTTGCAGAAATTAATGGCGGACGCGACAGTAACCGAATCCCGAAGAGTGACGATTTCTCCTTTTTAAGGAAGCACGAAATTCAATTCTACTCCGATTTTTGTCATCTACATTTCCACGAAATTTCAGAGTTTAAATGCTGCGTGGGACTCGCTTCGATTCGTTTCGCTCGATATACCACGGTCTATAAATTAAATTTTGCCAACAAAGTAACTGAATATTCTTCAAAAAAGCCCGTCCCAGTCTCTCGAGAGCACGCCGAGCAGGCAGAACGCAAAATGAAAAGCCACGTGTTACAGGAGTAGGCAGTGTCCCACAATATCTGTCGTACTTCGCTCGTTAATGGTCACGTGAATTTTTTTCGCCAGACTACGTATCCTTTCATTAAGCCGCCGGAGCACGTGTGACGTTCTTTTTGCCACCGTTCGCGCATTTGATGTCCGAATTAGCGAAGAATGAACGCCTCGGGTTGAAAGAAGTCGTCAGAGACACGCGAGAAATTTAAATGAACAAAGTAAGCTTCCCACCACCGAACCGAGAAAGAGAGATCGCGTTCGACTGTGTACGTACCGCGCGTAATATGTATAATGCATCGATATGTAACACGTGACGCCTCTGACTCATGCCTTTATTTTAAAGCCCCGACTTTTCCCGCGCGCAATTGTGTGGTGATTTCCGATTCGCGAGTATTGTGGTTTGCGATTTCTGATTTGCATACACTGCGGTTTGCGATTTCCGATTTGCATCTATCGTGGTTTGTTAGGCTTACTTTGCATGGATTATTGTCCGTCGTTTGCAACGTGCGACCCTTATTTTGTGATTCGTTGACTCGTGCGTTACACGACACACGTCTAGTTTAGCTTGTATACACATTTATGGATTTCCCATCGTCACATGTATTTCGTGTCTTTCGCGGAACACGATTTACTCTATTCTACCACGTTTTTATTAGCTCGCTTTCTTGTCTGCCTGTTTGTCTGTTAGACGTTTCTGTGATCACAGACGTTTCTCTTCGTATGCTTTGTGATTCGAGCTCGTATTTCCGTTACTTAAGGCCTGTGTCTACATATACATCTTGTAACTTATTACTTAAGTCTCTGTGTGCCTTGTGATTCATGGCTGTTGAGCTTTATGATTTCCTCGCGCTCCCATATTTTCTATTGTACTTTGTAACTAGCCTGTGTTTACCGAGTGATTTGTACGTGTATACCTCGCGACAATGGTTCGCGTGATTTCTTCCTATAGTACGTTTAAGTAGTTCGCAATCTTGTTTTATAGTTCTAGTATAATTGCGATTCGCGTGTACACGTTGCATTTCATAAACGAGTATCCACCCACAATTTTTATCCCTTCGATTTCTGTATCCGCGCACATTCGTGTTGCCGTCCCACCCTGCTTTTCCACCCTTATTTCTCTGTTCCGGCCGTTACCATCCGCTTATCTTCGTTCCTCGGATTTTTCTCTGTTTTTATCTCCTTACCGGCAGCCCCAGCTGCGGCGCAAATGAATGCAGAATTGAAAACTCGTTCCCCTGCGCAACGAGCACACGACCTTTCCTCCAAGTCTCGCGCACACGGACAATTTAATTCGCCGGGATGCATTCATCGCGAACACGCGGCGCGTAACTCTCTTGCGGCAACGCGAAATTCGCTAATGCCGGTCGACGAAGTAGTTCAACACTCGATTATAACCGAACGTGCTGCGATCGGTCCAACGCTATCAACGGGCCCCCGGAGAACCAAACCCCGCGCCGTTTTCCATTTCATCTTTTATTAAACGAACAATCGTTCAAAACTCTCGGACTTATTGCACTAGACTCAACCTGTTCAACCTCTTAAATGAGGAATTAAAATCAAGCAATGACGAGTATACACGTCGAGGACTAGATTTTCAACAATTCATTCTTGAAAAGAATGATTATTGATACTGCACCGCAATAGAGATTTGGATTGACGCGTTTACACGTCGAACGCAGTCAACTGTTTAAACAGAGACTTTACAGAACGTCTCTAGAAAGATTTCTCACAATTCATTCTTAAAAAAAAGGATTATTGATATTGCACCGCAATAGAGATTTCGATTGACGCTTGTACACGTCTAACGGAGTGAACTGTTTGAACAGTGACAGTTCAGAACGTCTCTAAAAAGATTTTTAACAACTCATTCTTGAAAAGAATGATTATTGATATTGCACCGCAATAGATATTTCGATTGACGCTTGTACACGTCTAACGGAGTGAACTGTTTGAACAGAGACAGTTCAGAACGTCTCTAGAAAGATGGAAAAATTTTGTTTAATGCCTGATTCCACCACAGAAAGATTGAAGCATTTTCTTCGAACTAGATTTGGCCAACACGTTTCGAAAAATACAGAGCGACGTGTAAAAATGATGGTAGGATAAAAACGTGCGGTGTGGTGATCACGGCAGCGGTGTCGAGAGTATTTAGTGCACTTGGCCCCAGCGTTGATCGCAGCTCCTGAAGGTTATATAAACGGTCGCAGCTTCCGCGCTAATAAGCGCTCCTTTTACGCGCGGTCGTATCGCTCGGAAGCGTTTTTGAGGGAGCCCGGTGCCAAATAGGCCAATTAATATAACGTAACAGCCTTATCTCGGGTATCTTCGGGCAATAACAGTTAATGTTCGATCGACGATTCGCCGTGATTCCCCTTGCCACGGAGTTCGGAGCAGAGAGAAGCGGAATGGAGCGGTGCGGAGCGGTGCGGAGTCGTTCTTCTCGACGAGGCGGCCAATAAACCGACGCGGAAATCTCCTTTTCTGGGGCTGGACGGGGTTGGGTCCGTGCTCGTTCAACGGGCACACGAAACATCCCTCTCGGTCGCGTGATGCGAGCTT
Organism: Lasioglossum vierecki; assembly: GCA_028455595.1. Lineage (NCBI taxonomy): Eukaryota > Metazoa > Arthropoda > Insecta > Hymenoptera > Halictidae > Lasioglossum > Lasioglossum vierecki. Next base: position 20,711,975 of record CM052335.1, on the reverse strand, counting down.
AAACCACGAGGAGAGATCGATCCGCGTAATGGAGGGAGAGCAGAGAGAAACAAAGAAGAGAACACTCCCGTTCTCGGGGTGTTCGCTCGAACGTGTGTACGTGACGCGGAGCGAGAGCTCGAGCGCGCGTACGTTTCCTCGCCCCGGGAATACGTGGATCTTAAAAGAAACAGGAAAGAAGAATTACGGCACCGTAAATCTCGAGCAGTAGCTATTCGAAAGCGAAACGCAGTGACCCTAGAAAAATGCAAAGCGACACCCTGTTTATTGTGATCCGTGTATTTTCGTTATTTATGCCACGATTTTCTCGGCCCCGCTGGCTTTTCGCTGTTTCGTTCATTGATATCATCTAATCCGCAAATGCCAACACTCCATTTCGTCTTGGACAACTATATTAGTTTTTGTATCATCACGATGATATGGACATGATATATTCGTTGTTTCTTTTCGGCGTTCACCTCGTTAATTATACACGACGGTTAGCACAAACGGGCACGAGGTGATTCCATTTGCAAAGATAAGTCAAAAGGAACGAATAACATTTACTCGGTTGACGGTCCGCTTTCGAGAAAATCGAGCTCGAACGTGCGCCAGATACGCGTGTTTCAGCGCTCGCCGAAAGTAGAATTGGTTCGCCATGATCAGACGCGTCGGACGGCATGACCGGCGAATTTACAAAGTAGATTTTTCACAGAATTCCTACAACTAACAGCTACCTAGGAAAGACTTTATGAAAGACCAGAAACTGTGTGTGTGTGACTGTAATTTATTTTAATAACAACCAAGATAAAACTGCACGTGATCGCCTCGTGATGAGCTATCTTTATAATAAGTTGTGTTGTCACCAAGAGATACAGAATTTGTTTTTGTGTCTTTCCATCATATTATATCTCGCATAAAAAAATATTGTTTCTCCAACAGTTCTAAAAACCAATATGTCTTAACGTACAAGAGGGACAATGTATTTCTGACAGTCTTTGTCTTTTATAGAGACAAAAAACCTCTCTGACGTGTCTATATACACTGGCAACGTTACCGTTCGAGTCTCATGACACTGAAAAGTCCATGAGATTATGAAGAATGGAACATCACGATTTGCATAGAGTGACTCACATTATGTGCATTCATTTGTCCGCGTACTATTGAACTGGCGACGCAGAGCACGAATTCTAACTTGACCCCTATTTGCTTATAATCTGTACCTTTCCTTCCATAATCCGTCGATGACACATTTCACCTAATTATATGTACAGTAGCACTACGATAGAGCGGACTGATTGGTTTTACAACCTCGTTCGTTGGAATAAATATTGAACTACGTGTAGTTGGAGGTAATCCTCGAACTACGCAGTCTACGAACAAAGTTATCTGATACCACTCATATATATATATTTTTGTTAGAAATATAGAAAATATTCTCTCGCTATGAATCGTGAATTCATTCTAATTGACGATCAAACGATGATTCTAACGTCCACAGTGATTAAGGGTGAAGCATTCGTTTCCGTCGCAGGAAAATTTAAATTTCCCCGCAAATGAATACGAAGAAATTTAAAAGAGTTGAACCGGAGTCCAGGATTTTCGTGTTTACGGGAAATCTAATCGGCGAAGTGTTTACCCAAATATGCGGTATAATGGCCGGCTCAATTAAAATGCCATTAACCGGTCGAATTTTTCTGTGGGATGCGCGCGCACGTGCCGAGCTCGCATGGCAGCTCGGAGACAAATAGAGGAAGGATCGCGAAGGCCGGTCCGCGAAATGCAAAAACAAAAAATAAAGAAAAAGAAGAAGAAGAAGAAGCAGAAGAATAAGGAACAAAGCGGAACGACGAGATAACGTGCGATTCAGCACGCAGCATGGAGGGAGCGCAGCATCGGGTACGGCGCAGCAGTATTATAAGTGGAGTGATAAAATGAGATCATCGTTAACGCTTCTCGCGCACCGATGCACACGTATTATGCAGCGGCGTGGCGTGGCGTGGCGTGGCGTTGCGAGTCGACCTACGCAGCACAACGACACGCAACGCGAACGCTGAAAAAAACAACAGACGCATATATTTGCCGATGCGATGTTTACCGGCGTGGCTCGAAAAACGGGCGTGCAGCGATACGTGGCCGCGCAGCGTACGCTACGTTACGTCACCGCGGAGCCGTATTATCGACGAAGGTCACACACGGTCCGCTCCAAAATGTCCCGTCAAGGTAACCTGTTAGTTGGTAACGATTTCGTAAAATCCCTAGACGACCGATACACTACACCGAACCATCGCTCTACTGTTACAAGTGGCGTGACAAGGCGAGAAAATAATTATCCGGTTCTACATAAGTCGACGGGTCCAGAAACGAGAGGGAGGCTGAAATCGCTAATAAACGAACCGTAGAAAGGCGTAATAATAAAGGTCGCGTTCCGAGATCCAACGACGGATCACGCACGTTCGTTGCCATGTGCCAATGACACAGCGCGGCTCGAGTATGCACGCGAGCACGCCCGCGCCGCGCCGTTCTCCCACATGTACACACCGATACGATGTCGCGGGGGCTCGATAACGTTCTCGAGTACGAAGGGTTAAAAACAAAAAAGGAAGAATAATGGATGGTAACGAGAGAGAAAAAAGAAAGATGAAAATTTTGTACACCCACCTCTTTCCCTTCGTTCAATATACTCGGCGGCCTGTAGTAGGGCAGCAATGCTCATATTTCCCCGGTTTGGCGTAATTCTGGCGGCTTCGGTTCACTACCTCTTCCCTGACGATCCCCCGGCACTGACACCGCGCGTGGCAGCCGACACACAACGCGACAAATGTTCAGAAACGCGCACGAACCGGCCCGTATTCACCACGGTGCAACGCGTCGCTCTTGTAATTGTTGTTGCTGTTGGTATTGTTACTGTTACTGTTGTTGTTGTTGTTGTTGATGTTGTTGGTTGGCGCTGCCGCCGCTTCTCCAACTTTTCTTCTCTCCGTCCGTCTGTTTCAACCGCCTCTTCTCCTTCTCTTCCTCCTCTTCCTCCGCCACCTCTTCCTCCTTTTCTCGTCCGTCCGCGCGCCTCGCTGGCTGCGTTCGCCCAGAGGTGCACGTAACAACAACACACACACACACGGAGAGAGAGAGAGACGCTCCACGTACGTGAGCGCGCGCACCGATCCACACACACACGTGAGAGAGAGAGGGAGGGAGAGAGGGAGAGAGAAAGAGAGGCTGCAGCCTGATTTCAAACTGGCACTAGATCCGCGGACGGCAAATCGACGGCCAGACCTCTCCAACCGCGATAGACATCAAGAACCGTCTTTTTTATTTTTCTTTGTTGTTGCTTCTCCTCTCGATTCCTCGCTCCTGTTTCTCGATATACACGGTATATTTATATTTATATATCTTGTTTTTCTTCTTTGTTCACTTCCCCTTTATCGCCTGTTCCCAAGTTCAACAACTTTCTCGTCCGTATATTCCGTTCGCGTATGTCCCTTCAACTAGAACTTCTCTCTCCTTTCGACAGTTTTGCACTTGTGTTGTCGTCTGTTCGGTGTGTTTGCATATGTACGTGCGTGTGTGTGGATGTATATTGGTTATATGTATGTGTATGTAGTCTCTTCTCTCCCTTTTGTCTCCTCGACGACGTTTCCACTTGTGTGTTGTTGCCCTTCTTCGTCTTCTTCCTTCTTCTTCTTCTCTTTTAGTTGCTTGTTTCTGTCTTTCTGTCTCTCCCCTCTATGTTCCCGTTCCTCGAGCTTTCAGCTTGACTTCGTCGGTTCTTCTTTCTTCACCTTCGTTTCACAACATTCACTGTATAGAAGAGCACATCAAAAAAATTGCACGTGTGAAGGAATAATTTAAACGGGCCGAGGATACCAGCCGAGAGAATACGTCGCGCAACCGCTGCTCTACACTTCCTTACACGGAGTCGCGTGCGAGCGAACGGGAAGCGTGTTTCGCGATGCGTAAGAGAGAGAAAGCCAGATGGTCGGCGCAAAAAATGGAGAGGGAAGAGAGAGAGAGAGAGAGATAAAGAGAGCGAACGGTACAATTGGAAAGAGGCGCAAACTATAAGCGAAGTCACTAGGCGAATCGAAGGGGTCGAGATTACGCGTGTCGCCGGTAATTTATCGTGGACGAGGGAACGTACGCGAAATAGAACCTGACCTCGATCGGCGGCCGGTTTAACTCGTGCGAGCCGCGCCGCAGCTCGGCGTACTATTATTTTCTGGTCAGAAACGCAAGTATCGCGAACGGTGTGCACCGTGCATGTGCATGTGCATGCGGCCACTTTACGTGCCTGGCTACTTGTTTTGTGCAGCGACCTTGAACGCGTAGATCTTACCCGAGTGCCGTGCACCAAGAGCCACAGGAGAGAGAGAACGACCGGGGGTCTAGCCGTTGCGATATATTTCAAACTGCCACGCGAGCTATCGCGACCGCCGCTCGTAATCGAATCTTTCTCGTGACCGATCCGGGATTCGAAAATAAAGCGTCACGGGCAAACTGCGTATCTCGCAATCGTGCACGAATGAATTCAGTCATCTTAATATACGTGTAGGTGATCGTTAAACCCTTAGCACTCGAACGGTGACTCTGAGGCGCCATTAAAAATTGCTGTACCATTATTCAATATATTGCTATCTAATCAATTACTAAACATTTAGCTATGAAATTTGAGAAATCACCGGGAATGGAAATACTCTAGCGATGAAGAAATGTTTCATTTTTTCGTGCAAAGGGTTAAGGGTGGGCGGGGGGCCCGAAAATTTATAATGTTCAGGCACCCACCCACCCCTACACGTATTTTTGTACACGGATTCAACTGTTGACGTTGCAAGGCGATCAATAAATTCACGCCGAACCGGTCAACAATTGTTTCACATGGAACCACACGCGTGTATCGTAAATACTTTGGTCGTCAGGAAGAACGCCGCATGTCGTATTTATGCTTTCACTTTCGAGATATTGCCGTTTAAAGTTTTCATAGCTAACGCTTCCACATAGACATGCTTCTTTGAAGTCTGTCGAATTTGTTTTCATGACTTTTTCTTCTATATACCATACAGCTCAGTTAACGCGTAAGCCGAATTGTTTGGAATTGTGAGATGCGGCGTTGTTCCTTGCAACCACGGAACCCACCGGAATCCTCGTCAACGTAAATAACAAACATGTGTATAGGAATCTCCGGAATGTATTCGTTTCGAATCAGGTTTCTTTCTGCCGGCTGTAAGTGCGTGTCTCTTTTTACTCTTTTGGTTTTAAACTCGGTCAACTTGTCCCGAGGTCAACGATACCCGTCAAACGCACCACGACATCACTGTGTGCTGTACCTCGCGGTAGCAACTGGACGGAACGAGCAAACACACACACAACACACACAGAGGAGCGGTCGCGCGCACGCCAAGCGACACATAAAGTCGTTCGCCAATAAAACCGCAATTTGCTCGTCAGAGAAAACGCACGGGTTGTTCACGGACGGGGAACGAACGTCGCGCGGCAAATCTCCTAGAAACTCTCTGTATTGTACGCGACCGATCGTGCAACGGTTGCTTTGTGTTGTTCTGGTTCCCTGTTTCGCGATGAGACTACTGAAAGGCGCTCCCTTGATTCCGTTCTCGCGACCAGACTGCCAGCGATTTTAAGTACACATGCAAAGAGACCACGTCACAACGCACAAACACGCCCACGCACACGCGCGCCAGTGAAAATATCGAGTGCGTTTCCCATACGAGAAAACAACTGGAAACACGGTCGGTGAACGCTGTGCGTGGAACGGAGAGCGAAAGAGATCGAGGTGGAAAGATGTAAAAGAGAGAGAGAGAGAGAGAGAGAGAGAGAGAGAGAGAGAGAGAGAGAAACGGAATTGGTGAAATCAATCTTAAAGGGTTACGCGAATTATATTTCTGCACGTTCCCGACAACGTTTTCTCTTGTATTGTGGATCTGGTAGGTATGTAGTGGTGTCTTGTGTACATGCACCAACGAACGCGAGAGCGCGCGTGTGGATGACGTAGAAGGACCGAATGTATTTCGACCCTATCGTCCACCTAGTGACATTTGGCACGCCGGATACGTTCGCTCACACACGAAAGTAGGCGCAGCTGAGCGACGACGTAAAGAAAGACGGTCACTGTAAGATCGGCACTGCCTAACACTACGCCTGCACAAGGTTTTCGCGGGTAGAAAAAAAAAGGGTTTGGTAATATGTTGGAACAAAGGAAAGAAGGCTCGAAACTGACCGACGACGACGAGCCCACGAGCCCCCGACGACGACGACGACGACTACGACAAGCCGACGAGCGAGCGACAGCCTGATACCTCCGCACTTCGCGAGCACTCTCACGCATTTATCGATGTCAAACGTCTCTGCACCGTCGAAGCATCAGGCGTCGTTTCTTACGTGAATACGGATTGGTTGAGCGGTGCGCGAGTGCACTACCTCCGCCAATCCACGTCGATTACACGAGCTTGCCGTATGAGCCGCCACCAGCACCGGTGGTGTCACGTGAATCTCATGCCCGAAAACAAAACAAACAGCTGGCCGTGTTCCTCGCCTCGCTCTCCTGCACGCTATCGTGCGTGTGCTTTCGATGCATCATGTGTGTATATCCCCTTCATTCTGTACATTGTAGAAAAATTTAAAAATTTTATACACCCAGGATACCGTCAGCTCGAACACGCTCTTATAATCCCTTCGAGTATTGCGATTCTATCCGCGAGTATCGTTAAATGCATGTATAATGGATGTTCAAGAATTTTTATTGGCTATTTCAGACTGTATCGAGATCAATAAGACGCATACGCTGATATCTTTGTGAAACCTGTTCAGAAAGAAACGAAGCATCTATCGATATCGTCTTATCTCGAGTGTTTTGGAAATAGCAGATTTGAAAATTCATATAATCGCGCCATCTTCTGCATCCCACTTATCTTCACCCACATTGGTACGTCTAAATCCATGGTACACACCAGTGCACGGAGTGTCAACGCATCGTGTTTGAATTTAACAAGTCCAAGATGTGATATCGCGAGATTTAATGATTTTGCAGATTGTGAGAGTGAAAATCATGCATCGAGTCGTTGTAGAGCTCGAAGATATACTGAAGGTCTTCGTCGAAGGTTAGAAGGTCTTTTAGAAAAAGCGCTGTTTGTATACGAAACTGGAATTAGTGAGTGACACAAAATTTTTCGCTTTTTATAACGGTCACGGTTTCTTTCGCGGAGAAAAAGGAAAGTCATTCATAAACAATGTAAATACATGCAAAAACAACAAGTAGCTTCACGATTTATCAATGGAAATTTTTTTCAATTGATTAACATTTTAAATAACTATTTTTTACCGCATTCCGTACTAAAAACACAATATTGATTTTTTACATAAATCTGATTTTTCTTCTTTTTATTCATCTTTAAAAAAATATACATAATAGCAGTCTTCGTGAGGTCAATCATGTGGAATCATTTCATTACATTCGTAGTACAGGAACTATATCCATTAATGTAAGCACATTGTGGATTACAATTTGCAATGCACGCAGCATGAATAATCTTGCAGTCATAGTTGGAATTAAATGATCATATGCCTCCTGTAACAGAATATTAATGTCCATTAGGAGTCACATTATAATATTCGAAAGTACCAGGAATAATCAATAACATCCAAACTAACGGTTAAAATTCTGATTCTACGATAATACACGCTGAATTTTTGGCATAATCTAGATAAAAATATACAGAGAATTTGAGGATTGGTTTGGAACACAGGTTCATATTTTATGCAATCCTTAATGATTTCTTGATATCCGATAATAAAGTTGTATACAAGTTCCCATTCTTCCTGCAAACGATACATTTGATAAATATTACTTCTAATTCATCCAAATAATAATCAAAAAGTCTTTAATCAATATACCTCTTGATCTAATAAAGAAAAGTTTACATCATTGATGTCTGATAGATCAGGATACCTTCCAGCCAATCTTTCGTTGTCATATTTTTCAATAATAGCAGCAATTCTTGTAGCATTGTATAACACAAACGATGCACCTAAAAACTAAAGACGATAAAAAATGTTTTCTTAGAACTTTTGATAAAAGCGTGTTACGCTTCAAAGTCCAAGAACCTTTGGTATTTGTAATACTTCTGTCAGCTGCAGATTTGCATCCAATGAAAACAGCACGGCTTGGTTTCAAAGATAATAATTCGAAAGTGGCTGTTGCTTTTGCAACATTCTCAAGGAATTGCTCATCCGAAATTACATCTTTCTCATCCATTTCGAAATTCTTTTGGTCATTTAATATTTTTAATTCGTCCATTTTATTTTGTATGTATTCTTCCCATGTTAACTGTGTCTCTTTAGTATTCGACTCGCAATTCTTGACCACACCGCACACACATTTTCTGTAATCATCCTCGGTCCTTCCCTCCGACTTACTGGTAAATACAATCTTGAAATCAGCACCCTCTTTGTCAGTTTTACAACCATGGAGATCTAATACGTTTTTAGTAATAATCTGTATTAATCGTAGCCTTGCTGTCGTCAGTTCAGATTCCTCATCCTGATTTATCCGTAAATCAAAGACTTTAGCAGCTGGTGAACTCCTTCCGAAGTCGTGTTTTCGTTCGATGACTGCTCGAATTGCATTTTGTATAACGGGAACACGTTGTAAAAACAAGCAGATTCTTTCTTTCTCCAAGAAATATTTTTCTAGTTGGATTGGCCAGTTTTTGCTAGATAATATCAGCGACGATAAAACCTGGAAAAGTCGATATTGTAAATAACAGAATCTAGGTTATGTTTGACTGTTTTATTCTGTTGTACATTACCTCGTCTGCAATTTCTGCATTGGTCTTATCATCTATTTCCTTATTCTGCACATGAAGGAAATGTTGTAAAACTGTTGTACATTTTCCATCGCAAATGTCTTCACCTTCAAACACACTTCTCCATACTTTTAGGTTATGTAAAAAATACAATTCACCATTTGTCGACAAACTGTCGTTGCTTACTTTAATGACTGAAGTGTTTGTACAATTATTACCGCTTAAATACAATGTTATATTATTAATGAGCGTCTCTATGCAAATTGATGTATTGTCCATTTAAAACTCCACAAGTTCAACACACCAATGTGAACTATACTGAAGTTGCTCCAATACGAGTTCCTAATACAGATTATGAGGTTGATGTAGTTATCATAATCAGGATAGAAAATTTGCAAAATTTTATTTCAATGATTTACACAGCTTGTCCGATAAATTTCACATGAAAATGTACATGTATAAGGAACTTCTGAATTTAGAAGAATATTAGAAAAAAAATAATCAAATTATTTACCACGATTTCCAATGGTTTCTTTATTAGAGTTAGAAAGTAAATTGTGCAAATAAGTGTTTGCAAATAGTAACATTAATATATTATTTGCTATACTTATAATACGTTCACGTATTTTACAAAGTCATCACAAGAAAAAATTGAAGAGGAGAAACAATTCGTCTAGTTAAGCGTATCTAGAAAGTAACGATCGAAATCGTTAAGTAAAATACTTGGCCGTAATATATAAATAATATCTAGAATTTACATCTTTGATATTTATTATCACATAGAATGATGATACTTAACGTAAGCTATCGCAGCGAGTTCTTTGCAGAATTCTTCCGTGACGATCACGCTCTCGAACAGAATGTTCTCCTTCTCCCTGAAACGAAAATAATCCACAATCTGAACCGAGAAAAATAGGACGTTCAAAAATTTCAAATGTTTTAAAGCGCTAAATAAAAGATCGATCTAGGCTGCAGTCGTCCCCATATTTCCTATTTTTACGCTTACATGTTTACACATAGCAATCTTCTTAAAGCTGCGACAACTGCATGCTGCCGAATAATGAAAATTACGCGTAATCAAAATTAATGCGGTCTAGATCAATCTTATATCTAGCGCTTTCGAGTGTCGCGAAAGGCCATCTTCGAAACGAGTCAATCCTGGAAACGAGTCTAACTCCTTAAGTTGCAATTTCAACGAGTCCCCGGTCCCAGAGCAAAAACTGCAAGATTCGGTCAAAAGTGTCCGGTAAAATGATCCCGGTCACGGGTCCTTACGCACCCATCATGAGAGCAGTCGTCTAGAAGCCGTTCCCTGGTCTCCTTCAGCATTTGCTTGTGATCCGGCGTCTTTGGTACCTCGTTCACGAGCTGCTTGACGACTTTTTGCAAGCAAGTGAACAAGTTTTTTGTGCCGGGTGCCAACGGTAGCAGCGGGTTCAGTAAAAATTCATGCAGGTACGGATGAGGTAACAGCGCTAGTCTCGAGATCACCACGGTCAGCTGAAGATTGACCTCGTACTTTTGTCGGGGAATATTAGCCACCTTCTCGAAAAGCATGGCCACGAACGGGCCCATGTAAAACCGCACCGAACAGTGATCCGCTTCCGGTCTGGAATCGGAGCTCGCCGAATCGTCAACAGTCACTGCTTCCAATGGCCATGCCATTAACGAGCAATCCGATAAAACGGTGGAATACTGCCGCTCCAAATCAGCCATGTACCGCTCGTAATTATTCACGTCCGTGTCCGTCTGAAGATAACGCGGAATCAGGGACAGGAAGCTGAAACAGGAGTTTGATACCGAGTTGTTCCTTATTCCCTTGTTAAACCGACGCACAGTCTCGCTAGAAGCTGATTTTTCACGAACAAATTTCTCAGATTTACCAGTTTACGATCCTGTGAATATTACTAGGTGCTAGCGTCCGGCTATGACTCTGCTCGTATGAGAGATCTATAGATCCCTTCTTTTCTCTTTCTCGCTCGTCTTCCTCGTCGCTCCACGACGCAATTGCACTGTCTGCGGCGGTGTTATCGTAATAGCCTCTCATTGACAGATACACCAGCACGAGACAGTGTAATATATGCTCGTTCCTTTTCTCGATCATTTCCTCGAACAGCTTCAACGTTTCCAACGTTAGATCGTCACTGTCCGTGAAACAGTTGTCTATCAATCTATGCAGCACTGGCGACGTCCACACGTTCGGGATTTCCGGGCCGCGATCTTGCCCGACCAACCAGTAACTAATCTCTAAAAGATTTTATTTTTAATTTTACAATAGATAAAGAAATCGTGGAATTTGCGGGATACTTGAGAGACGAAGAAGTACCTGTACAGAGTGCGGCGCAAGTTAGCTCCTTCAAGCACTTAGTGAGCAGCGCAGTGATCAGGACAACGTGATGTTCGGCCAAAGCCGGCGTCATGATCTTGTCGAAAAAGTTCACCTTGATACTTTTAGCGAGTGCATCGGCGACGTCCGGGTAGGCTTCCCTGATCAGCTGGTTGCAGTAGTCGAACCACATGAAGAACGCAGCTACCTGTCTGCATCCGGAGAACTTTCTCTCCTTCGTCCAGACCGGCGAATCCAATCCCCACGTGACGTCCACTCCGTCGATCTCGTTCGGATCGACATGCGCTGGGATGGCGTTGAACAAGTTCTCTAATCTACTGGGTATCGCGGTGATTAAATCGCTGTTGGCGATCATCTGGGCGAACGACGTATCGTCCAAGGAAGCTAGAACCATGATCCCCTCACAGGCTCTTATCCTTACAGTATTGTCCTGCAAGAAATAAATGAATTTCATTGCCCGAGGAGAGACTCCTAGGAACCTAGAACTCGGTGCTCACCGCAGTGTTTATGTAACTCAACAAGGCATCTAGTAGAAGGCATTTAGACTTCTGCGGCGTCTTCGAGTTCAGGAGATCCTGATCATTGTCCAAATAACCACCGTCTTCGTAGCCGTATTCGGCATCCAGCCTGAAGTCTCTAAGATGTTGCAGATGCGCGTCTATCTCGTTCATCAGTGCTGTGTCCTCGCTCTTCTGCGAAGCTTCGCAATCCTGGCTCTCGGAGCTACGCGACGTGAGCCTCGAGATAGGTTCAGAGATTGGTTTCGGAGTGGCCGGACTCGAGGATTCGGAGACGTTATCCTGTTCCGTGGACGATACCGACTCGTTAGATTGACTAGAGGTTCCGTTACCGGCGGCAGACTTGTTCACCGATCTGCAAGACCCAACGTATCGTCTCCGATCGTTCTCCGAGTGAAATAAATTCGGGTTTATCAAGGTCACCGCCTGGGTGTCCAGAGGTTCGAACAGAGGATTGAAACTGTTCCTCTTTCTAGCGGGTATGTAGGTGACTTTCTCGATCTCCATTCGCTCGGAGTTTCTCCTGGCGGAGATGGACTGTCTCTGAACGTTTGGCGCGTCGTTAATAATGTTGGTCACGTGAGGATACTTGCAGACTAGAAAACAAAGGGTCAAGAGGAACTGGACCTCCTCGGTTTCCATAGGGGACGGTGTGCTACCGGTGCAAAGGGTGATCAACCGTTGCACTGGTCCATAGATCGAGGTGTGATGCAACAGGGGATATTTAGATCTTCCTAGAAGCTTCCTCAGGAAGGACAGACAAACTGTTCTCATTCCTGGAGGAGTTTCCGCGCTGGCCAACGTGGCCAGTAGGTCCAGCAGCTTGTGCTGCAGCAGGTACTCCAAACACGGGCCCGGTTCGTCATCCTCCTTCTCCTCTTCTAATAGAATCTCCAGCAACCTATCCAAATGCCTGGGTATACTGGTGGTCTGTATAGGCGCTTTACAGTTGGTCAGATGGTTCACATAGAAGTTCATCAACTGTTTCCAATGGTACGTGAAGTCTTGCAGCGGAGTGGCTGGCGGCGCAATCTGCGAACAAAACCACACAGTGTTGACAAACGAGACGGTACCACCGACGAGACGACTGGCGCGACAGGATCCTGTTACATTATCCTCTCCGTTGTTGTTCAGGAAGGCCAAGTAAGGCGTAATACACATCGGCAGTTTATTAAATGTACACATGGTACCGAGACGGTCGAGGACAGGTGATCGCGGTCTACTTAAATAATTACATAACCGGTTAAATATAACGACGCACATGTGTTCGTCCGGTCAAACCGTGCTCGTAGCAGAATCGTCACCTTCCGGAGGATCCTCCGATCGTACGAAAAGCATCCTTGCGTGCTGTCAGTCCCGTTCGACGCCGGTTGTAAACAAGATACACTTTTCGGACGAGATTCGCCCGGTGGCAATGAAACTAGAAGCGACACGGAGAATGGGTGTGGAAAAAGATAGGAGCTGCGTGTATCGCTGATGGTCAAAGGCACGGCGCGACGTGCAGATCGATAGGTGGAACGTAAATAAATATACAGAGACGACGGTGCGGAGCAGCGACGTAACGCGTGCGACGCCGATCGATGAGGACTACCCCTAAATGCCTCTTGTTTGCCATGATTTGTTTCGAAATTCTAGCAAACCAGGAACACGAACAATTTGTTCGGCGGCTCGTGGAAGTAACGCAGATGAAACGTCGTCGCGGAAAAGTAGCGAGAAAGCTTATCAGTTGGAGGGTTATCACTCACCACGTCTATAGCATTTTTCAACGCGATCTGAATGCCGCTAATCATTGTCATTCACGTAAACGTCGATCGTCGCCGGTTATGCCTTGCTACGCACGAGCCTTCTTGCACGGTATCGCCGTCGTTCTGCATAATATTCTATCGTTCGCTGTCTCGCGATTCCCCGTGCAATCGCTCACTGTCTCTGCGACAGCGTTGCTTTGCGGCTTTGACGTGCCGTGGTTCACTGGCAAACCCGCCAGGGGACGACAGCGTCGGCAACAGATGCGGTCACCTTCACAGTTGCGGAATTGGACGGGAAACGACGAATCGTCTTATCCGATGTTTGCTAATTGATCTTATCGATGGGAACTAATTGGCGACTGTTATCGCGAATGCGTGCACACCCCTTCAGCCCACCTCCTCATCCACCGGGCTAAACGAACTCTCTTTTGTTTCCTCGAGTTTCGAGGAAATTGAGTCACGTGTCAACCATCTGGTGGTTGAAGCGGGAAATTGTTATGACTGCGGTTTGCAATTACAACACATACCGTGTTGTTGAATATTCAAAAGCTTGAATATTCAGCGAACAAAATTGCGAAGCAGCTGAAAGAGATAGATGCGGTGGTGCGCTGACCTGTTAGAGCAGGATAAGATACCTGCTCGATAGCTGGATCTTGGCGCGTCAGGCTATTTTGGCGATTCAATTAAAAAATTGAACATTGAACATTGCTCGACGTATTCTACAGAGAAAAAACCTGACAATCCTCTATTGTATCTCGACGGTTAAGATGTTTCAGAATACACCGAAGTGCACTCGGCATTGATAATTCCCCGCTGCGTAAAAAGAGTGACGCGTGTCAGCGGTAATGAATCGGCTCGACGCAGACAGCGAAGGTAAACGGGATTTATGATAATTTTTATTTTGCACCTTCAACATGTACACATCTCAACAACATTAACCAGTTCGTTAATTGTAAAAAAAAGTCGCGACGCTCCGAAAGCGGTGATGCTCTTCCGCCGAGTGCGCAATTGATTCGAGTATCAGCGATATCCAGATAACGATACGCTGCACAACATAGGTATACCGCGGTTCGACAATAATATATTTTCCGTTTGTTCGCGGAAACGATCCTCCAACGAACGTGTCTGTCTCTGGCCAGAACGAACATCGCGTCTCTCGGAGCTGTTGATTTTTCTTACGCAACCTAGAATAGTTCGATGCTCGACTAAAAAGAACGGATGCCGCGTCGTAGGAATCTCTCGTTTGTATATTTTTCTTCGACTATTTTCGCTTTCTCTCAAGATTTTTATTTCGTTAATCCATTTATTAAAATACGCCACGGCGCGTGGCAATGCCCGCGTCCATGTCGGCTCCTAGCACTCTTGTCTAACTATCCTATAGTGAAAACGACTCCTCACGTGGGTCCGCGTGATCGAGCGTGATATCGCTTTACAGCCCGAGTGAGTACTCACCGCCTTCAGTCGCCACAACCTTCGCAGCATTTGATGATGATGATGATGATGACGGTGCGGAAAGGGGACGGGGGAGGGGATGGGCTGGTAGGTTACGGGAACAAACAGTGGGTAACGAGCACGGGAACCAGAGATCTCTCGAGGTAAAAGTCGCGAGAACGCGGCCGCCTTCTTACGATAGGTAAACGCGTCTAGCATGTGCCAGCTCGATTTTCATTTCTATCACTGTCGTGTTCGCGTTGCTTTATCGTTAATGACGACAATAATAGGTACATAGAACGTGTGTGCTCGCGAGCCGAGCTTAGCCGAGACGCGATCGTGTTCGACGCGACCATCCTTTCCTCCGTTTCGCAATCCGCCATAGGAACGCGGCTCGAATAACGATCGGCGTTTAAAATAAAATCCTTGTTGCATCATTGACTCGGTTTTCGTTTGGAAGGAAGAACGATCGCGGTTTCGATCACCGTTGGAGAGAGAGAGAGAGAGAGACAGAGAGAGAGAGAGATCTCTTCGATCGTCCCAGACTGTTCGTTCAACGATCATCTCTGGGACAGATTACCCAAGTAACAACAAATCTTACGAGCCTCGTTTCCTCTCCACCGATCGTCGAAACTCTTATGTCCCCACGGCGCAAGGTCCCCGAGAATAAATTGTGCTAACGTATGATCGGTCTTTTTTGTGTGTTTGCTGTTCGTTCGACTGGTGCGCTTCCGTTTTAAGTCTCAGAGATCGTTCTCGGGACGAATAGCTACGGCTAAGAAAAATCGTAGATTGCCTTCGTAACAAGAACAAAAAAAAATATAAGGACGTCCAAAGAACACGAACGTTTCGGACGCGACCGTGGCCTATAAATCTAAAAATACTTCAAACCGCCTAATACCTTAAAACGGTACTACTCTCTCTAATAAACTGTTGTAAAACACTCGCTAATTCGCTCACTCATTCTCTCCGATTTTCTCTCTCTCTCTCTCCATTCGTTCGTCGCACTCACGTTCTCTCCTTCACGTGTTCTCTCGTTAAAATTACATATTAAGGATTAAAACGACGATGCAAATAATTTATAAATCGCTCTGAAGGGAACCAAGGATCCGTCCATTCTCTTTCTTTCTGTCTAGCCGAACTTTGCGAAACAGAAGAGGCCGCCAGAGCCTATAATGATTCCGGTAACGCGAGGACAGCTAGCTGTCTCGAGCTGGTTTCCTTTAATCCTTTCGACGTTGAATCTCATGTCTTCCAGCGTTTTTCATCCCGTAGAGATCATGCTTTTTCAAGTACCTTCAACGCTGCTCTTCTTCTTCTTCTTCTTCGAGGATCGATCAAAAGGATTAACGCAGCACCATCTAGCACACGTGTACCATTGCAAATCTCGCGTAGCCCACTGTCGTTCACACCCGAACGCATCTGTGCAACCTGGCTACACCTCTGGCAGTAGTTGTTTAACCACGTGTGATTTGAAGGCTAACTCGGATCAGCGATATGAAAACGAATTCGAGTGGCGTGTTTGTGTGTCCGTCTGTTCGTCACGGTTTCAGTATTTCTCGGGTGAATTTTTTTCTATGAATTTCTTCGATGTTGCGATTCGTAGAAATGAAGAATGGCGATCTAGAGGATCGTGTAGCCCAGAAAATTAATCGTTGACATCCTCATGCTGATCGTCGATACTCCTCGAAGCGATCTAGGCTACGTTGTTCTCTTCGGTCTATGTACAAACGTGTACACGCTGCTCCTTTCCATCCCGTTTCTCTTCTATACAATTTGTCCACTCTCATTCGTCCAGGCACACTGTCTCTCTCTCTCTCTCTCTCTCTCTCTCTTTCTCTCTCTCCCTCTCTCTCTCAATCTTTCTCACACGATCCTCTCGCACACAGTCTCGCTCTCGATCATATTTTTATTCACAAATTTCCTCGCTAGTTCTCGCTGAACGCGGTATTTTTCTCTCATCCGCGGCACATACGCGTGACTTATTTCTTTTATGCATCTTTGTTTCTGTATGTGTGTGTACGTGTGTGTGTGTGTCTGAATGATTTATGGGTTTGTGTATGTGTTTCGGTGTCGAAGTTGTTACAGTGTGTAACTTAATTTAAGCTAAGTTTGAGTAAACTCGGCACAGCCGTTATCTTCACCGCTTCCCCGCTGCCACCGCGGCTACCAGCGCCGCACCACGTCCGCTACCATCTTCTGATAGCATCAGGTCGAACTGCGAACAAAGAAATCATTCAATTACCATCCGAGAAACTAGGCCCGCGATTCTATTGGGACGCGTTAGGCTAATGTCGTAGCATTAAATTGAATCACTTCTCAAGATTCAATTCCTACGACCCTTAGAGGGAACACAGAGCGATGCCGGCCTCACAATATTCTAATGCTATCAATTGAATTCAAGTATGATATCTCAAGCGTTTCGATTAATCTGTGAAGCGTGAAATCATTCAATCATAATTTACAATACGTAGTAATTGTACAAATTGATCCGCGGAGTGCTTTTCGGCAATGGATAAAGAAGAACGGTGGAGTACGTTCGTTCTGCAATAAGTCTTTCATAAATGTAGCCTAAATGTAACTAAATATCTCCTTTAAGTATTTGTGACAAATTTTTTGAACGCAATGCAAATGGTATCACAAGGTGAATGCTTCGCAGATTTGATTTGGCTCTT
Organism: Lasioglossum vierecki; assembly: GCA_028455595.1. Classification (NCBI taxonomy): domain Eukaryota; kingdom Metazoa; phylum Arthropoda; class Insecta; order Hymenoptera; family Halictidae; genus Lasioglossum; species Lasioglossum vierecki. Next base: position 20,694,464 of record CM052335.1, on the reverse strand, counting down.
GAAAATTGATATTTCTGTCATCGATCGTTTTAGAGGATGCATATCTATGGCAGGACATCGTTTCGAACAATTATAGATAATTTGAAAAGTAAGTGACGGATGGCTTACAAATTGAATATTAGCAATTTCAGACTTAAGACTTCGGACTTGCATATCCGCAGTTTCTCACTTGTCGCTAGTAATGTCGGCGATATCGATGGAAATGGAAGTAAATATCGATCACCTTGAAGACTCCGGAAAAAGACCTCGAGGAAAAAATAACATTTGCAAAGCATTCACCCGGTGATATCATTTACATCGCATCGGAAACATTTGTCGTTAAAACTGAAGGAGAGAAAATTCGTGATATTCAACAAACTTGACAGTATAAACAAATCGGTCTCCCACGTCACTCACTTTGTAACTCTGTAGTTGTCTGATTTTCTCGGTCATAACATCATGGAAGTGTGGATGAAATCTGTAGACCGAGCCGTCGATGCCGACCGTGACGTTGTTCTCTCCCATTTTGTTGAGAAGAGTAGCGATACCGGCACTTGCGAGATGAGCTGCCCTCCTCGATACCACCGAACAAACATATCTGACGTTCTCGCAATCCTGATCGCTCACGTTTCGCATACCTAGCTCCGCTAAGACATCGCGGCAGTTCGTGTATTTACCTTTGGGATCGCTACAAAATAAACAAAATGTGAAACTCTAGTTTCAAAGAGCAAGTACTTATTCACAGTTCTCCCTCGTTAGTGTCTCGGTTCCGTTGTTTTTTCTTTTTTATTTATTTTACGTCGCTTTCAACTCTTTGTTAAGGTTATTTCGCGACGGGACCTACAGTTTATTTTAAAATGGGTCCGAACCACCTTGGGCACCACAGTATTAGATGTCACATGGAATATTTCCAGAGGTGGAAGCTTTCGAAAATCTATAGTTAGCTATTGTTTTATCAGATCGACAGAAGTGAGAATCACGCTAATAAGTAGACTGGGAAATGGAATGTTATTTCTTCCCTTAAGGATTTTAGTAGAGGAGAAATCCGCAGTTTGCTACTGAGGGACAACTGTGGTTCACGACTTTTCCGACCATTCTCCACTCACTTCTCGATTTCGGAAACGTATTTGGTGAAGAACTTTCCGCGCTTCTTGAGGTCGGTGGGACACTTTCCGCCAAAAAGCAGGCCAGCATCGACGACCTTCTCGAGGACCAACCTCGCCAGCTCACCCATGTACATTCCAGAGATCATTTTCTCGAACAGTTGTTTCTTTGGGTTGATCGAGTTGTCGTCGATCGCTTGATCGAATTCTGTGATGACGAAGTCGAGGACGTCACCCTCTCCGAATGCACCCCATTCGGTGTTGATTAACATGTGTGGTTTCTCGGGATTATAATTCCCAGGCACCGCGCATTGTACGTTCTTCGTTTTTTCGACGTAGCAGGCGTTCGAGCCTGTACCTAAATGCGAAAAGGAAAGAACGAATTAATATCAATAATTCTTCACTACTAATCATTGTTTCAATACTAGTCCGAGTATAGACAGAGTACATATTTACTAAGCAAATGTTCCCTAGCAGAAAGAGACGAAAATCTGAGTTTCTCGTTTAACCGTACTTGTCGTCACTCTGTTATTCCTTTCGTTGATTAATTGTGCACTTACCAACGATCAATCCAATACGGCAGTTCCTGTTTTTCCAAGCGCATGACATTAATGTGCCGGTGGTGTCGTTCAAAATAGCGCACACGTCGATTTTTACGTCCTGTACAACAAATCAAAATTACCATGCTTGTTCCGTAATTATCCGCTGTTAGCCGCGCACGCGAACCTTTTTGTTTCGAATCGTTGTTCCCGTGTTGCATTGTTCCGTAATTCTTACGAAATTGGTGGTCAATTTAGGAGACGTTAACGCACGGTGTTAGATAATCGTCTGACAGACAACAATTTCAATGTAACAACTAGACTGCGATTCTTCATGCATTTGCAGTGTACACGAATTTTCAACAAATGCTGGAGCATCAATTTCGACAGAATTTAGTATGATTTTAATTTACTTTGAACCAAATGTAAAACAGTAACAGATTAAAAGAATATAAGAAATACTGGAATGTTATTTTTAATGTGACGAAGTCATTAAGGAGTGAAATGAATTTTTATTTAATTCCTGTTTTGCGCAATCAATGCAGAAGATTTTTATTTTGCATAAAGATCCACAGTCTCGTTACTACCAATGAAAATTAGATTTTATTTGGTGCAACTTTCTTAAAATTTCTCTAGAAAAATTAAAAAATCGAAAACTCGATCAGATGTTTATTGCTTACGTTTCTTCTCGCTATCGCCGCTTCAAGAAGACCAACGACATCCTCATCCACCACTCCGTCGCAATTAAACCCTTTGGTCCACCTGACGAGGTAGCCTTTCGTCAATCCGTCTTGAGTCAATGGAAAACTGAAGGTAAAGCCGAGAGGTAGGACTTGATCTTGTAAATTCAGATCCTTGACGAACAGCGCCAAACACTGGGCTATGTGATCGAAGAGGTGTGTACCGGTGCCCAACATCAAACTCTGCGGTATCGCATAAATTTTACTCTTCATGTCGAAGTTCATGCCCTCCAGGGTGATCAGGAGTACCCTAAAGTTTGTGCCGCCCAGATCCAAGGCCAGGAAGTTACCTTTCTCTGCAAATCATTCAATTCTCGTGTGAATCCTTCGAAAACACATTCGTCCAATAAATCGTTTACTGGATCACTCGTTGGGTTGTGCAACTAATTAACCATTAACTGTTAAGGATTGAGGAACCGATTCATTTCATCAAGAAAATGCAAACACCCACCTCAATAGGTAAGGGTCAAAATCAATTTTTCACTTTTTTTTCTATTATATTTCCATGACCGTTTCTCTTCGTTTGCCATCCTCGTAAAACCATTCACTCGTGTCGCTTCGTACTTTGTTTTGTTTTAACTTCGACCGTTTCGGTATGCAAGTTTGATCGAGTGGTTTTAGCTGCTTTAGCAGGTAATCGAACTGTCGGAGATTTTTTTGGAAAAATTAGGATTTTCGTACCGGTGCCATCCGGAAGATCCTGCACGTAGGTGGTGAAGCACTTGACGGTGGAGGTCTTGTGCGTTTCCTTCGACAGACCCTTGTTTATCTCGGTGTCCAGCTTCTCCATGACCAAGCGTAGCTGGTCATCGGAGAGGATGAGATTCTTGCAAATGTCCTTTATCTGCGAACAAACGAAAATCTTGTTATCGATCGACGACCACGTAACAGCGTTACGAGAGGACCTTGAACGGTTCCCCAATGTGCTATCTATATCGGCGTCGTCCGCGCAGCTGCATATGTTGCATAACTGCACTCAATACGTACGTAGACAGTTGGAGAGTGGGGGGGCACAGACAAAGATAGTGGTATTATTTTACGCGTTTCACCGATAGACGACCACTCTTTCGAACGGATTGGTAAACAATGCTACGGGATTCACTGTTCGTCATTGATCGTGTTCTCTTTTAACCCTTATGCAGTCAACCAAAATGTATACATTATTTAATACCTTTCTGTATTTAACATGTCTGCAGAAATTCTTGTTATGAGGAAACTTATTAATAAGATTTTTAATAATTCTGCTGTACCAAAAGAAAGCATGGAAATTTTCTTTTACATTGTAATCTTAAATGCAGCTATTAGATTACCTTATTCAGAGAGACTTGTTAGTTTACAATAAAAATTGCTGTTGCTATTGAAGGTTCCGTTAAGAAGCATTTAGCCATGTACCATAGAATTTTCAAAATTATGCAATAATCACCGGTCGGTAATGTGTTAATAGAGAAATTTTGTAATATTTTTTAGAGGAACATTAACAAATTGTTAAAAGCAATACAGTGAATCGGTTAACCCGGTTGAATACACAATGGTTAAATTCGTCATAGAAGTTTTATGATTTTCTTTTTACCGTGTACAAGGATCGGGCAAGAACGAGACCGCAAATTATTGATTTTTATAAAAGCGAGAGAAGAATCTGGCGATGGCGGTTAAACGTAACGTTCTATGTGCTATTGTTTCATTGAACGGTATCGTGTCGACGAACTTGTGGAGAAAGAAAAACGGAACACCAATCTGACTGGTGTTTAAGTAGAATGCTGTGTTTAGGTCAGCCACACCGCGCCGAATTTCAGTCCCAGTCAGTCTCAGCCGTAATGCGAGTATTAACGTTGCTCGTGGACATTCTGGTTTTTACATGTATTATCTAAAGGATTAATTAGACAATGTTTGCTATCCTTATTTAAGTTGGCTACTTCGTACTGTTCGTTTTTAATATAATATATAATATATATTATATATAATAATAATCAACACGATCCCGCACAGTGGATTAACGTTTCCTTTCCAGCTCTCCCTTATTAACCCTTTGCACTCAGAGTTATTTTAATGCGAAAATAAAACATTTCTTCCGACCTAGAGTAATTCCACTCTATATGATTTTTTTCATTTCATGGATATATGACATTGATATGGTACCGCATACAATATGTAAATATTTGGTAATTGATTAGATACCGACATGTTTAATAACGTAAATAATGGAGTAGCAATTTTTAGTGATGACTCTGAGTCACCACTCGAGTGCTAAGGGTTAAATTCCTTAAATATTTGATGGGTGAATCCGCGGAGTCATTGAAGGACAGAAACATATGCTAGGCCGCCTAGAGTCTGTGAACGATGCGATTCCAGGAATGTGTTTAAGCATGGCCGAGTTGAAAGAATGCAAGCTGGCTTTTGTGTGCAGCTATACGCGCGTCCGTGTGCGAGAGCCAGAGTCCGGAAGAATCGCGTGCAACCATAGAGAGTAACGAGAGAGTCGAGAGCGGATAAAGAATCGAGCCATAGGGTCGAGCGTCGGCGTTGAATATCGATTTAATAGCTGTCCGTCAACCATACGAGAATACAAAATGTGTTTCGAGAACCTAGCACACACCCTTTAACCTATCCAAAATCCTCTAGAGACTGCTCAAACGAAATGAAAACTTTCTTGTTGTTCGCTATCATCTTTAAAGTTCGAACAGAAAGTTTTCGTTCTTTTCTAGGACCGTTAAAACGTGAAATTCTATTTCTGAAAATTAATTTATCCAGTCGGAATAGATTTTTTCACTGGTTCATACGTCTTCAGTTTTCGAAATAAATTATCTGGAGATTCAGAATGCTTATGCAATTTTCAATTTTTGTAGACTCATTGTAGAATCATGTAAAATCTTATTTTCGATTGTAGTAGCGTCTGTACTTCTAAAGTAACGAAAAATCATACTAATTTCTGTGGAATTTAATATTTTAACAATTTTTGAACGTTTTTAGGACAATCCAGTTTGATAAAAAGAGAAAGAAAACACTTAAAAAGATTGTAAAGATACTGAAGATACAATTACCGAAGTACGTACTTCTCGAGCGTATTCTTGTCTTCCATTTTTCAAAGAATAACACATTCCCCACACCAATTTCCATGCAATATCGCGGCATCTAATTACCCCAACTGCATTCGAAAGAGAATCGCCGTACCCATTACCAGTCATCTAACAACTAGAAAAGCCGACGCAGCTGTACAAATTGCAAGGTACTTCCTAATAACGGAGTTTCTAATGAGATACGAACTGCGATTTCGAGTTCTGGAGAAAGTTTGATTCCATGGAAAGCTATATGGGGATTGCATCTTCGGTTTCGCGATAAAATCGCAACGTTGTTGAATGTTCGAAATGAACTTTGACTAGCACCCCTTACTCTTGTACTCGTCGAACTTGTGATACCGTTACATCTTTCATCAACAACGATAGTTTATGTAAAACGGCTTGCACAGATTGCCGCGCGGAAAGCTGATTGCAAAATCGTCGATCAATATTTTTGTCTCTTTTCTGTCTGCGGCTCGTGACATCATGTGTCGATTCCGAGGAAGCCGTAATTGAATGATAACAAACATGTTTTCGCGCGATCTTGCGCGCTTCGTCTGCGCGGAACAAGGATGACCAATCGCGAATGGGAGACTCAACAAATGGTTTCTCCTTCCTCTCTGCTGCTTGCTGCGAAACTGTTTCGGTATAACATAGTTAACACTGAACCAGTCTCAAAACGGTTCTCTAATTTTCTTCTCTCACGATCGCTCAAGTTGTCAACAAATTTTTCACCGGAAGCAGCACAAATCATTATAAAAATTACATTAAATTCTTATTCTAATTGTAGAAAAGAACGGTGACTATATAATTGATTAATAAAGCCGTATTCTTGAAAATTTTACCATCGAATTTTATCTTTAAATATAATATCTTAATCCAATGTTAACCCGCAAAATTTAAAATCGATTTTTGGATAGTCTTAAAATACATTCGACACGATTTCGACAGCAGATTGCCCTAGTTTCAAAGTTCCATACACGTCCGACGATCTAACATAAATCGATATGTAGAGAAAGGCAAAATATTGGAGTCTGTCATCGTGGTAATGCAACGACCAAGGGTGCTGCACGAATTAAAGTTATCGAGTCAGCCTCGTTCTCCTATCAGGTTTTGTAGTTTCGAAAAAGATGATAGAATTGAAATTTTCACGAGAAAATTCTGTTTCGAATAAATATTTCTTGTATCGATTACTTGTTCAGACAAATCGCGCTCACCTTTTCAACTGTGACAGCATTTACGACTCAATTATAATCGCAATCATATTCGAGGATCTCATTTGAATTTCAATGTATTCCGAATGTATCGCAGATGCACTGTCCCTCCGCGGGTCTACCGGAAAAATGAATTGGAATTTCCGACGATACGAGAGAGCGTAGCAATTAAAACAGTGTTATGGCAAAGCCTAGAACTTTATCTAATCGTTGTCGTAATTTATTCAAACAGTGGACTCAAGAATTGGGTTCGAGACTTAATCAAACAAGCTAATTTATTAGTTTCTCGGCTTGCGGATCAAGACGACTGTTACACTCAATTACTCAGTGGAGACAGAAAAACATAAGATCGACGTAACCCTTGTGCACATTCCAAGTAATTAATACGTCGACATTCAAATTCGATGCGTCGAATCGAGAGAGGAGTAATCGACCTATATCTGGATCAGTGTACACACTGATCGCTCAATTTCGAATCAATTTTCGAAGATTTTCTGCGAGATTAAACGGCGCAAAATATCCCGGTGATTTTTAAAAGCTCTTGTAATCTCTCAGGTTAAAAGTGTACTTCACTCATTTCCTCAAGGATTGCTACCTTGTTCGCGATAAAAATTGCACAGCTACTACAACTTTCCTCTTCACTTTCGTTTAATAATTTAATTATGTACACAATTAGTCTAACACAAATTTGTCCATTGCCAAGATGCAATGTTAATTTGATTCTCTTGAAAACGATCTAAATGCAGATCGAAACGTTGAGAAATAATATTGTGCTAATTTGCGAATACTGTTTGAGTAACAATTGATCGAACCTGTGCGCCGATATCATCAATTTATACTTAAAGCAATTTACGATCGATATTATTTAATATTTATTTATATTTTCTTATTAATATAATATTTTCATATTATTTAATATTTATTTATTTTTATTTTCGATATTATTTATTTTTACAATTAGACTGAATTGTAAAAATGTTAGAAAAATTCTAGAGCCTAAAATTTCACAGAATTTAATGCTACTTCGAAAATGAGATTCGATTTGATTCCAGTTTCCTAAAACCAGTCTACAAAAATCGAGAATTGCATACGCGTCTATACATTCTCTAGCAAAATGCAAGGAGCAAAGTCAATTGTTTAGAACCTTGCACAGCCTTGTGCCCTTAACCTCCGACCCCGTGGCCGACTTAAGGTCCATTTTCTGCTAGCCTAGAGCAGACAACAAAAGAAACGACTAACCAAATTGGGTCATGACACGTTGGCCCGGTGGGTCGAATCGATAGACCCGACTGTAAACAGCCCGTACCCGCACACGTGCGAAATTCCCTGCGAAATCAGGCGTGCAGGTGCGTACGCTTGTCCGCGGGAACGCGTGGCCAACCCCCTTCACACCTTCAAACAGGTGATGCACGCTCGCGAATGATATTCGCCAATGCTGACGCGATTTGCCTCAACGTGTATCAGCTCCATAATCATTAAAGCGGCTTTAGCTCCCGACGCCATCGTTCACAAGTCATCCAACACTTGACCGGCTGATAGAAAATAGGAATTTTAATGCGATCGCTGTCTTTAATCGCGAATATGCAAACAAGCACACGCGCGGGCCATTCGCAGCAACGCACACGGAACGCTTATGCTAATGAGCGCGACGCGAATCGTAAAATGCAGAATTAAAAATTTATCCCTTTCGTTGTACGCTTTTTAAAAGTCCAGATGGAAGTCTTTTGGCATTCGTTACGATAATCTCGTTGAACTAGTGAAAATTTACGTGTGTATTCATTGAAACTTGTTCGAGATTAAAATGAATGTCAGAGGTCGTGTCGCGTGGAAAAACCTGTTCGATCTAACCAGTGCATTGATTAATCTTAATTGTGAAACAATAAAACGAATGACAGAATTGAACGACTTCGTTATACGTTCGTCTTAATCGTATAGTAATTTTTGAAGACCTAGTGAGATTTTAAGTGTGTATTTGAAATGAGGACATAAATTTTTAAATAAATGTTCGAATTAGCTAGCGAATTAATTAATTTTATTTGTAAAAAAAATGAATGACAGAATCAAGTGACTTCGTTGTACGTTTGTCTTGACCGTAGAGTAATTTCTGGAAAACTGTAAGGTGTTTAAATGAAATAATTGAAGAACTAATAAAAATTTTGCCTTATGCGATGACAGCTTACGACGCGCAGAACAGTGACAGTAAATTTTTGCAGGAAGTCGTACCATCATCCGATTACGGAATAATCGAATCAGTCGTCTATTTATTGCAACATCACGCGAACGGTTGATAGAACGTTGTCCCGTTTAGCGATTTCAATAATATCGTAACGTGAATTCTGTTATGGCATCGCGGAGGCGAGTGTCCGATGGACATATGAACGGGAGAGTAATTTGTACGATTCGATCTGGCAGCCGGTGGTTTGCATCGGCCGGTCGAATGTGGAGCAAGTATTAATAACGAGGCGTCATAGAAAGAAAAGAAATGTAGAACGACAGCCGTCGGCGACCGGCAAATTGCAGAGGTCGCGTGATTGAAAAACTTAATTGACAATCGTATCGCGTTGTTAAGGGAATTCCCTCCGACGACGAAGAAGTGGGGGGAAAGAGGGAAAAAGGATGCTCGGAAGGTCACTCGCCTTTTCTACCGGTTCCCTGAAAGCGAAGGTTCACGTAGAACTCGAGCGAACACAAGACTTTCGGTTTAAATTCGACTGAACAACACGGACCGGTTCTCGGTTTTTATTTTCGATTGCGTTGTCCCTGATTTAGAACAAAAGCCCTGAGTTCTTTAACTAGCCGAGCTTCGGTGTTTCTGATGTTCAATAGATTTATGTCGAGAATATAGTCACCTCGTGAATAAATTACAAGTCTGTACGACCTCAAGAAAACGTAAAATATAATTTGTATTTTTAATAAGCTGCCTTGACTTTTAAATCTCTTCCTGTCTTTCTCTTTCGAAGAGGCGAGCTTTCAACCGGGAGGTAAATGTTGAACCATGGTAGATTACTTATTGTCACACCCAATACATTTTCATTTGACGTCAGCTTTTGCAAATGAGTGGAATTACGAATTCGCATAAGCAACTAATGAGTTATCATTTTCATGTCGAGCCTTTGACGTTGTATTTGCATCGAAAATATTTGTAATTTATAGAAATGTTTGAGCAACATCGTGCAGAATTCGAGAAGGAATTCGTTGCGCGATAACTTGATATTTAAACTGCGGATATTTATGCGTTTATGCCTCACGTTAAGGTTCGAAAAAGAATATCAAATTCGACAGAATTTTGTACAACTTCTATTTGTTTCGGATCTAAGAAGGCTGTTTCTATTAAAAATAGAATTAAAATTTGAAGATGGCATCATGATTTCCACGTCTAAATTTAGTAAAGAATTTATACCCTTTCTGCCATTGGAGTCTGTTCAACCCTATACTCGAAACGGAATTCAACTTCGTTGATTCACGTTCGTTGCTAATCCGATTCGTTACATTTGTTGAAAAACATTGTCGTTCCTCGAACGAACATTAGTCGATTGTATTCGACACGTGGACACGTGTTCATTTCCAGCGGTAAATCATGGAAAGTTAATAGACATGCGAGCGAACTGTCAAGTTCAAGTATAATGTAATATCTATGAACAAAAAGCTTAGTGCCATAGTTTTTACAACCACGCAGTTAGAGCAAAGAGAGAGTGAGAGAGAGAGAGAGAATCGTGATAATGAAAGCGAGGACAGTCGTGAACGAGCTCATTTCAATTTTAAAATAATCATTGAATCGGGAACTCGTATTTTTCGGTGCGAAAAGGGTGCGAGTTCGTCAGCAGGCGTTCAGTGTCACGCAAGGTCAACTCAACCATTTTCCAGCGAGCATACTCCTACCATTTGATGCTCGTGGCGACCTCGAACTCTGTTACATCATTGACCCGCGTTCGAGCAAGAAAAAAGTTAATATTCATCTGAATATAAATTATGAATTCATCGTTCGACCGTCGCGGTGGAGATATTAGAAACAATTTTCGTGCTAGCCCTAATCGGCCGGTGTGGTCACGTGTCCATCGCCTCGAGTTCCGCTGTACCTAGAGCCCCTCGAGAGTGAATGCTAATGGAACGATTAGGAATCAATCGACACGGCATTTTACTATCTAATCAGACGTAAAGCGGCTCGTTCGTTGCGTCACCTATTGCGACGAACTTTCAAGTCCAGCCGCCGCACAGTGGTCCGGCAACCCGCTTTTTCCGGCCAAAACGATTGTATTCTAGAGTCTAGATATCCTGCCTTCTGGCTATTACTTTTCTATTGAAGCTTCGAAGCCTTCGAATCGTATGAAGTTATAATTTAATCAATCTTTTTTTTTGTTCGAACTGTAGAAGTGTCTGTAATCAAATGTTAGCAACGAAATTTCGGAGTTCGAAGCTTCGAGACCGCGTTTCTTTTAATCCTCTAAATCATTCACTACGGTTCGAATTTCGAAGCTTCAAAATCATCGACCTTCGAAGGAAAGTAGCAGCAGTATCCTGGACCAGTGTACGTCGAGTTGGACCGGGCCGGTTCGTATCGTGCGCGTTTCGAATTTCCCGCCAATTCCGCGCCGTCTTTCTCCGCGCGTCTGTGGCATTGATCTGTCGGTGACGTCACCGACACACCCGCCGGCCAGCCAATAGGACCGTTTTATGAATGAATGGTATAGTCGGTGCATGCACGTCGTCGGGAGAACCGCATGCACTCCGAGGAACGTGCAAAAGACCGATGCACAGTGATTCGTTCCTGTGATGCACGTGGCGGAATTCACAGGCCGTGGATATCGCCGCGTTTACGCAATACTTTTCCTATGCAAATGTATGCGATGCCGGGACACGGTTCTTCTCAGTAGGGACTTATTTTAGGCAGCTATACCGCCTCGATTCCAGACTGTTTCACGAGCCGATCGATCGCGGCCGCTATCTCGAAGAAAAAAAAACATTTCAAATACCTCCCCGCTACGAGGAACCTCTCTATTGACACTGCCCAAGGCTGGGAGCAAGAAACCCGTTCTCGGTTTCCCTTCACGCCGGAATTCGAGTGTGCTCGAATCGGTACAGACTGTTACACAACTCTGCGAAGTGTCAAGGACAGTGGACAGACGGAAACATTTCGCCGAGGCGCGACGACCTCGCCGTCGCAGAAAAACGACCGTGTTATCGCTATCAGACGACCTCGTCGCCAAACCGAACCAGAAACCGGAATCGTTACGCACGTGCACCGGTGTGCCACGCGTTGCTAGATCCCAATGTCGGACGCGAACGTGGATCAATATCAAGGCTCCGGAATCGTCGGGATCGACGAGTCTCGAAGAAACCGAGACGTTTCAAACAAGCTACATCATCGTGACGAGTACGAATCGCTATCGACATCCATCCGAAGACCGAGCCTCCGTCGAGGAAGACCACCAGTCAACGGAGCTGAACTCGCGTTATCAACGAGTCCGTCGCTCCTCGCCTAATGCGAGAATTATGCCAACGCTTATCGATCCACGATGTGCACATTGACACCGGCGGGCCAGCATCGACCGTGCCACTTTTTCCGTCCACCAGAGCCTGTCACAATCGATAAGGAAACACGGGGACACATCCGATGTAAATCCTCCTCCCCCCTTCCCCCTGAAAAACCACACATTATAGCGGCCCTCGATCAGACAGGTCGGCAAACATTTCGCAACTGGCTCTCGTTATCGGCCGATAATCAAACGCGCGTCATTCTTTATCACCCGAACTGGAGATCCCTCTCTGACGTTGCGCACCTAGCGTTTTAGCTACCGACCGAACAAGACAACGCTCTAAGAACAATAGCAACCCTTCTCGACAGACGCACACTGGGATTACTCTCCCTCCAGAGGGATAGTGTTACTATCGAAACCGTAAGATTTCCGAGTATGTCACGCGATTATTGACCTAGGCAGCCTCGTGTAGGGGCGCTGTTCCTGCTTCTTTGATAACGGCTGCTCTAGCCACCCCACTCGAAGTCACTGTATCCCCAACGATATACGATCACACGAGCACGTTTCTAATTGGCGACTGTCCACTGTCCTCTTTAACGATCACAAGAGGGATTAGACCGAGGGATAATCCTTTTAACGTATTCGAACGTTGTCTCCTCGTCGACGCGTGGAAGATCATGGTAGAGGGTTTCGTCTCTCACCTCCTGCTTGATCATTTCACTCGTGGATAACGTCGACGTCTTCATAGCACTACCCTCGTCGTTGCACCCCAAGCTACAGCTCTTTCCAGGTAGCTTCTGTGACACACGTTTTGTCCCGGACCGCTAGTGCTCTGCTAAACTAACAAGTCAGCTACGTTTCGTGGAATCGTTGACGAGATCCGGTTCGTTACCGAGTTCCCGAACGATTTCTCAGACGCTGGCTGCCGAGAGAGGTTTTACACGCGCGCCTGACAGACCACCAACCACAGAGTCCGTGTTTCTCGAGTAGTTCGCGTACGATTCACCAGCCAGCAGCGTACCTCACGAGTTTTATATCGCGACTGCTGGCACGGCGGCGCCAGTTCCACGCGCGTACCTACACTCCCATGGGCGAACGTGCGATCGTCGGATGGTGGGGCGGAAAAGGAGGCCATAGAGGAGACCATCGGGCCACTGGCGGACTCGAGCCGGTACACCCTTACCGATCGAGGTGGCTTTCACAACCCCCTTCAGGCGGACTCCTCGTTTCCAGGATTGCGAGGGTGCGGGATGATGCGTCTTCTTATTTCTTGATAATGCGAGCATGCATTTTTACCACAATTATATAAGCTCGTCCTGTTGTGTCAAAAATCTTGTAATCGAATTTTAAACCACTTTCCGATGAGCTAGAGATTTGAAACTTTGAACATAGATCAGAATTGGATGACAATGCGATATTAAAAATATTTTTTTTTAAAACCGTGCGTTTAGGTGATAAAAAGAACCGGCCTTCCTAAATGCGCTCGTTAGTACAAATTAAAACGTAGAAAATAAAAAACTTTTTAAAAACCACGCTTATATTAAAATACACTAAAAAGGGGAAAATCATTTTTTTAAATATTAGTGACTGTAAATAAAAGCGTGGAGCGTCTACGAAGATTACATTAATATAATAATATTAACGCTCTATAGTCATTAATATCTAAAAAAAATTATTTTCCCCTTTTTAGTGCATTTTAATAGAAGCGTGGTTTTTAAAAAGTTTTTTTATATATTTTTCTGTAGATAAAAGATCAATCTAAATAGTAAGTATAATTATAATAGTATAATCCGCGTTTCTTTCACAAAGATTTCTGCCTCTGATAAAACATCGTACGATATTATATCTAAAACCCATTGATTTCGGGAATTTACGGTATCTGATGAAGTTGCGATTCTATATAGCGAAGAATAATTCCGCTTCAAAGAAGAATTCAAACACGTATTATTAATATTATCGATACTTGATGCTATCGAACATGCTTGAAATTGTTTTGTCACGTGTGCGATCATCTGATATTTTTTGCTCCATTTTGGATTCGAGTGTGAAGCGTGAAAAATGAGAAAAACTGATCGAAATACCGAAAAATCGCATTCCATCCTTTTTTATCAAAAGAAAATTGTTGGAGAAAATAGTGGAACCTGTCAGATCATTTTCACTTGTTATCCTGGGTTCCCAGGGTTGATAATAAAAAAGTAGGTTTTAAAATTTTGAATTTGAAGTAAATGCTCCAGGTTTCTAGGTATGATACTACGGCACTGGAGAGATAGTGGGGTTCGTGGCGAATGGTGGGGATCCACAGAAGGGTTAACTTCCCCTCGTTCGTACGGTTTGCTGTGACGGAAACATCATCGGTGAATGTGCCTCACGGGAGATGGAGGCTCGTCTTCCCAAGGGCAAAATGGTCATTCGATTCCGCGATGACTGATTCGGCAGACCGGTTGCATCATGCGATATAGTTCCGTTACACCGGTACACGCAATGTTTGCTTTTACGATCGAACGCCTTCGCTTGCACCGAACTACCCCTTTCATCGGTGCAACTGGTACGCTATTTTCTATATCGTACAAAATTTCTCCACTTTGCGATATCTGACGTAACTCAGTTTCGAAAGTTGAATTTCGGTTTAAATTGGGTTGCTGAGAGTTGAATTTGAATTTCGATTTAAATGTAATGATTGAAAGTTGAATATCTATTTAAATTGGGTTGCTGAGAGTTGAATTTAAATTTAGATTTAAATATAATGATTAAAAGTTGTATGCGAATTTTGATTTAAATATAATGATTAAAAGTTGAATTTGAATTGCAATTTAAATATAATGATTAAAAGTTGAATTTGAATTTCGATTTAAATATAATGATTGAAAGTTGAATTTCGATTGAAATTGGGTTGCTGAGAGTTGAATTTGAATTTAGATTTAAATATAATGATTAAAAGTTGAATGTGAATTTTGATTTAAATATAATGATTGAAAGTTGAATTTCTATTTAAATTGGGTTGCTGAGAGTTGAATTTGAATTTCGATTTAAATATAATGATTAAAAGTTGAATTTGAATTTAAATTGGGTTGCTGAGAGTTGCATTTGCAACTGCCCTTTATTAATTTTTCCACTTTTTCTGGTAGTGTTTTAATATTTACTTGTCGGTTTTCTCTCGAAGATTTTTGGTGCCTGGATTTCCCCGACCATTATATTAGTCCCTGTATTTCTGCTTCGTCCAGACCAAGTAGTAACATTTAAAGATTTAATGATGTCATAAAGCATAGAGGTGACTGCGCAGTGCAGCAACAGGAAACGACGGAGATTTCTCAAATATCTTACGAAACTGTCAAGATTATTCACGTTCGATTGAATGGCGTATTGACTAACTAATCTAGTGTACGTGAGTGATAAATCGTCCACGATATCGTCAATTTCGAGCCCACGTTTTTGTCATTACGCTCTATAATTCTCTCTCTCTCTCTCTCTCTTTCTTGCGAATAAAATTCAATCAAAATATGCCGTGTCTCATCTGATATCATCTTCTTCATTTACACCACTATTATCATTAATACCGACGAAGTCGCAAATAAAATTTTAATACTTTCGCGGAAACAACTTTTCCCTACTAACTTTTTTCATGCTTGAAACATCGAACGATTTCGGGCGAGATTAAAACTTAAAATCTACTTCCACTGAATTATAATAAATTCAATGCTCTCGATCACTTCGTTACTCGGAAAATGTCATGCGTGAAATTTCTGATGAAACTTTCGCCTAATGAAATTACTTCGAATGTCACAGGTTAATCCATCCGAAACAGTAAAACTTTTTTAAATCTCTATATTTTAAAGTGGCTTCAATCGCGATCTAATTACCGGTATTTATAGAAAAAATATTTCAAGCGACAATGTTGCGTGATACAGTTATCGATCGCCGCGAATAGAAGATTCAAATATCCCGCAATTATACATTCAGCTAGCTTTAATAGGAATCGATGTCTGAAGATTATCATTTTCGCAAGGCATGCGATATATTTCCGTCGAATTTGTCCTTTACAGGAATAGCCTACGCGCGAGACCCGACAGCGCACGATGCAACAAACAATTCCTGATAGATGGATCCCTTCACATATAGAAGTGTATGGAAATGAAGACGCTGACTCTCTTGCAAAAGCTGCCACATCTTCTAATTCAGCGGACATCTCTCAAGTTCCTTTCACTGATTTTACTTGTCACCTCAGACTAAAAGGCATTCTTAAGGATGTTCTGGAGGTATATAAAAACGCAACAAAATTTTTAAAAATTTGACAAGATATAATTCTTACTAAATTAATGCAATAAAGTTTGGGTTCGATTCACTGCACCGTTTAATATTTATAGCAACTCAAAGTTTCCACATTTTAACACGTCTTCTCATGGAGAATTCATAAAATTCCTCTTCAAACCGTATTTAAACATTGAAAAAACGCAACTAGAAACTCCATTTTTATATATATAGTAAAAATTGTGTAATTAATTATGTTCAAAATTTATCATTATTCACTAATAAGTTACATTCGCAAAAATCACTTACAATTTTCAAAAAACAAAAGTTTGATGTCCACATTGAAAGGGGTTTTATAACCACAGTAAACCGTATCAGGGCCAATCGTTATAATCTCGCTGCCTCTCTGCATCGAATAAACATTGTTAATGACCCTAGTTGTAAGTGTGGTTATAGCTCCGAGGGCTTAGATCATGTTTTATGGCAGTGTCGTCTATGATTCTCGAAGAATTAAATTAGTTAATAAGTTGGGTAAAATTAAATTTTTTCTACCATTAAAAGCAGACATTTTCTTTGCTAAACCTAATGTTAAAGTCTGTGAATATATTTTTCAGTTTTTATGTGACTGCAATCTTCATCTCTAGAGATTATTAATTCTGTCATTGTACACTAACTGTGAGACTACTGTTTAAAAAAATATATCGTTAAGCCGAAATAAACCTATAATAGGTTTCAGTGGCTCAATAAAAAAAAATTCCTGATAGATCGTTACTTGATACTCGATCTATCCGCAGAATTATTCGCGCACGATAGGCTACGAAATCGCGAGCGAATCGCAACGACACGCCGGAGAAATTCCATCGAGTCACGATCATTACCAACACCTTTGTTCACGGAATCGGACGTGCGATAGCCGACGAGTGTTAATTACAACGCGATGTCTCACCTTGACGAACTCGGAGAGGAACCTTTGGAGCGAGTGTCGACTCGGAAAAGAGATTGCACCGCGATGAAAAATTTCGAATGATTAATTTTCAATTCAAACAGATTTTCTAATTTGAATTCTCTCGTTGAACGATCAGTTCTGTCGTCGTTCTATTCTCATGCCGAGCCTCCAGTAGGAAATTAATTTAGACGGTTCAAGTTCCCTCTAAACGAACATGTTCGCGCCGAATGAGTCATGCGATCGGTACGGGTTATATCTGTAGCTCTGCTGGAGCTGATTGTAGGCAGTAACAAATTGCACGAGAGAAAGTTCAACGGCGTACGAATGTGATTCTTCCAACATTGATCCCTGATACTTTTTCCTCGGGAACGTTGCCAAGAACAGAAATTTTTAACTACCAATTATTACACTGCCTTTCGCTAAGAATTCCAACCTTTTGCAAATTAATTTCGCCAGTCGAAATTGCCGCATCATTATTTTAAACAGTTTTGAAATTACTGAATTCTTCTGTCTTCCACAAAATTGCTTAATTGTGACAAAAGATTACATGGAAGAATCGATTTTTAAAAAATTGATTTTTTAGTTGAAATTGCTTCGAGTTTAACGGATTAAGAATATTGAAAATTACTTGTTTCTTTATTTAGACTGAATCATATATTTATGTAAAAGAATGTATAGATTACACACAATTTCCGTTCATTACAAAGTTAATGAATCGGTAGTTACTTTCTAATAAATATTTGACGTGCATCTTTGCGATAAATAATATTTTCAATTTCGTAAAAGAAATTCATTGGAAATAGTTTATTCGTAAAAGGTTGAAATGCGAAGTCCGAGTGCAAAATCTGTAAAAATTGTCTAGATTGTTTAACTCTAGGAAAATGATTTCCAACGTTCAATGACGTTCGGACAACATTTAATACGCTGACTAGCAAATCAGCGTCTATAAAAATTGCGCTGGTACCTGTTCGACGAAGCAAAAATCTGACCATTGAAGATTTACGAGAGTAATTACTCGGTAAACCGTTCTTTTTTTCAGACTCGTGGAAAAGTTGCGTCACCCAATGGTCTAGAAGACGAAAGCATGACTACCCGCGAAAATTGCATCGTTAATGATGAAACAGGCGTGCCGTACGTGTGCAACCTTGCGAGTTTTAAGGGATGACGCAACGGACGACTGCTTTCAACGGTGGAATGAAAGTCGACCCGCGATTGGTCGACGTCGAGGGCTCGAACGGTCGATCCCTCTTGCCTGACGTCACAAACTCATCTGGGGAACGCATGTCCGACACTCGGCGAGAGCACGTGGCTTTTTCAATGGACCGCCGACGGAACAGTGTTCACGAGAATGCGACTGGTAATTACTCAAATTTTTTTTTCTCTTTTTATATTATAATTTTATATAATATATAAATATAATATATAAAATTATATAATAATTATATAATAAATTATATAATTATATAATAAAATTATATAATAAATTATATAATTATATAATATATAAAATTATAATATATTATAAAGGTTCGATCAGAAATTAAATTAAAGCAATTTTGCTAGTTTGATTAAACTTTCTACGTTTCGATCCTAATATGGATCCTTTTCAAGAAAGAGGAAACGACTGCGTCTGTAAATTTTAAAAGAATTTTCAGTATTAATGTACTGAAAAACAGATTTAAATACAAAATTCAAACTGCTTAACAAAGTCTAACAAATATGAACGCTACGCGTATCATTTTAGATGGAATAGAATTTGATTCGTTTGTAAATCAATATTTAAGCATTTGATTAAATGTTCTAAAACATTTTTCTGCATAAAGACGTTCTAATCACTGTGACTGTAAAAGAAGAGGTACGGCAAGAATGAAACGGCGCCAGAATTTTTCGAGTTTTGTAACTTCAAAAATTGTAAAATTTATAATAATTCAAATTTTGGGAAGGTTTTTTAAAAAATGATTAGTTACTAAGAAGAGAATTGAGATAACGCTACAATAGTTTTGACCAAAAAAGGCAGGTTCCCAGCTCACAGTGCTGCGATGCGATAATAAAAGTAAATTGAGCACTCGCGAATCCGACTGCTTTTGTTATTCATGAATGGGCTGCCGATGTCTATGCAAATCCGTGCTTGTACAGTATATTTCGAGAAATGGAGAATTCAATAGGAATTGGTTACAATCAGAATAAAACGGAATTCTTGCTTAAAGAAATATTAGATGACTGCAGAAGTTCGTGTCCACACAATTTTCATAAATGTCGCAAACTGTACTACACGATGGAGTGTAAAAAAATTATTATACGATATAAGATCTTTAAAATTTAACCATTTAACGATATAGTAGTTCACTTTTGTTCAATTGCTGGAAGCACGATAAAGTTTCTTAATTCTTTGTCGAGTGCAAAAGATTAGCGGAAGAAAGTTATGCAATAAATATTTATCAGTTGTTCGAGATCGTACCACGCACGAAGATGTCAGAAGTATTGCAATCGAGTGCTGATTCTGCGGAATATTTTTTGTTCGCTTGATAAAGGGACTGCAAAGTGATAGTATTCTCATTCAGTGTTTCCAAACAGTTTGGTGAGTGTAGTGTCAACAGAGATACTCATGTGAATGATAAGGCTGCTACACCGATTACTTCATATAGGATGACGATTATTTCGGGCCTGATCTCCATTCATTAAATACCAGAATAGAGAAATTACATCAACGCCAAAATGATTCATTTCAACAAATCATTTCAATGTTGGGATTCATTAGCAAATAAATTTTCTCACCTTCAAAATCAGACATTCCCTCTTCGCAGTTTAAACAGTGACTAATAGGAATGTTTCAAGTAAATAATCGGAGAATTTCAATTTACAGTACAATACTCTTTAAAGGTGCTGCAAAGGCGTTGCAAAATTATCCAATTTTTCTTTCCCTAAAAACCTTATTCGGACTATTACGAACATTTTTTTTTTAAATTATAGAAATTGTTCCAGAAATATTCAACAATATTCTCAAGTTTAGCAACGAACATCATTTAATTTTTATTTCTATAGATTAAGATATTCTGGTCATCGTTTCCAGTAATTTCTCCATTTTCAATATTCACAATCTAAAGGATTACATAATCCCATAATCTCCTATACCACTTATGGTACATCGAATTACGAACATAAAGTCTAAAATCGCAATCAAACCGCAAAATGAAAAGAGCAGAAACTCATCAGCTGTACAGACACATGTGCAGTCATACGAGTCTCCTGTGCAGTAGCTAGTAATTTTGGAATTATCAGCATGCGAGTAATTTATGTATCTTGGCAAAGTATGCACGAGCATAGCCGCATAATTTCAGGCCCAGAGTTTTTTACCTGTGTTCTACAGGCCGGGTAACTATCACGTTGCTAATCTCGGATTGAATTCGATTTCAGGTTGAAGTTACATCGGTGACTATTTACCAGTTATCGTATCAGATTAATATGGAAATTACTGTCGGATAATTTCCAAAACATTCTGAGGACGCGAAATTATTGTTTCCCAACTGAATGCTACATTGTTTTAACAGTCCTTCCGTCGCGAGAGCGTTTGCGCAATTGTTACTGGTGACGCGTAACAATAATTGTCGGCGTAACGAACTACTCGAGGCTAGGATATGGATAGACATGAATGTACGATTCACGCATCTCGTATTCCGGGAACGGTTTCGACATCGTGAACCAGCGAAGAATGTGATCGGTGAACTGAAACGTGTTGCGGCACACGCGCTCTTCTCGTTTACGTGCGGATGCGCGCGTAGTCCGTTTGGTAACTGAACGAACCGACCGAATTTTACTTCGAGGCATCCTTAATAGTGCCCCAATTTTGGCAAAACTCTTCTCACTCAAGAAATCCGAGAACCAATACGATTCCACTTCAATTACAATGTTCAAAATCACGAAATTTAATGGAAATTTTCTCATTCGTGCAGGTTCTATAATAAAAATTAAGCAAGCTCGATCTCGAATCTTCAAGCTGAATCGTTTCAAATCAACTATTTGTGCATCTTTTCCGATCAACTTTCTTGGCAAAGTTTTATTTCATTTTGAAACACGCAATCTTTTGTTCCGATAACCACAGACTGGTCATATTCAAGGCATCCTTAATAGTGCCCCTATTTTGGCAAAACTCTTCTCACTCAAGAAATCCGAGAACCAATACGATTCCACTTCAATTACAATTTTCAAAATCACGAAATTCAATGGAAATTTTCTCATTTGTGCGGGTTCTATAATAAAAATCTAATCAAGCTCGATCACGAATCTTCAAGCTGAATCATTTCAAATCAACTATTTGTGCAACTTTTCCGATCAACTTTCTTGGCAAAGTTTTATCTCATTTTAAAGCACGCAATCTGTTGTTCCGATAACCACAGACTGATCGTAAAAGGACTTTAATTGATAGGACCGATTTCTGGCAGGTTTTATTTATCACGTTGCTGACCAATTACTTTCCCAATTTCATATCAGTTAATGCGTAATCACCGAGAAAATCTCTCGCTCACAGGAAATTGTAAACATTCGGTGTATATTTATTGTAGGATTTGACACGTTCGAGTGTTATTTTATCGGCTGGCCGGTTTCGTTAATCCCCCGTTTAGCTTTTATCTTCCGTTATTTGATTTCGTAATTTTATATATACGTATCCAGAAAAGGTATCATAAACAAAATGTATTCACTAAAATGCATATTACATAAAGTAATCGACTCGCGTAACAGTCTCGTGTACATTGCCAATCAGAGCCATTCAATCATCGAGAATCTATTCAGATCCTCCGAGTGCCGAGGGAATCAACCGGTATTTATCAATTCAATTCGAAAAATCACTGAACGATCTGTTTATCAGCGTCTTACGCATCAACGACTATTGTGATCTGCGAGCATCGGAACCTGTAGTTGTCTATTCAAGTGCCTACGCTTATACCTCGAGAATACTACGGTCAAGGATGAATTGCGCCGTCCTCTTTTAATCGGATCAAACTCGCTTCACTATTTTCGCCGCAAAGAATGTTCCGCTTGCTCATTAGCAATATTGACTAGTGAGAACTCGTCCTGCAAGACTGCATCGACTTCTGCATCAGCATAATAATAAATCGTTCTTCAACCAGTCTTCAATGGGGTCTAACAATAAACGATAACACGATGCTTCTATATTTTGCTTCTGTATTAACATAACAATAAATATTCAACGAGTGCTACACTGTATATATCTTCTGAATGAACATTATCGAGAAGTCGATTAACTCAGGAAGTTGCTCCAATCGCAACTACCAAAACCATCGAACCTACCACACGAAAATTCGTCGGACTTTGTCCGTGACCAACGATCGATGAATATCTACAATTATCTATTGATCTTTCGATCTTGGCAGATTTATTTCGTCATAAAGTCTCGACACAATTATTCAAACCCAGACGATCCTCCGATTCGATAATTCGATCGATCTTAACGGACAAACCTTGAGATATCTTAATCCCCGAAGAATTTCTAGGTACGCCTAGTCTCCTATTCTTATCGTCGAATACTTGACACGGATGATCGAGCGATTACGCGTGTTTACACTGTTCAACCGTATGGAAAGTTCGTGCTGATTCTTCTGGTAAACGGGCCTCTTCTTTATCTAGTACTTCGAGCTTTGTTCATTCTCGTACTGTTACGGTAACACTTTGCAATTAGCTTCTTAATTTCGTCAATGGATGAATTTCATTCTCTAAACTTGCCGTATTCTTTCGGAAGAAAACGAAACGGTATGATTTTATCGAATTGATACAATTTTCTGCGGGTAGCAAATTGAAATTCGCTATTCATACATATTATAATAAATAGGGATTATAAATAGGGTATATATATTATAAATAGGGAAAATAAAGATTAGGATTTAGGATACACCTTCTTTTAAGGTTTTTAGAATAGGGCAAACTACTTTGTAAGGCGTGAGAGAGATTTTGGACTATATTTGACATGACAAGTGTAATTGACCATTTAAGACTAGGTTTTCTAAATAGAAGAAAAAAGCAAATTGAAACTACAGTGACTCCCACTAATATTCGGACACTCTTACAAAGACGATAACTTTTTTAATGTTGTACTACAAGATTTGCACTGGTAATTTTCAAATGGTATGATACAATATTGAAAAAAGTTATAGTTTTTTTAGAGTGTCCGAGTATTAGTGGGAGTCACTGTATATGGAACGATTATTCTATGAACTTCTGGCAAGTTAATTAAATGTAATTTAGAAGTTCTTGGAGTTTTCGTATCAACGTGTACAAGTTAGACTGGGAGAAATCGAGGCAAGAAATCGCACGAATTTGACCAGAGGCCCTGAACTCACAGCTTCGCGTCTATACGTGTCCCGGCGCACGTAACAATCTCCTCGAGTTCGTAAAGACGTGCTTGCTTTGGAATATACTTGGCCCTGTCGACGAAGGCTCTCCTGGTTTTAGGAAAATTTGCTGTTCGTCGATGACGTAGCGTATAGAATGCTTCTAACTGTTTCAAATACCTGACTCGGAATGCTCGAACCGTTTGTCGCGTTGCGTGTGTTTCAAATGGAATGCATTTGCAACGAAAGTGAATTGAAAAATATTTTTCTCGGGTGGAAATACGCATTGATCGTGGAGACAACCTCGTTGTCGAAGCAGTGACAGTAGCTAGAACGTTTGTCGGCCTCCATATGTGCACAGCGCAAACATACTTAAAGGTACCTTCCCGATTACCATTTCCGGAAAAAGACTTATCGCTGCCGAGACCGGTTTCGACCAACTGTCACAATGCAAGACCCTTAGTGGGCCATTTTATTACCACGTTTTTATTACCTCGCTTTCTCGTTTGTCTGTTTACTCGGTACAAATCTTGCAATTGATTTTAAAGCAAATTCTATTTCGGGGTTCTTCCTTTATTTACTTAATTATCTTATTACCACGTTTTTATTAGCTTGCTTTCTTGTTTGTCTGTCTGTCTGTCTGTTCGGTGGCAAATTTTGCAATTGATTTTAAACTAACTTCCTGATGAGCTAGAGACTTGAAATTAAATACATGGCTCAGAACTGGATGACAATGCATTATTAAAAAAAATTTTTAAGGTCTATCCGTTTCAGAGCAAAGAACAATTATTTTTAGTTGAATACAAGTTTCACAAATATGAATTTCAACCTTCGTTGAAGTAATATTTAATATAATTAGTAAACTGAATTGTATAAGATAAGTAGCAGTCAAGGAACTGTCCTTTGAAGTAAATTTCAAATGAAAAATTGAAAATGGCGTGGGACAGCAAACTCTATACCTGAATAGGCTGAATCGTAACATTTTACTAATATACATATAACTCTTCAACCATAAGAGATATCGGGATAAAATTTCCACTAAAATTCATTAATAAAATTACTCCTACCTACTGATAATTATCTATACTGATAATAATAAATATATTTCTTGTAATCAATGGATAAGAAACCGGTGCGTCTAGATGCGCAAAGGAGATCCGAAACTTTGTTCCGTTTAAGCGAGAAAAAGTGCAAGGATCTTTCATCGAGTGAAAAATGGGTTATTCGTATTACTGTCATCGTAATGTCTTTTACAGATCCGATGGATCGTCACGCACCAGTTGCATCACGTGTCTTCGTTCTCGCGTATGTAAAAACAGAGATTTATGCAGCGTGTCGATCGATCACGTGGTCCGTCCTGAGTGCACGGGCATGAATGCATATCGGGGCCGGGTGTCGACCGGCACAATTCGTGGAAGTTGTCTGATACGGTGCAATTGGCTCTCCCGATCCGATGTTTGACTTCTCTTAACGAGACTCCAATTGGACCCCCTTAACCACTTTCGTCGCAGAAGAACAAGCGAAATAATAATCGACATTATTCGTACCACTGTCGGAAATCATGATCGACACACTCTAGAAACCTCTGAAATCGTTTAACCCGTTCCGTTGGCATGACGTGCCACGTACGTCCAAACCTTTCCGTCCTAGAATTGTAACCGACGTGTGACGTACGTCGAAAAATCTTTTCTCTAAGATGTTTCAATTTCCTTCTTCCTTCTTTCGTTCTAACCCTTCTGTTTTTTAAACATTTCCTTATATACATCGTGGAGTTGTTAATAACAAATATATTAATGCTATCGGTTGTTGCAAATTACCGCATTAACTTCAACGTTTGCAAAAGTGCTTTTAACACTAGAACTACCAGACCAGTCAAAATGACTGGTGCAAACTTTTTTCGATTAGAAATATTAAACGTATAAATATGTTTCTTTGAGAGATTTTTTTAGTGAACTTCACTGTTATAGTACATATTTAAATATCGCCTGTACGAAATCTAAATAAATAAAATATTGTCATTATTAGAAGGCAATGTATGCCAACTGCGTTTAGTGCTCGGTAGTTCTAGAGTTAAATAAAGAAAGAAGAAAATTAAAATTACTCGAAAATTGAACATTGTAGCTATTTATAATTTCATTCATAATTTTCTTTTATTTGAGAGGGTGGTTTTTCTTGTTACCGGATAGGAAATACAAAGAAAGTTTCAATTTTCAGAAATATTCTTCTATTGGAACAATTTTTGTTCTGATTAAAAATATTGTTTATCAGTATTCATCTCGATAATCAAAAGCCTGGTCGAAATTCAATCTGGGTGAATTTTCCCGTGGAACATAAGCAAAGGCTTGTTACGCGAATAAATAATGAATACCACATTACCCGCGACAACTATCACACTCTTCTCAAGACAGTTCTTCTCCGCTATCTCGAATAATTATCATCGAAAGAGGAAGTTTCGTCTGGCAATTGTAGCCTCGTCGCACGAATCAAACCTTGTCTGTTTTCTGTGGTCTATATTTTTCCTCCGCAGACGGTTATAATTGCGCCGATAAAACGGACGCGTTATCGTTTCGGTGCTCACGCGAAATTTAATTCCCATGTCGGCTATCAATTATCCGTTTATATCTAACGGTCTATAATCTCCCTCTGTATTCGAGACAGATAATAGACAAAACTGAGGGGAGCTCTTTATTTTGATCGAAATAAAGTGAAATCGAATCGAGCCTTGAAGAACTTCCTTTAAGAACTTAAACTTATTTATTTATGGTTTATTTCATCTGGTCACATCAACAGATAGGTCATTAGCGACCATATGGAACTTAAATTTCTTTTAAGTAATATCCAAGATAGAAAATAGTTACTTGTAAATTGTACGTCGGTTTCGCGGTGCGGCGATTCCTCGGTTTAGCCGTCCCACAGCTCTCACACATAACGATGTGTTAAAAAATTTCTTTCGAGAGAAGCATCTCGAGTAAACAATTATTCGCAGCACGTTGCACCAGTGACTGCTTTGAATTCGTTCACGCAATCGAAAAGAAAAGTCGATCGAAGTTTCGGCGATAGTTTCAATCGGTACAGAAATTTTAAATAGAAATTAAACTACCATCGATTTCCTCTTTTTTCTATGTCAATCTATAATATTAATATATAATACAAATTATATATTTTATAAAATTTATATAAAAATTCCTCAAATTTTATTTAAAATTTATATTTTTATATCAAATTCTATCTAATATAAAATAATTTATTTTATATATTAATTCATCAATATATATTATATAATTTATTGACTGCGTATTTTCATGAGTTTACGAGGAAATTAACCGCGTGAAATATAGAACAGTGAAAACTGTAAAACATCTTAGAATATTGTCGCTTTCAATGTGAAAAGACTATTTTCGTGGTAGAACGAAGATGAGAAGTTTTCGCGTGCTTGTATGATAAATTAATGAGCAAACATGTGCGTCAACTTGTACATGTAGTGTCTTGAGTAGCAATTGAAAGCGGGTCAGCAAACTTAAAAGGGGTGGCGAGAGTTTCTACCCTCTTAACTTCCTATTAAAACTGATTTGCATAGTTTTTTTATATCGTGTGCTCTTTGACATTAAATATTTCCTTCTCGTATTACGCACTTCTTAACGTTTAACAAATAATTGGATGTAATTAGTTCAAGTGGTACTTGAAACCCGGCCGACAAACTTGGAAGGAACAAAATTTTCTACGACTGATAAAATTTTTCTAAAACTAATATAAAGGAAAAGGCAAATAATATTTGTTATGCGAGAAACGAGAATCTAACTACCTTACTATATCGATCACGTCTTAACCAAAAAAAATGTAATTAAACAAAATATAATATTAGACAGCGGATCTTTATGCAAAGTAAACATTTTCTACCGGAATTATTTTCATTCTTCAATTCTTCTAATGTGTTCGTACTATTTTAAATTACACTTACTCGTTTTTGTCATAAACGCATAAAATCCGCTGTCCAGTGATCATTTAATAATTTCGAGCGAAATTAGAGGGTGAAATTACTTAATTGCCTTTTTAGGAACGTTGGGTACACACATTTCATTTTGGTGGTGCTTCTTGCAACAAGGTCTGCGAACGACCAGCTTAACCGGCTGAAAATGTCATTAAAAGAAAATTTCTTTGCCGATTCGTCGCGGGATTATATAGTAACTTTGCAAATTAGGTTACGGCCATTCTGTACCAGATTCTCGCCGACAACGTATCCGTGCTCCATATTGTCAGGGAAAACAAATCAACCGTTCGCGTAGCAATCGTTGGCGACCATTTTTCTGTGAAATCAGATTTTTTCGAGGAAATTGAAGTTTGCCGGGTACTCGACGTCGTTGTGTCTTATATGTGTGTACCTATTTGTTACATACGATGAAAGTATTAAAAAAGAAAGGGTTGAAATCGTCGATTTTGGACTATGTCATTTCTGAGATTCCTTCTAGTACTTCTTCGACCAATTTATTGAAAATGAGATTTTCTTTTCCAAATGATTACTTTGAATTCATACCACGATACAAATCTATGAAATTTTTCTAGTCCAATTGGAGCATTGGATGAAAGTATTAAAAAAAGGGTTTGAAATTCCTTCAAGTATCTCTTCGATGAATTTATTGAAAATGAGATTTTCTTTTCCAAATGATTACTTTGAATTTACATCACGACACAAATCTATGAAATTTTTCTAGTCCAATTGGAGAATTGGATGAAAGTATTAAAAAAGGGTTTGAGATTCCTTCAAGTATCTCTTCGATGAATTTATTGGAAATGATATTTTCTTTTCCAAATGATTACTTTGAATTTACACCGCAATACAAATCTTTAAAATTTTCCCAATTGAATTGCAAAGTTTGCTAGTCTTTTTATCCACATATTCATAACTTTCCGTTGGCTATTACGTAAGCTTATGCATGGTTAATTAATTAGTTTATCAGCGATACTCCAGTTAATTAGAGAAGGGGAAATTCGGATTAATTACAGATTTTTATTATTGTAACAGCTTAATGATACCCAGAGACTTCATAATTATCTAATCTGAATCGATTATGCGATAAACCATATATTTCATATAAATAAAGTCCTCGATGCAAAGGTGAGTCAAATATTATTTCTGAATCTCGCCATTGCTATAATTCGATCACCAATGCAATTTTCTGCAAATAATGTCATAAATAATATAAAATTCGAGGTATTTTCCACATTTCCGTTCGTGCTTGGCACGACGCATGTCCCTGTCAAATTCATTGTAAACAAATTGTAGTTGCAAGTAGCTATATGATCATGCAACAATCATTGCAGTACTATAAAAAGAAATCGTCTAATAGTATATTATACATTTGCCAAAGAATTGTTAGCACAGTTTCGAGGTTTCTAACATCGACAAATAAATCTTCTAAAAATGTCCATTAAAAATGTGTTAACAAGTTAATTTATTCAATATCGTTTCAGTAGTTGAATGTATCAACTTTTTAGCTAATCACGATTCATCAAAATATACAAAACATTGTCCCGAAACTTGTTCAAAGACCAACCGTAGCCATTTTGCACGCACGTGGTGTCGGTTTCATTTAAATTTAGCAGTAGAGTCGAGATCACCTTCGCAATTGCACATTATATGTGGAGTGTCCATCGAAGAATGACACAATGAAAAAAGATAAATGCGTGTACATATTTCCATATAAAATAAAGAAAAAATATCTAACCCCAAATGCTTATAAAACGTATATCAAACAACGATGGCACATTGGAATCTTGATTATCCGGAATGATTAGACGACCCAATCTCGCGGCGACGTTTTGACACGCAAACACGTTTAAACTTACGTACATCAACCTCCATTTTTTAATTCGTATATCACGTGTCGTTTCTACATATGAAACAATGAAAATCGAGCTGACTCTCCACGCAAATCTTTCACCAATCAATTTCTATCAGTTCCAACTAACCAGTCAACTATGATCAATTTCAAATGTCCGCGTACAGTGACTCGCATAATTGATGACGAGAGATGTATCTGCCATTTCGATAAAAAAAAATCATCGATGCTATAGCACGTATAATAACTAGACAGCGGATCCTTACGCAAAATAAAACTGTTCTACTCGAACTGCAACAATCTCGAGAGAAATAGACATTTATTTTCTTTCTTACCATGTTTAACCGGTTGTAAATAATCTAGCAGTATTTTTAAATTCTGTTTAACACACTTACTCATTTTTGTTCAACAATAACTTACGCGAATGCAAACGTGATTGTTTCGAGATGTGATTGCAATTTATGAGAAAGTTATTTTAATTTCAGCATTATAACAATGCGTAAGTTCTACAACGTAATCAAATGCTTCAAATCAAATGCTTCGAACAATGGTGTTCGATTGTACATATTGAACACGGAATAATTGTCGTTACTCTGAATTGCTAACAATTGGTCAGGGTTTACCTCGTCAGACACCGTCAACACCTTCGATGATTCCGCAGCTGGCTGCACACTCGTCACAGCCATGGATTTCTTGCTGTAGCACTTGCAGATTTTGCTGAACAGTGAGCCGTTCTTCGTTTTCATGTTGCACTGTGACCTAGTGAACTACCTGCGTTGATCTTCCACTCGGCTACCTGTTCCTGACGTGGTATTGAGCTTCGCAAACTGATCGGTTCTGTCCGTTGTTATCATCAACCGGTTGATCGACGGTCAACATGAATTCTGACGGTGAAACGTCAGCTTGGCAAGAAAAGTCAGCCGGCGTAGCAACACCGTCGCGAGTCGCTTCCTAGTCAGAGTTCTCCCCGCCCAATCGCGGGGCCATTGCGCCTGAGCAAAAATCCCACGGTCAAGGCGTCCCATCGCACCACTGCCACCAAATTCAAGACCTTGAATGTTGGACCGCGTGGAACGCGATCGATACCTCCCGACAACACACCCTTCTTCCGGAGGATTCTTATGGGGGTGGAAAGCATCTTAACTCAACGCTATACCCTCCACATCTGATCTCTATCCTAATTCTTCGGGGCAAACGTGGAAATTATTGCTCGATGGACAGTCACTGTGACGTTCAGTGACTTTCTTACGAAAACTTGGTTCCATTCTTAAGAATTAATTATTCAGAAATCTTCGGAAAGTTCTACATTGCTTTCTACAACTTTTCCATGTGGACCTATGTTGAACATTTTCTACGCAATTGATACCTCCTAGCACACGTCCTTCTTCGGAAGGATTCTTGTGGGGGTCTCTCTCGTAATTCTTCGGAGAAAACGTGGAAATTGTTGCTCGATGGACAGTCACTGTGACGTTCAGTGACTTTCTTACCAAAACTTGGTTCCATTTCTAATCGACTTCGAAAAAGAAGGAGGTTACTGAATTCGACCTGTATGTGCCTTTTTTTCGCTTTTATTCTATGCATGTTCATCGATTATGCCGAGATGGATGGACCAATCGGTACGAAACCTTTTGCATCTTGTAGAGTATGTCCCCGGGGTGGACTCGTTATAATTTTTTTTCGTTTTTTTCATTCAAAACTACTTTTTTAAGAGTTAGATATTCAGAAATCTTTAAAATGTTCTACTGTTTTCTATATGGACCTATGTTGAACATTTTCTTTGCAATTGATACCTCCCGGCAACACACCCTTCTTCGGGAGGATTCTTATGGGGGTGGAAAGCATCTTAACTCAACGCTATACCCTCCACATCTGATCTCTATCCTAATTCTTCGGGGCAAACGTGGAAATTATTGCTCGATGGACAGTCACTGTGACGTTCGCGCACTTTTGAGAAGACGATAACTTTCTTACGATCGAACCAAACCTTGGGCCAATTTCCTAAAATTACAAGTTTTCTAAAAACTTGCAGGGAACAAAATTTCCTATCAAATTTAATGCCTGGAATTTCTGGACCGAAGCAACAGATTCTTAGGGTGGGTGGAAATTGTCTTAACTCGACGCCACACGCTCCGAAATCTGGCCTCCGTCCTAGTTCTTGAGGTAAAACTTGCTGCGCGTGCTGAATCCCTTTTTCTCCAACACACACGGGAACCATTTCTAAATACACTATCTTGCTATAGAAGTGCTTGCTTGGCTTTGCAAATCTTGCGATCCGGAAGTTGTTGCGCGGTAGCGTTTCTCTTCCAGTAGCGCCATGAATTTGAGAACGAAAATTATGCCTCCTAGAAGTTAGCCCCCCACTTGTTGAATTAAATAATTTCTTTTGTGTTATGTTGTGCTAGAATATTACAACTATAATATAAAATAGGATGAAAAATTGAGGAAAATGATTTTTTGAGTAGCCTCCCACTTCTCATTTTTTCAATTTTCTCAATTGTGCTAAGTTGTGCTAAGATTTAAATAAAGAAGTTGTAGTGAATAATCGTTTTGAACATCTAATTAACGTTTAAGTAAGCAACAATCATCCAAACAGCATATAATCATATAACTGAATTGTGTTAGCCTAGCACAACTCAGATATGCGATATTATGTTTGTCGAATGACCAGAAAGTCCAAAAGTGGTATAGTATCGTAGCGTGAAGGGTCGCGTACAAGAGTAAAGTGCCCTTTATATCGTTGTGCTGGAAGAATTGGAAGTTGCGCTGACTTGTGCTAGGCTAGCACAGCTCAGATATATGATTATATGCTGTTTGGATGATTTTTACTTACTTAAACGTTAATTAGATGTTCAAAACGATTATTCACTATAGCTTCTTTATTTATTTATTATTTTTTTTAATAATACTTTAGCACAATCTTAGCACAACCTAGCACAACTTAGCACAGTTGAGAAAATTGAAAAAATGAAAAGTGGGGGTGCTACTCAAAACATTGTTTTTCTTAATTTTTCATCTTATTTTTTATATTATAGTTGTAATATTCGAGCACAATATAGCACAAACATAGCACAATTCAGCACAACTGATGAAATTATTTAATCCAACAAGTGGGAGGCTGACTTCTAGGAGGCAAAATTATTCCTAATTCGACGTCATTCATTCTCTTTTATCTACCACGAATGTCGCTAATTAAAACGGTGTATTCAGGACTTCGTTTCACGCGCTTCTGCTGAAATATCATTCAGATAAAACAAAAAGAAGTATTCTCGATAAAAAGCATAGATCAATATTTGCCTGGAGGATCAAGCGTTATCTGTTAAACCGAAAAAGAGTAATGCTCGCGGTCGATATATCCGAATCGTAACCAATTTGCGGCGACTGAAAAAACCGGACGGGTAATAAGTATCACAGCTGCACGCGTTAATTACGGTGTTATATCGATCTGTTTATTGCGCTGCTCAGTGTGCGTCTTTAGACGCGAGTGCACCGACGTCTTTCGCTTAAACTATTTAAACCGCGAGGATTAATCATTGAGCCGCGACAAGGCCGAGATGGGTTTCTCTCGTCAACGCGATTGCTTTATAATTTTACGAGTGAGAGATACTAGGAATCAGCAGTGCCGATTTCTTATTAAGTGTCGCGGATGCGCTATAATCCATCCAGGAACGAAATAATGGTTGAAGTCTGAAATGTATGGCAATTGACCGTTGTATGTGTATCCGGAAACGACCACTTTACCACGACAAATTATATTTTCGAACACTCCGCATTCATCGAGCTCGATCAGTCTCGTCCGGTCCTACAGTAAGCAAAATTCGTTACCGAAACCGTTCGCCCTAAAATTTTTCAACATTAACAAATAAATTACTGTCACGTCCGGTGGTTCAGCCATTAGTAATAATTAATAAAATCAATCATATCACGTATTTTCTGAATTACTTTTTGTACTTGCGCTAGTAATGTTACACGGCAAAGAAAATATCAAATATTATAATTATTAGAAAATTAGTTTATGATATCGGCGCCCAGGTTCGATCAAATAATCAAAACAAAGCAACTTTGCAATTTACAAAATTTTCCTCGACATTTCGATCGAATTCTGGATTATCTTCAAGAGAAATTTCGCGTCTGAAAAATACTGAACGTTGTACTAAGTGTATCACAAGATGAATTGTAACCAACAATTATAACTATAAAATAATTTTTCACCGTACTTGCTATCTGTTATAATTATTAATTAATACCGATTTATCGTATATGATATCACATTGCGAACGATAGAATTAAGGAAAATCGATAAGATATTGATCTCCCCCCTTGCCTTTCCGTAACAAGATTGAGTCTTCAGATTTTGTAAAAGTTCAGGGAAGGGGGGGGGGGAGTGAAAGTGGGAAAAATAGTTCATAAATCAATTATTAAATCTTCCAATACACCTTTCAGCTTGTCGAGCGGTATTCCGCTTTTAGCACCACGCACGTGTTTGCAATCGATTTGATAAATAAAACACAAAAGCCCAGGGCTATTCAAGCCGATGTAACCTGTTTTTTATGGCGATCCCTTATTTTATCTTAGGCTCGCGTATGTCGCGTGATCCGCGTACTTCGATGAGTGCAACAATTTTCGAAAAACTTCGTATTCTTCCCGGAGAGTTTGAAACTTGTATAAAATTACAAGAAACTGGAGGGAAATGGAAGTTTATTTTCACTCTTAATCCCTTGCCGTGTTTTGTATTTTACAGTTACGACGATTAGAACGTCAATCTCATAGAAGGGAAGGGAAAATATATATTTTCTTCTATGATGTGGACTGATTTGATCTATTTAAATTTGATCATGGAGTACATTGAAACAAGATGTTAATAAAAAAAGAGAATCATTCCTTTCCGACAATATTGATTAAACAGCTCATTCTTCTTATATAATATTCAACGTTCAGACGTATTTATGTATTATGTTTCCTTCAATTCTAATTGTGTTCATAATAAATAACTTTGTTATACGATCTTTGGGTTAATTGATTATTTAAAGTATATTTAAAAACTCCCACATATGACTACGTTTATTTGAATGCTTAAATATTGATTAAAACGAATCAAATTTTATTTCATCTAAAATAAAACGCGTAGCATTCATATTTGTGAGACAAGGGGGTTAATATGTTTGATAGATTGAAGATAATACAAGAAATAAGCGACGCTTTCAATGGTCCTGACGGTGTCAACAACCGTCACGTGAGAAATTCAGTCGCAAGAGCAGCCTTAGTTTCAAAGCACAGGTAACACATGTGACACGCTAGTGCAATCATTAAGAATGTGATTGTCAATGGTATGCGTGTAGATCACGCTCTCCTCCTTTGCCAATTTTATCCCAGCTTACTGACCCGCATCTTGTTCTTCGCCTTTCAATGAACTCGCCTCTACGATCCCGAATTTCATTATAGACCGATCAGTTTATTTCTGAATGCACTCTTCCGACTAAAGACTCGTCACTACAATTTTCGACGAACAATGTCAGCGGTGCTAGTAATCTTTTTCATAATAACAATTAATACATCCAATAAGTAATAAATCGATATAAAGATACCAGGGAAGTAGATCATAAATGAACAACGGATTTTTTTATGTAATCATAAAAAATGCATACAGATCCGCAGTCTACTAATCACAAATATTGCTCAATGAGTTGTTTAACGATTAGACGCCGCACAAAAATTGTTGTAAGCATTTTATGGTTATAAGCTAGTTGATCAGAGAATTCTCAGAATAGTATTACAACCCAATGCAATTACAGCATACAATTTTTCTCTTTTTTTTCTGTAGGCTCTTTCCAAGTATCAAACTGATATTATCGCAATAATCGTTTTATACTTGGAAATGCCGAGCTGCGAACAACTGATAAGAACATTTCAACCGATGTGCATATCTTGCTTCCATAAATTATTAAATCTGTATTGACATATCAACGTTTCTTTTGGTTTAAACTATCATAAAGCCTTTTCAGACATCGTTGCAAAGAGAAAACTATCTCTCACAAGATCATGTTCAAGCTAATGCGAAGAATAAACTCAGCAAAATAAATTTCCAGCTTCCAATGAATGTTTCAATATTAATAACATTAATTAATGTTAAAGTATAAGTTTTGCCTATACTGTTCCAACTAATTATATGTCTGTATTAAAATATCTGTGTATCTCTAATATACCACATTCTATTTTTTAATTATTATATTCTGTTTTGTATGTGGTATAAATCTCATATGAGATTTTCTAATAAAAAAAAACACTGTGAAGAATGAGTAGAGTCCTGTTGTTACTCGATCCATGTCCGTGTACACTAGCTACAAGCTGAGTTTTAGTCACGCGGTAGTCATGAATGAAAGCTCGTGACACCAACGCGCCGCCCCTCGATCATTATCTTTCTCTTTTGCTAGGCGGCGTGAAGTTCGCGTGGATCCACAAATTCGTTCGCGTGTCCTCGATCGTAGATCGCCAAGCTCGCCAAAATGATATCGTTTCGTAACGCGCGACGCGCGGCTCCTTTGATATTGCGATCAGCTGTTCAAAGGCACGACGCAGTGACCCATTTCGACCAAGTCGGAAGGCTTGATTCGCGCAAAGAGACCGTCGGAAGAAAGACACTGTGGATCAAGCTGTTCATCTCGATGAACTACAGAAGTGGTTTTTCAACGAGGTTAGGAGGAATGCCTGAAATTCCGACAACTTTGTGACGCAGGCATTGAAACTTTTAAGACGATTTTATTGGAGAGATCTTCATCGTAGACAATCAATTAAACAAGGAAACGAGACGATGTTGTTTTTCAGGAGAGAATTAAAAGGAGTTGGTATCTCCATTCGATGAACTTTGGGTGCCAGTAGAGAAGAATTCCTATTTTCTTTGCACATGTTCTTTGTAGATCCCAACCGAATCGGTGCAGAAGGAGAGGTTTCAGGTTCACCATGCGTTTAGCAGGCTAGAAAGTGAAGGTCTTGATGAATCGTTAAAG
>CM052335.1:20644744-20657889 GCA_028455595.1 Lasioglossum vierecki | reverse complement strand
TATGTACTGCATGCTCTTGGGCTATTCTTTGAATTTCAAGATAACCTGCAAAAATACTTTACAGACAATGTTATGAATTAGAAAGTACATTAAATAAATTCGTGTTAATCGCTTCAGTCAAATATGGAGATCGACAACACGGAGAAACAAAGCGAGCTAATTGTCTGCGTGCCTGGTAATTGTATAGAATAATTTAGTAAACAACAAATTAAGCTGAAAAATAAAAGTCTCGTTTCATTTGCAACAGGTCAAAGACTATGCGTTTCTGATAAAATTAATACACCTGGACCCGGAACCTACGAGCAACAGGGTTACATTTATTCGAAACTGTCGGGTATAGTGAAATTGGTGCCCCAAGAAAATGTAAACAAATATATTATGAAGCGCGGTTCTTATCGGTGCACGACAAAATTCTGTTAATTTCAATGTTAATCGTGTTTTAGACTCACACGATCGAAGTACATGGAATAACGGAGCAAAGTATTGTTCCTGCACCAGGTGACATAGTGACCGCGATGGTCACTATTGTCAATCAAAGGTTTTTGAAATGCAGCATAAAGTGTATAGGTGATATCGTATTAACCAGACCTTACAGAGGAATTTTAAGGAGAGAAGATGTTCGCGTGATAGACAAAGACAATATTCAAATGTACAAGTGTTTCAGACCCGGAGATATTATTCTTGCCAGAGTTGTATCCTTCTTTATCGTAATCGTATATCTGTATTATATAGATAGATACTTGGTCCCCGCAGGGCTTCAAGTTCATACACCAATCTCCTTCTCTTTTCCACTCTCACAATTGCAGCCTATTTCAGCCAATTCCAGCGGGACCTACTGCTTTTATGGTGGGTTCCGAACCACCTTCGTATATCTGTATTATTGATTTATACATTTCTTTACACAATCGATAGATGCCAATGACGGAAGCACATACTTATCAATTGAGTACAGCGGAAAATGAATTAGGTGTAGTGATTGCGGATAGCGAAGAAGGTGAGTCATTAATACAATAGATTACAGATTGTTCGAAATATTAGAACTATCGTTAATCGTTGTTTTACAGGTATAGCTATGATACCTATAAGTTGGACACAAATGCAATGCCCAAAGACGTTACGCAAAGAACATCGGAAAGTTGCAAAAATAATTCCTGAGCATGTTGTTACGGAACAATAATTCACTTCCTGTAAAACCTACAATGAATAAAATAAACTATATTTACTGTAATAAATCCTGTAACACAGACACACATATACAGGGTGTCCCAGAAAATTTGAACAAAATTGAAAAGGGTGATTCTTCATTTTCCTTTGTAAATTCGCGCCGACACGCTTTTTTCTCTGTATATATAATTATTAAAGAAAAAAGCAAACCAATCAGAACGCGCTTATGACAAACGGAACCTTCGGCTCTGCCAATAGCAACACCACATATCATGATTGGTCCACGTTTTTATTTAAACAATTGAAGACGTCATATCATTTCTCCTCTAACATTCAATGTGGTTTCTATTCCTTGAAATAGAATCCGCTGAAATAAAAGCTGTTCAACGCGAATTGACAAAGGAAAATGGTGCTTGGAAACATCTCCTTCCCGTTCAAATTTTCCGGCACACCCAGTAGATCGAAATTTGTGTAATTGATTTTATCGACAATCGCTATCGTAAGGTTCGAGAAAGAAATGCATGAGGGCGCATCGCAATCTTGTAATTACGCCAGTGTTTCTCTCGGTTTGAATCTAAATTTTGAAAAATATCAATGTAAAAGAACGTAAACATTTCTAAAATCGAATTAAACAATAAAATGGCTGATGAACGAAATTTTCGCTCTTCCTATTACGAAAAGGTAAACATATTGGAATTGCCTGTTATTTAAATCTGTACGAAATATAACCAACTTACAATCTTTTACTTTCTATATCGTGAAATAAAGGTAGGATTTCGTAGCGTTGAAGAGAAAAGATCCTTGGAAATATTGTTGAAAGAACATCCCTTCGATAAAGCGAAGTTGAAGCAGTTTTGCTTACGATTTACGGTGCCGACGATATACAGGAATTTCTTGTGGAAAATATTGCTAGATGTGATTCCTGTTTACGTAGAAAGTCATGAGTTCATAATGAATCAAAGAAAAGCGGAATTCCAGGATTTACAGAAAGCGCTGAAAGTTACTAAGATTCTGGACGATTACACGAAACCACATTTAATGTTTCTTACGATGTGGTTGCTACGCAATAGAAGAGCAAAACTCGACATGAGCGCTCAGTTAGAAACTCCTCTCCACAGGTCTCTATTTCAAAGTTCTTTACCGTAGAAGTATAATTTATCATTTTATTATGTTTATTAATAGATGTAGTCATTTCAGAGCTATGAGTAGAATGGCTGAAACATTATGGCACGTTATAGATATTGATTCCGATGAGGAGAAACTTGTAGACACATATTGGATACTGTGCGGCCTCTTGGACCAAGTACAAAGGTTACACAAGGAAGTCAATAGGTTACAGGAGTGTACATGCACTTTGTTAGAAAGAGAAGATCCAGAGCTGTATAAACATCTTGTTGAGATCGAAGCGCTCCACAACATTCCGTATGATGTTTGGTTCTGCTCATGTTTTGCTGGAACAATATCCGATGGCTCTATAGCAAAGTATGCCTATTTCAGATGGTAGACTCGTTTTCAAAATTGCAATGGTGTGGAATGCACTTTCTCATTCCTCGATAATACAAAGATGAGATTTTTCAGTAGACAAAAGCGCTAGATAAACGATCGGTCTAGGCCGTGATCGCCCTTGAAAATCCTATTTTTACGTTTATGAGCCGTAATTGCATTATTCAACAGCATGTAGCTGTCGCAACTTTATGAAAATGCTTGCAAATAATGCAAATTACGCCTCGTAAACGAAAAAATAAGACTTTTGAGAGCGATAGCGGCCTAGATCGATTTTTTATGTAGCGTTTTCGGCTACTAAAAAACCCCATTTTTGTATTATCGAGAAATGAGCAAGAAATTTCAATCTTGGGAAAACGAATCAACTCCCTTAAGTTATTTGAACAAAGAATTATCGGAATGTAGAATTATTAGAAATTCATTGGTTTATTTGTTTCAGAATTTGGGACAAAATAGCTGTGGGCGCATACAGAATTTTAATTTTTGTTACCGTAGTCACGTTAACAACTTTACGGAGGCTTTTACTACGATGCGAAAACATAGATAGTATATTGGACACTATTAGCAATGTATGAAAATAATTATATACATGTGCATGACGAAATGGAAAGTTCGGAAGGTTACCATTTAAAACTACAATTATGTTCTTTTTCAGATAACAGAAGAAAGTTCAGAGGTAATTGTGAATAAGGCAATCGAATCTTGGCAACAAAGTGGCTCCACGTTAACAACTATTTCACAAACTGTTTAAGAGAAATCAAAGTAGTAGCGGTATATATATTTTTTGTTGCTGGATAAGATAAAAATGTAAATATGTAAATAAATATTCTCGTGTAGAATGTGAAAATTTATATTTGCGAAACATGTGTTTTTGTATCTTAAAAATAATCATTTTTATTAATGCATTCGTCATACATTTTACATATACAATTACTTAATTTATTGAGGTGTTAAGTCTTAAATTGGACTTTATATACCTAATATTGTGATTCTTTTGTTTCCTCTTTTTGCAATGTTATATTACAAACAGTGTTAATGTACTCTGGTGTATAAGAGCAAGTTAATAAATCATTTTCAACCGAGGCAGCCACATAAAGTCATTTTTTCTGTTTGTATTCTCCAAGAAATATGTTTTGTGTAACCGCATTCACATAAACGTAGATTGTTCGTCATGAACATTAAAGTAATTCTGTTGCGTGTTTCAAACTTGTGCAATTAGAATGGAATTTCATTCCATGGTGTACCTTAACAACGACGTACAAACAATCTTAAATTTCGATATGCATAGCACACTTCTTTCTTTTTTTTAATATCAGTACGATTCCAAGCAATGGAACGCCGCGCCGATAGTTTAAAATTGTCCAAAAAGGTTGATTGAACTTTCTTTTGAATGTTTACAAAAGAAATAATGCGTCGCAATTTTATGTACAGTTTTTTTCTAATTTAGAAAATAGAAAGATTCTTGGAGAAGAGTGAGATCATACAAAATTTTATTTCTTGCTCACGCATTGCACGATATTTCATGGGTTTCCCTACTGCTTCCTAGTGTTACAACGTTTTCTTTCGAATAGATCTTCTGCAACTATTCACTCTTTGGTTTTCAATAAGGATCCGAGTATACTCTTCGTTACCTTTCAACAAATGGCAGCAATAACTGAAAAACTGTTACAAGCAACGAAGCTGCGTCCAAGCGTCTCGAAGAAATTTTATAGTCGGCTGTTAAATAATCTTAGCAGTGTGCAGAGTTTTCAACGCAAGATCAAAGCTTCATCTTCGTTGATCGATTTTAAATAATGTTGGCAGATCTTCTTTCAAATCCAGAAACTTTTATACTATGGCAATGCACACAATATAGTTCTGCGAACACTAATTTCTCTCATAAAATACAAGTGAAATGCACAAATACACTACACTATTGTTGTATTTCCTTAACATCAATGACTCCAATTTATAACATGCACATTTTTTTTTTGTTAACATTAAAAAAACGCTGTGTACGCGTTCAATTAATAATGTTTGCAACATTCTCGATCGGAATCTATCACTGCCATCGAATACGGCAAAGTACGTACTTCGTTATATAAATTGTCTTCTTTTCTTTCCGGTTAAGGCCATTGCATTCATTCTGCTGACGTCTAATTATTAAAATAAATATTTTATGCAAAGAAAAATAGTTAACGTATTTTACAAACGTTGGCTAACTTTCTTAATAGATATTATATGCAACTGAAAACTTATTTTCTATTTGTTCAGCTACGTAGTGTCATTTACAATGTCCGGTTTCACTCTTTCTCATCTATTGCACTCATCTCTCTACCTAATCTTTAAAAAGGTATGCTTAAAGCAAAGGAATGCATAAAAACAAAAGAAAAAAGAAAAATTAAACAAAAATACACATTCACAAATAAATAGTAGTTCACTATTCTTTTTCAGACATATGAATCACAAAATTATAGAAAAGATTGCGTCTCGTGATATGTGTGACAAAAGTAACAGGTGCTCTTGCTCTAACTTAAAAAATAGAGAGAAAAAAAGTTGTTAGAAATGAGTGACGTAATGATAAAAGATAAAGGGGAGTCGACATAAAAAGTTCAATAATTATTTGTTATAAATCTAGTAAAAATACTGATTACAACTTTCATTCGTTTCACCGTTATATGCTATCGGCAAGCTACAGAAACTAGGAGTCACTGATAAATGTATACCAAGATATCCAGTGTTTGATTTCGTACAAATTTGCATTATAATCTTCGCATGAAAAAGAAAAAAAAACGACAGAAGAGAAGAAAACGTTGTTTCCGGATGTGACGAGATATCTAAATAGATTGAACTCAATTTTTCAACTAGATCTAGGTATCGGAAAATATAAGCACTGCTCGTAAAACCTAATTCTCACAACCTAAAAATGTCAGTAGATCGATAGTCCTACAGATCAAACTTAAGTTATTGACTTAAAGACGTAGTATAATACAATATAGACAGCTCTTTGAAAAGTTGGTGCACTTCGTAGTAACAATTGTTTCTCTAAACATAGAGTTTCGTCACTGGGCAAGGATGCGTATCCCTCTTTCTTGCAGTGTCTTGTTTCAATTTTGACAATAGCTATAGAGCAGCAGAGTTGCAATTGTCGACTAGAGGTGACAGCGGTCCTATTTTTCCTTTGCCGCTTCCTAATTTGTCTGTCTCGTAGTGTACATCCAAGGACAAACCTTAAATCACAAATATAAAAAAGAGAATAATTTAGTGTACATATTCATACTGCGTTCAGCGCAGTACATAGAAATTTGAAGTACGTATATGTATGTTGCACCGAGTGTCCCGCTAACTCTGTTAAACTTTGAGGAAAACATTGTCGCCGTAATAAGTATCTTCCCAAACCAAATAATTTGTCCTTTTGAGATTTCACGTAACATACAAAATAACAGAGATATCGCCTTGTAACAGAGTTAGCAGGGCACCTTGTAGAATTTGTATTTAGCAACAATTTTATTCTGACGAGCTAATTTGTAAGAAACGAGCTACCAAAAATATACATCTGTCTTTTAACATAACTAACAACCTTTAACGTACATTTCTGATATGCGTATTTACCGGAGGGCCTCCGGGAGGTGGATGGATGATGTAACGGTCCTGTTGGCATTGTATTCGATTCGGGTATAAATGCAGCTACCAGTAATGCACATATCACAAGTAATGCACCAAACAGAAATGGTGGCCCTGGTACAAGCTGAAAGCAATCGATCTTTTAGTTGTAACAATATATATATATATATCATCGTCGCCAAACTATTTCTATGAGAAAGATCGTATGCAGAATAGTAGTTAATTTACAGAGAAACGTACTTGTGTTACTAGCTGTGGTATAATATCAGGATGTTGTGTGGCAGTTCCTGTTTTATTATTTTCATCTAAAGGAGATGATTTAGGAGGAAGGGGAGAATTATCGTTGAGATCAACGCGAAACAGATAGAAGATTACTCCGAACATTGCGGGACCAAGACCATTACATAATCCGCGCATTCCGGTTACCATGCCTTGTACCAAACCCTGCTTGTCGGCATCCGAATGCATGGATATAAACGCAGAGATTGCAGGATACGTAATACTTGACACGGAAGCAAGTACTCCGGCAGCCCACATCATCCTAGAAATTCAAACAAATGTTAAACAAGTGTTTGTAATACTTTTTTTCACTCTACGCGTAAAATAATCAAGAGAATACTACCATGTTTGCGAACCAAAGCCGAACCACGTGAGTTGTAACATTTCAAATAAGAGGCCTAACATTATCGTATGTTTACTGCCAAGTGTCTTTATCAAAACACCTAAGAGACTTTGAGCTCCGACGCTTAAGATTCCTACTACAGCAATAAAAAATGCTACCATCAAAGCAGTGAACCCCATAACTTTAGTCAAATAGACAAATATACAACTATATTGTCCTGCTTCAGGAAGATAGCTCAGGAACACAGTAATACACAACATTAAGATAGTGTGATCTTTGCCAACCTGAAACACCATAATCAACATATATTTTCAAATATTCTGAATATGTCTTAAAGCAAATATTTCCTGATCCGAATTCGCAAAATTTTATCGAAATAGAATTACACGAATTCCTAATTGTCAAGGTGTAACATCTATTTTTACACACGATTTCGCTAATTTGGATTGATTTCAAGTACATTTCCTTTC
Organism: Lasioglossum vierecki; assembly: GCA_028455595.1. Taxonomy (NCBI): domain Eukaryota; kingdom Metazoa; phylum Arthropoda; class Insecta; order Hymenoptera; family Halictidae; genus Lasioglossum; species Lasioglossum vierecki. Next base: position 20,650,527 of record CM052335.1, on the reverse strand, counting down.
TATATATTATAACGAATCGCTTGCCTTTCCAAGATAGGCAAAAGGGTCTGCCTGCTCCCAAGATATAGGTGCTGGTGGACGAGCTTTTTCAGGCAAACTTTCAGGTACAGCCACTAATATAAAAAAGACATCCAACACTGCGATAGCGGTTGCCAATGCGACCACAAGATTTTCCCCGTACTCTTTCATGATATGATCCCCCAATGCTGGACTTATTACCATACTTGCAGCGAAAGTCGCGGATACCTAGCAAAATGTACTTATTAAACGAAATGTCTATACTAAAAACTGTTTTATCTAGAGCTGTGCGAGAAGCCGAAAATGTCATTAGGATTGGGACCCCTGCCTTCTCGCACACCTCCAGTTTTATCGTATCTCTAATAGGGCGATACCTACCATACCGTAAGCAGCAGATCTCTGATGTTCCTCTGTTACATCGGCAACGTACGCAAACACCACCGAGAATGTGCAAGCAAAGACACCACTGATGGAGATCATAGCGAAAAACCACCATGTGTTAATGCTCATTAGAGGAATCGGAGCGCACGTAAAGGCTACCGTGATAAGTAGAAAGAACTTTCGTCCCCATACATCAGACAGAGCACCGATCAATGGAGCAGAAAGAAACGACAGGATCCCTTTTATGCCCATTATCAAGCCATTCATCAGGAATGTATGATTCGGAAATGTGATATTCAATACAGAGATAACAGGCATGGTTAATAAACCCCATGCAAAAAATTCCAAAAATATGACAACCAACGCATGGTACACGCTTGCCTCTCCAATACCAGAACTCTGAAAAAGAAAAACAATAAATGACATTGCGCCGGCTTCCTTCGACGATAGGATTCAAATACACAATTTGTAAGCGGCCATGATATATCTACGTGTTGTACTCGGCAAGTGTGGAATGGTAAAAACATAATATATCCGTACGAATAAATGGAACGATATAACTTTTCTTAGATTTGGTCAAATCTACAAGCGCTTGGCAAATCGTGACAGCTGACCTTAAGATGCCTGTAGCATTGCTGAGCAAATGTAAGAGGAGGTGTGAGTTTAGCAATAGCATGTTCTTGGCTGTTGCGAATTTCAGAACAAGAGGGGCCCAGGCCCTCTGCTCCGCCTTTTGCCCCAGGGGGCATGACCCCTAAGAATTGCTACTATATATATCTTTCCATACTTATCATTCTATCAATTTTTTTCTTTTATCAGTTGTTCAGATCCATATAATACTGTAACGAATAACCTTCGCTTTAGCACCATATCAGTTTTTAGTCGGTTCATCTAATTTCCATTAATTAAACATTATTATTACTGTGCTTCTTTAAATTATAGATTTAAGTATTAATTCCAATTCATAACTCTATTCCAATATCTCTGCATTCTCTTCTTTCATATTAGTCAATCTTTTAGTTGAGTATTCGACTTCTGTGTTCGCTTCTATACTAGTCTTATCGTATTTCATATATCGTTTCGTCTAACAAGTTACATTATACTCTCTTTATTCTTTTATATCTTATACAGACTATATTACTCTTAATTGTACATATGTATAAAATAATTGAATCGGTAATTGCAACAAGCTTCTTTTGTATCTTTGTAAGACTAGATTCACATTATCGTTAGTCGCGTTGTTAATAAAAGTTGAGAACAACCAGCTTAAAAATATATGGCAAAAAATTTGTGCATTAAGATATCGTGAAAGCAATTACTTCAATGAATGAAACGAGGTCTGACCACATTGTTCGCTTTTATTCTTTCGATTAATTCTATAAACTTCCTTCTTCATAATTACTTCTAAGTATATTTTAAATTCTTCATCCATCCGAAGAAACATTTCTTGGATACTCCTTTCAAGCATATAAAATCAACGAATCTCATTTCTAGCGAATAAAGTATCCAGATTGGACCATCATAAATATATATATGTATATATATATATATACTTTTCTTGTCATATATACAAATTTGTGCAACACTTCAAAGATTTTATCACATACTGTAGTTCCTTCGAAAGTACTACATCGTGTTCAAAGCTCTGAACAATTCTAAGAATTCTTTTTCTTTACGTAGTGCCATTTCAACATTTCTGTTTCAACCATTTTTTTCGATAGTGGTTATCAATGTAAATCGACCAATAAAAAATTTGTTTAACGTATCTTGAGAAAATATATCGTTTAGTCGAGCGTCACGCAATTTTGTAGAAACATTGATGAAACCAGTGGAAAATAGTCTAACATTCAAATTCTCAGGATAATTCGCTTGACAAAGTGTTGCATTGAGCGCGTGTCAAAAGAATGGTATGATCGATGACGGGTGTAAACTGATACATCGAGCGGAGTACACCTTCCCAATTTCAATGTTTTTCGATGTCATAACTTATTGTCAACACTTCTTCCTTGTGATTTCGAAAAATCTGTATATCACTAACGCCGTTTTCGTTCACGTAATCGTCGCGCGAATCTTTCTCGATGCAATTATTCGAAATTTTCAAGGATATCCCGAACCACTGCATTGCAATCCTGCTAACGATAGCCCCCTACTTTTTGCGACATACGCTATATAGTCTTTTCGTCGTAACATCACATTGAATCTAACCTACAAATCTATCCGAAAAATTCGATATAAAATATCCACCGTATATTTCGAAAATTGCGATCGCACGAGAAATTCTCTCACTGCGAAATATTTTAAATGAATACATCTTTCATTGTTCGCTATATTGTATACGAATATTACAACTTGTCAACTGCACATTGTTGGAAGTTGATCAATATGCGCAAGAGCGATATCATTTAGAAAACCTATACATTTATAATGCTAAGGAAAAAATAATATAAAACCGCTTTAATAAAAAATGAAAAAAAAAATAGATAAATATCTCCAAGAAATGAAATAAAGAATAAGTTCATTTTCATAGGCGTGGAATCCATGATTTCGCAAGATAACCGTAATCACGATAATAATATTCAATTTTAGGTTTTCTGCAAATCAATCTTTTTCAATGATTCGATAATAAAGTAATTGTGAATATATTTTATGGATCATAAATGTATTCAAGTTATTTAAAGTATCTTTACGTTTTATACAATTATCGCAAACTATAAAGCTTACCATATTGCTCCCCCAGGGTATGTGTACTCTTTAAATATTATTGTTAACTACAACTCAAATGTAACGTTTACCAATCTACTTTGTATGTTTCAAGTTTAAAGAATTCGTAAAGATAAGGAGCTAAATATATTTCTTTTATAATAGGAATATAGGAGAGTGTTCATCTTTATGTTACAAAGAAGCAGAGACGTAGATAACAGCCAATGGTTAAAATGTGGAAACAAATCGCAAAGCTAAAAGAAATGGAAAAAATAAAACGCTGTAGTCTATGGAAACATCGTATCGTATGTCTTGGCTTGTAAGATAAGTTCAACGACTGTTATCTTAAGGGTGACATAAGGTACTCCATAAACTACCGGCTATTTGCTTGAAACTATCTTTTACCACATTATAGATAAAAATGAAAGAAAGAAGCTGGTTGCGCATCGTACTCGAATGATTGTAAAATACGAGGAATGTATAGAAGTCGAAAATGTCTGAAGCGCATTATATTTAAACATTAACAAAATTATTATTTCATTGCCATATGTTACAATCAGTGTTCTCCGTGATGACTTTTCAAGATTCACAGAAAACGCAGACTTAAAACAGAGACATATTTACTCGGGCATCCTCTATGAAAATGTGTGAATTACAGTTTACAACGATCCGCTAGATGAAAATGAACGTCGTTAACAGACATACATGAAAATGAACAAAGATTCCAGCCATGTGTCAATGCTATGTAATTATCAACGTAATCACGCTAAAACTCACACAGAGTCACTCGCCAGTCCTGCACATTAAAACAATCAAAATAGCATCTAACGCGGACTATTGTAAGTTATTTTCTATATTATGCACTACTTGGTCAGAAGATAAACACAGAGTATTATATCACCACAAATGTCATGCTCCGAACGAAAAAATTCGTACTTACTTTCGACGCGAAACTCAGAGACAATATATACGCACATATATATGTATGTGTATATACATATATATGTATATATATACATACACATATGTAATGTATATGGAAAAAGAATGAAAGTGTAACTTAAAAATCTAAAAGATATTAAACTGAATTGTTCAATACCGTAATGACCCCATCCTTAATTATGAATTTTCGGCTTCGTACGATCATGCCCACGACCTTCTTTGAGACCTTGGCGGGCATATTCACGCACTGCGCGCACAGACTCTTTCGCTTTTTCAGTTTCATTAATTCCTAAAAATTCGATGACACGGTGCGAGTCATTTTTATGTGATACCCCTCACGCGAACACTAAAAAGCAATTCCAGTTTCAAATTGTTCTTCAGTTTGTATCTACATAATGCAACAATCCACAGTTAACCATGTCCGCAGACTACTACAGGCTATCGGGTAAGTAATATATTTTACTCAGAATATAGAGCGGAAACTGTAATGAAATCCACGTACGACGTAAGCGCCTCTGCACGTTCGTTTCACGGAACGTTCCAATCCTTTGTTGTCTCAAAGATAGGCACTACATACTATAATTATAGATCAGACCATATATACCTATAGACGCGGCGCAGATAAAACTGCCTCGTTACCAGATTAAACCGCCTAGCAGACGACTCTTGTGGGCACAGTTGCTATAGTATGTTGAGAAATCACAGTACCGTGAAGCTAAAGTGGCAGAGGGGAAAGGGGAATTGTCATTACAAGTCATTATGTATAAATATTTATGGAGACTGTAACTGTGTAATATACGTATTTTATTTTATTACTCGTTCATTTTTACTTCACTCTTATTATTTTAAATATGGCTAAATATTTGTTTTACGGTTTGTCGTTCTTTACAATTCTTCATGCAACATGTTTGCACCATTGTTTCAAATTTTTACCAAAATTTTACCAAAAGATGAACTTGTGAAATAGTAAACTTGTAAAATATACTTGTGTTCTGTGTACTCGCTTCGCCTCATACACCACTCATACACTAACCACCATTTTGAATTATCTCGAATCGAGGCTTGTGGGCACCAGATAATTTTGGATCTCGTCACACTGCATCGTATGCACATACTATACCTATGCCGGGTCTATGGGTATATATGGTTGATATGGTCTAAGGTACATACCAGGGTAGTGTCACTGAGTGTCACTCAATGTATTTTTCTGTTAGCACGAAATCGAACGCTATCTGAATTGTGTGTTGCACTCTAACGGGTCAAATCGCGGGGATTTGAAATCCATACTACCCATTCCTTGCTAATTTATAATTTTTAATTAAAAATAAAAAAATTAAAACATTTTACTACATTTTAAATACGTTCTATTCAATATTGAATTTTTTTACATTTATAATTACATATTACTACTATTACATTACTACTATTTACAATGTTTCCTATATTTACTATTTCTAATCGCGATAAGTGAACATGAAGTTGGTGAAAGTCTTCCGCGCTTGCCACACATAAAATCATTAAGATATTTACAAAAATTGCGAATTGCATACAAAACTAAATAATCTAAAAGGAAATCAATAACCAAATTTTTGTGGTCGCACGTAAAACTGAAAACTACATATTTTCTTATGAAATGTTTAATTGTACTTTTTACATTACTTTGTACATTACACCTATATAAAACCAAGCGCGCTATATTGTAACTTCTACATAAACACCGTAAAAAGTAATCATTAAGAATA
>CM052335.1:20570129-20644644 GCA_028455595.1 Lasioglossum vierecki | reverse complement strand
TAGAACCATCGGAAGTGGTTTACAATGAACTGCGATCGGTCTTACTTGAGAACGTACCGTGTTTCGTGTATGTGCAGCATAAACGTATATTTCTTGGCCATAGAATACACCAAAAGAGAATAAGGAAAATATGTTAGCTACGCTTTCCAACGTTGTAGAAGTTCTTTGTTATTCAACGAATGAAAGAAAGAAATGGAACCATCAATGTACGGAAACGGCAACATTGTATGAACGCGATTCGTCAAGGTTGTCGAATTTGCAAAGACGAATGTAAAAGTTTGCGACAGTGGTATCCCATCTAATGCGCTCCGTGACTGAGTCATTGTTGGCGCATAGCACCACGAGAGAGCGTGTTCTACTCAGTGAAAAAAATGGTAGTTATTTGGGTGTAGTCGGGCGATTTTCTGCAACACAAATGTGAGTACCGGCTGACTAAGGAATTACGAGTGCTGTTTGTCAGTGCGTCGCAAAGCTAATATGACCGGGTCTATATCGGAGGTAATGGAACTCTCGATAACCGAGCGGGTATCATACATATTCGCACGAGACCGCGACACTATGTAGGTATTGTTGTTCACGCATCTCTCCGCATGACAAGTACTCGCGGTCTCTTCACCGTGCATTTTATCAGTCAAAAATCCGGGATAGGCTCGTGACGTTCCCGAAGGATGGACAGATTTGAATCGATAAACAGGACTGGAAGTCTCTTGCCGCAGGACAACGCGTATAATATGCACTGACGCGATATTTTTGGGATAGATGTCACATTATCTTCTTGGTGTCCGACTATATGCGCGCGTACGAATACGTGTGTGTGCGCATTTATTTGATTTGCGGTGTATGTGTGCGTGCGGGCGCGAGCGCCTGTGTATGCGCGCGCGTGTTCACGTATGTGTGTGTGTGTGTGCGTAGTACTTCCTCTTCACCCCGTAATACGCAGTCGTTCCCTGTGTACAGCATGCAGTGCAACGGTGTGTCCGTGAGATACGTATATCACAGTATATACGTAAGATCTGCTACTTGCTATATACTGTCAACATTTTTCAAGTGACTGTTCCATGATGCTTGACAACATACTGCGTTATTGACGAAGTAAATTTTTTTTTCTTTGCTCTCCTTCTCCCTCTCCCTCCCCTCCCTCCCCCTCTCCTCTGCTCCCGGTTCATTTTCTTCGTTTGAACCAGTATTCCCGCGGTCGTCACGTTACAGTTCGAGAAATACGAGTGTGTTCACCTTGTTGACAAATAAGAAAATACTTTGTCTCCCTTTGTAACGTTGGACACGCATACACGCGGACGCGCGCACCGATACATACATATATACATATATATATATACACATACACATTTATATGTATATATATATAAATATATATATACATATATGTATACGCGAAGCACTAATTCTGAGATCGGTTGCCCTCACATTTATTGGCAGTCGACGTGATCAACATTATGCTATTGATGCTGCTAAATTTATACAATCCATACAGCATACGCAAACGTTTGCAAAACAGGAATTACATAGTGTTCACAAGAAAGAGACTATGCACACGCGTACGCACCTCGTAGTAGATACATACAGACGCATACACGCGCGCGCGCGCGCGCAATTCTGCCCTCTGTAAAATAGATTAATTCAAGGTTTATTGATAGAATTCTATTTCAATCACAATGTTCTTGTGCCCCTGATTTTACTGTTTTTTTTCTCTCTCTTCTTTTTTGCTTTTATTATTTATGGAGAATGATCTGTTGACTTTTCGTTGCACTTCTCATACAGTTGCTATGCGATTTGAACATTATTCGTGTATTTAACATATGGCATATACACAATCGCGTTTATGTCGGCGCACAAGTATCGTGCGGGTTATTAGAAAAATTATTGACATTTGATGGGTTGATATATGAGGAAAAAACGTATGATAAAACAAAGATATATGTTACTTTGATCGGTGTCTTAGATTTTCCATGTGTCAAAGTGAGATGAATCAGTTAGTCTATTCAGATGAACAAATCTTTTTCTTTATTATTCATGTATACAAAGAAAATATATTAATAATAAATTTAGAATAAATAAATTATGAATTCATGCAATAAATCAAGATACTTAATGTTCGCATTCGAAACTGAACGTTTCTGTAAATTTTCTAGAATAATTGTTTATATAATTTCGTTGCATAATTTTTTGCAATAATGATCGATGCGCTTCAATTAATAATTTTTGTAATTATTATTATATACAGTTGTGTTTCTCTTTTTGATTTCAGAATCGTTCAACTTCTTTGGTATTAAATATTTATTGAGTATTCAAAGTAGCAAAATATATACACCAAACAAAAAAGGAAAAAATCTGTGATGAACATAAGAATCGTAAACTCTTTACACTATAAATACATTCAGTATTTTATAGTTTGAGAAATAATTTTAATTAAAAAAATAAACGAAAGAAAGAAAGCAAGAAAGACGCTATGAACTGTTTTCACGAGAAATAATAACGATAGTAAAAAAAGTTTCCATAAAATTTCTATACTAATTAAATCAATAAAGGAGAGCGAAGAAAGATACATAGTAAGCTAAAAGAAATTTTGTAAAGTGAGCTCTTTCATAAGTTGGTTATGTGCAATGCCGAGATGCTGCAATGAAAACAAGGCAGTGAGTTCGGTGAGCACCAGTCAGAAGCACAATACAGAGGATATTTTGTTAACGCAAACTCGTCCTTTTTCAATTGGAAATCAATTAGAATTAGATGACGATCCACCGATTGTTGAAAAATCCCATAGAAGAGTACGGTGTGATTTGAGTCCAGTTCCAACAAATACAAGTACTAATTTGAGTATAAAACTTTTAAGCATTAAGGTAAATTTTCACAAAATTCAGATTTCCTTTACATGCTTTTTGATTTCCAATTTTCTGTGTTGTCGTCGAAGCGATTGTTTGTATCGATGATGTTCTAATTCCAGGGAGAGCGAAACAATCGTCAAGATCATCAGGTGAGCACTGGAGCCGGTGGGTACAGAGAAAAGGAGAAAGAAGCTAAAAAGAGAGCAGCTATAGGCAATACAGTGCGTGGACTCCTCTCGTCTGGCCACAGCAGGCAGGACAGGTATAATGATGTCTGTATCAAAATCATGCTTCTTACATTGTCATGTTTTACCTTCTGTCATTGAAATTCTTTGCTGTACTTCAGTTTTTGCTTCTTATTTAATAAAGTACAATATATTTTTATATACGATTGATTCACGTATACTTTGAGATTCTTTCTGAATATTGAATTATTTTGCAAACTTTTTTAAACTCTTTCCTCTACTCTGGCCAATTCTAAAAGTATACACACTTCAATGAAGCGCAATTATGTTTCGAAGAAAGGTACACGTACACAGGAACTTGTATGCATCTCATCTGTACTTTCCATTTAGATATTAAAGAATATAGGATGTACTTAATACATCATATAGTTTAAAGCGTTACTATCGATATCTTTAGAAACCGTAGGTTTTATAATGAAAGGATAAGATCGAATAAATAAATTCATGTTGAAGACTTATACATAAAGCCAAAAAATTTAACAACAATGAAAATTTCATTCTAAAAAAAAAAGAAACAAGAAAATATGAATTGAAATATGTATTTTCAGAATTACTGAGCCTCATCTTGAAGTATGAAATTTTGTATAAATTCAAAGGTTAGTAGATATATGATGTAAATGACTGTTATGCCGCAGTATAAGATTATTCAGTTAGCACTCATCATCTCTGAAACATCGATGAAAAGATAAATGCATCATTAATAGAGTAACACATCATTGACATTACACTCGGCTTACAACTTTTTGGAAATTGCTTCGTTTTCACGTTATTCATCTGTTTTTTATAATTTGTTTTCATTACTTGTATAGATGATGTTTAAATGTAATGTATACGTATCTCATCTCCTTGTGAGATTTGGAAGTAATCGAATGTATCATTCGCAACATTTTGGCATTATGTAATGTAACATGACTTTAATCTTGACACACGTGCTTAGTACCGATGAGACTAAAAACCTAATTAGTATTTTTATTTTTATTTATCGCTATTCATATTCATACGTGAGAACAGTTCAGCGCAAAGCATATGCGTATGTGTGTAACACTTTCTTAATTTTTTTCCGTATTCATTCAGATGGTGTTATTGTTTTCGAGATCAATTAAACACTATTTTAATTTGCTTTTTAAGTAGTCTTATCATCTAGTGAGAATCAGAAATAAGTTTATTCCTTCTCTTTTTTTCCTTTGTTATACTTAAGCTTGTCTTTTGAAAGTGTAGCCATATTGCAAATATAATAGATTCATTATTCCATATAAAAAAGAAATATGGAAGACGTAAAATTGATATATTATGCCAAAGTAATCCTAAAAGAATTTTTTGATTTGACTTAAAAATTAGCCTGGTTTTAAGTAGCGTTATAATTACGTAGTACCTTTGATAATGTTTTAGGTATGAGACCAATAGGCAACGATCTTCGGGCGGAAGTAGCCTGTCAAGCTTGTGTCCAAAGCTGGTGGCCAGTGGAGGTGGTAATAACCAGGGTGGGATTAGTTTGGCAGTGGGCCACTTAGCCTCTCCGGAAAGTGGAGGCCCATGTTCCGTTGTTACCACTCAGAGAATCCATAATCTCACACATAATCATAAACGCCAAAGAAAATTGTCTATTGTTTCACAAGCTGGTACTAGTGCTCATAATTCTGCTGATCGAAAGGTTTGTTGCACTTTTTTTTGTATTTTTTCCACGTCACAAGACTTTTAATTTCTTCGACAAATGGAAGAAAGTATCTTTGTAATACGTAACGTATAACCCATTTATAGGCATCGAGTATAAGTCGTTCCTCTACAACAATTTGCAAGAAACAAATACGAACGCAGAGGAGCGATCATAGTACGGATTCATTGTCTATAACAACCAACGGAGTTGCGAGTAATTCACCTTCTTCGAAAAAGAGAGTTTTATCTGCTCTACGCATCTCGGAAAAATCATCCTCACGGAATCTCAATTCGCCATCGATAGACAATGAAAATGAGCGCAGTTTCAGCGACGCAGAGGAAGCTATCACTGCGACAGAAAATGTGTTCAATGTCCCAGGTTCTGTATACATTTAATAGATTGACGATCGTTCGACGAGCTTGCTTATTAACCGATTCTACTTTGAAATGTCACAGGATCTAGTTCCACGCCTTCAACACCAATTAGTCGAGTGAAGTCGAAAAAATCGGACGAAGATGAGACGAGCGTGGAATGTAGCATCAGTGAAGAAGGTGCTGCTGAGTCGTCGCAGAACGTATCAGACAAGAAATTATCATTAGATACTAGCGAGTCAAAAGTAACGACCACAGAATGTTCCGAAACCTCGAGAACTTCGACCGCCGCGAGAAAAACATCGGCGAATAGCATCGACGAGGAAACAACAATCATACAAAATAAACAAAAAGTATTCTCGACATCTTCCATAAGCGCACGATGCAGTAATAGCGAGGGCAGAACGGCCAAATCTAAAAGTAAGTATATCACAGAAATTCTAATCGTGCAGCACAGTAGTAAGAGTTCGAATGAAGTAAATATAGGGAAAAGTATAGACTCGTCCATGGAAACGTCCCCGAATTCAACAGGTAATAATAAAAGTAATGATGAGGTGAAACGGAAAGCGTCTACCGATTCGTCGAAGTCTACCAATATGATGGCGGAGAAAGAGGGCGTTGCTAAAGATTCCGAGGTAGACGCCATCGAGGACAAGAAGGAGGAGGACGCTCAACTGAACGAGGAAGTGGTGAAGTGTTCGAGATTTGTAACGTCGAAAGTGTCTGAAGAGATAATGGATACTGAAGGAAAGGATATGGACACGCAACGGGAAGAAGAAGAGGGAGAAGTGACGATATACGACGAAGATGACAATGGCACCAGTATCAGCGATATTGTTGCTGCACAAGCGCTTCATGAATCTCTGAGTAAACTAGGGAAAGTACCACCATTGGATACCGATATGGAAGATGTTAAAGACATAAATATCGAGGACGACATTAAAACGGAGAAAGATTCCCAGAAGGACGTCGTACAGGAAGAAACGGTGGAAGGTTTTATTGGTCCTTTGCTCGACGAAAATTTTAAAGCGGACGAGAAGTTATCGCAGAAAACCATGGCCATGGAAGAAGTTCGAAATTTATTGATGAAAGTGAAAGTTCAAAATGTAGAAGACGACGACGACGAAGAGAAAGCTATAGGTATATCACCGGACGGTAGATTTTTGAAATTCGAGGAGGAAATCGGTAGAGGCAGCTTTAAGACTGTATATAGGGGTTTGGATACTCAAACTGGCGTGGCTGTTGCCTGGTGCGAATTACAGGTAACACGAGTTCAATCAAATATTTCTTGTATACAAAACTTTCGGAGTTCACATGTTTTTTTATGCTTCTGATACAGGAAAAAAAGTTAAACAAGACAGAAAGACTGAGATTTAGAGAAGAAGCAGAAATGTTGAAAGGATTGCAACATCCAAATATTGTTAGATTTTATGATTATTGGGAAGTTACACTTACGCGTAGGAAATACATTGTACTAGTCACTGAACTTATGACTTCAGGAACATTAAAGACGTGAGTATTGCATTGCGTTATACATACAGGGTGTCCCAAAATTCCTTCCAGACCGGGAAATGGAAGGTTCCTTGGGTCATTTGAAGAAACACTTTCCTTTACAAAAATGGCATCCGCGGCTTTGTTCAGGAGTTATTAACGAAAAACACGGACCAATCAGTGCGCCACCTGGGTAGCCGCGCCGCGGCGCGCCAGCAGCAGAGCGGTACGCCGTGACATCGTAACGAACAAGAGTTTCTCGATTATGTGAATGCTCACCGATTTCAATGAGCTTTGGATATGTGGTCAAGACCATTATTCTGAACAACATTTCTCTTTACTTGTAAATTCACGGGATCAAAGCTCATTGAAGTCGGTAAGCATTCACATAATTGAGAAACTCTTGTTCGTTACGATGTCACGGCGTACCGCCAACGCTCTGCTACTGGCACGCCACCCCCAGGTCGCGCTCTGATTGGTCCGTGTTTTTCGTTAATAACTCCTAAACAAAGCCGCGGATGCCATTTTTGTAAAGGAAAATGTTTCTTCAAATGACCCAAGGAACCTTCCATTTCCCGGTCTGGAAGGAATTTTGGAACACCCTGTATAATGTTCAACAATTTTATATGCATGTATACCGTTCTAATCGATTCGATCAATTTTTTTCCCGCAGATACCTAAGACGTTTTAAAAAAATTAATCCGAAGGTAGTAAAGTCTTGGTGTCGGCAAATTTTGAAAGGCCTTAGCTTTTTACATTCGAGATCACCGCCAATTATTCACCGTGATCTGAAGTGCGACAATATTTTTATTACTGGTACAACGGGGAGTGTAAAAATTGGCGACTTGGGTCTTGCAACTTTGAAAAATCGAAGTTTCGCGAAGAGCGTGATTGGTACACCTGAATTTATGGCACCGGAAATGTATGAGGAGCATTACGATGAGTCTGTTGACGTTTATGCATTTGGAATGTGTATGCTTGAAATGGCTACTAGCGAATATCCATACTCTGAATGTACTGGACCTGCGCAGATATATAAGCGCGTAGTATCGGTAATATGAAATTAATATCAATTTTATATACCTGATCTTGTAAGTGTCCGGTTAACATTACATAATGTTTTTTATTTTACAGGGAGTGAAGCCACAGAGCTATGACAAAGTTGAAAATCCAGAGGTTCGGGAAATTATTGAAATGTGTATTCGGTTAAAGAAAGAGGAGCGACCATTGGTAAAAGATCTTTTAAATCATGAATTTTTCGCGGACGATGTTGGTTTAAAATTGGAAATGGTTTCGCGAGACTCTGCGGTAGCGGACGCGGAACTGTCCCGCGTCGAATTTCGACTTCGAGTATTAGATCCTAAAAAGCGTACCAATAAACATAAAGAGAACGAGGCGATACAATTCGATTTCGACATCCAAGCGGACAACGCGGAGGAGGTGGCCTCGGAGATGGCTAAATCCAGCCTGATCCTCGAGGAAGACGTTAAGGCTGTGGCAAAAATGTTAAAGTCCCAGATCACTACTTTGTTACGAGAAAGAGAAGAACGCAAAGCCAAAGAAGAAAAAGAACGGTTAGATAGAGAAGCGGATACCACTACCACGGCTAATGAGAATTTACTGCAACAACAGTTGCTGCTTCAGCAAATGCAGTTGCAACAACAACAACAGCAGATACAATCCAACATGGGCATTCAGATGCAGGGCCCAGTACAAATGCAATTACAACAGAATCAAATACCTCTGCAGCCACAACAACAAATGCAGCCGCAACAACAAATGCAGCCTCAACAACAAATGCAGCCTCAACAACAAATGCAACCGCCACAACAAATGCAACCGCAACAAATGCAACCACCACAGCAAATGCAGGCTCAACAACAAATGCAACCGCCACAGCAAATGCAACCGCCACAGCAAATGCAGCCGTCACAACAAATGCAACCGCAACAGCAGATGCAGCCGCAGCAGCAGATGCAGCCGCAACAGCAAATGCAGCCGCAACAGCAGATGCAGCCGCAACAGCAAATGCAACCACAACAGCAGATGCAGCCGCAACAGCAAATGCAGCCGCAACAGCAAATGCAGCCGCAACAACAAATGCAACCGACTGCGCAACCATCCCAACAACATAGCTTACAACCACAGCCTGTTCAATTAGTCCAACAACAGCCATTGATGCAGCAACAAACCTCGGTTGTTCAGCCTCAGCAGGCGCAGCAAATGCAACAAGTTCCTCAAGTTTCCCAGCAACAAGTCCAGTATCAACAACAACAGTATCAGCAGCAATTGCAACAGCAGTATCAACAGCAGCAACAACAACAACCGTATCCATCGCATGTTTCGCAAAACATGAATCCTACTTCATCACAATGTTCGACGCCGCAAACCGTACAAACTCAACCTCAATTCCCTCAAGTGACTCAACAGATACAACAACAGCAACAGCAAATTCAGCAGCAGCAGCTCCAACAGCAGCAACAGCAAATTCAACAGCAACAACATATCCATCAGCAACAACAACAGTACATACAGTTGAATCAGATGAATGTAGCGCAACAGATGAGTCATCAAATGCAACCGCAAATACAGCCGCAGCTGCAATCGCAAATACAGATTTTGTCGCAGCAACAGCATGTGCACCAGCAGATGCAGCAGACCCAACAAGTGCAATATTCTCAGCCGCAGGTGCAGCATGTACAACAAGTGCAACAAGTGACAGTGCAAAATCAACAGTTTTACCAACAGAGTGCTACGGGAACTTCTGGGTACAATACCCAGCCTATGTACCAGCAAAATATATCTCAATCGATGTACCATTCATATACCACCCCTAATCCAACCGGTCACGTGGAGATACTATCAACGAATCAGCCTACCACCCAAATTTATTCTCATACGAGCATATCCGCAAGCACAGGGCCACCAACTTCGCAATCTTACATACAACAACAACAACAACAACAGCCATCGGGCCAGGTCCCAGTTTCCGTACCATCGAGTATTAATATTCAAAATTCAACGGCGGCAACGCTCATACAAAGTGCGGCGACTGCCACGATTCCGAATATTCAACCTCCGTCCACCATTCTTCCAAATGGCGGACATCAGTCGCAACCCCAGCAAAACGTCTTGGTTCAGATGCAATATCCGCAAACTTCCAGCGTACCTACATCTGTGTCTATGTCATCTGGAATGAGTATTCCAGCACAGTCCACAACAAGCACGCAACACCAGCAACATTTTGTCCCGAGTACGGATCAGATCTCTACGGATAGATCTTCGTTACCCAAGCAGGATACAATGGACTCTGTACAATCGTTACCAGCTGATTTACCATCTACCGTTCAAGACCAAGCAAATTCAGCCAACCTGACCAATGCTACGGGCCAAGCAACAGTACCAAGCGAAGGGTAAATGAAGTAATTCATTCTAAATTAGGTCTTAGCTTACGATTATTGAGATTGTAAAGATAGATCCATACGAAGTTATTCGACCAATTTATTTCTTTAAATATATATTATATAAAAAGTTCAATATGGTTAAAGTGTTTGTGATTAAAACTTTGTATTCTTATAGAGTTACTCAGGAAAGTTCAGAGAATGTCTCTTCTGAGAGGAGCAGAGTGAAACGATCTGGTACTAAACGAAAGAAACCTGGTATTAAGTTGACCGTTCTATCGGTAAGCAGCGGCGAGGGTCAATCCGTGTCCGTCGAGTGTCAGCTAGACACGAGCAAGCAGAAAACAGTGACATTTAAATTTGACAGGGACGATATGGTGCCCACTGATATAGCTAACAATTTGGTAAGCAAACGATATATTTGTATTAAGTGAATATTTAAGGAGAGACGATAAAGGAATTGTTTTATTCGATTACACAGGTAGCTGAAAATTTGTTACCTCAATCCCAATGCGAAACGTTCGTCGAATTGATAGAAGATATCGTGAAACAGTTACGTCTGGACCCTACGAGAGCTTTACCTTTGGTGGCACATGGTCCTCCGGACCAGTCAGCTGGTGGTAGCCCAGTCACTAGTCGGCGACCTAGAGATCGTGACCACAGTCTTGATACAGCTAAGGTAACAGATTTCTTTTCAATTTTCTTGTCATTTTACGAATACGTTCAAGCTTACAATTAAGGACCCGATACACAAAAGTCCATGCTACGTGTTAAAGAACTTAAGTATAGATTTAAGATTAATGTAATCGTCTTTATTCCAATTTTATTTCTTGAAAGCAATGAACCTGCGCAAGGTAAGCTACTATCACTCGTAATAACATTTGAACCCTCTTCAAAAGACGATGACTTTTTTTAATATACTATTTGGATTTTTTTTTTTTGAGAAATTTAAAAAGTTATTCTCTTTTTAAGAATGTCTGAATATTATTGCGAGTGATTGTACGAGAAACAGAATTTCTAACTGTTCTTTCTAAAGTTAAGAATATACGCGATACACTGTTAAATTGATACTTTTAGATACGGCAAACATCTTGAAACGTACTATCTTTGTACAATTAAATATTTTATATGTTTTACAAGCTTCGTATTTAAATTGCCGAGTAACGTATGAACTCAACATATATACCACATAATCCCATTAAGAAAGAAAGAAATAAGGGTGTACATATAATTGGTATGTATCGTTTTGGACGCAGCAGGTGAGACATGGCTCGCTAACTCGTCAAAGCAGCCACCGATCGTCGTACAAAGTCCATCGTAGACACCGTTCGGTGAGTTCATCGACCCCGACGAAACCACTTCCTGTTTTTCCCTAAATTTCGTCGTTATAGTCATGGACGTGTTTGCCCATCCTTTCTTGACTCACGACATATACATACACATATTGTATTCGGATGTTTGGGTATCTTTTTTTTTAAGGCACACATCGGTATCATACGACGACATCTCTCTCGTGTTTAATAAGCTCATGACGTACGCAGTTCGTAATACAATATTTGGAATATTTAAGCGAGGCAACTTCATGCTTTCATTTCTCTTCACATGTTGATCTTTAGGTTTAATTTGTATTTTTGGACAGTATTTCAGGAAAATTCTAATCCCCTCACTAGACATATTCATTTAAACGTCAATGTATTTCGCAGAATCCCATGCGAACTCCAATTATTATAATACCAATACAATTGTATTTGTAGAATGTAAAAAGCAAAATCGCACTTGTCACAGGTGGTTCTGTTAAATACTCGTATTGCATCGACATAGACGTTGGTTGACAGGGATACAGTACGTGTGTCCTCCTTTGAACGTTTTTATATTTATTTGTACATTCTAAGTATAGTTCCTGTAATAGATTGGTTAGTTTGTAACACAGCCTTGTTTTGTACACGTGCGTTGCAATCATTTTGTGAGACCGACTTAGCACGTTCACCTAGACAATTATACGTTATATGCTTCCAGAGAGACGAAACATCGAACACTTCTACGCCAACGAAGTTGTTGCCGATTGATCAGATTATTTCTCATATTACTGGAGCTACAACCGAGAAACAACAGAGCGTCCAGACTCCTGATAGTCAAGTTGGTCTTGAGAACACGTCGGCAGAAGCATCCAGACGATCGTCTACCTCCACGCAGAACACGGACACGCTGACACCGACCAATTTACCAAGCGATCCAACCGATACTCAAGAAACCGTGGTTACCGTAACCAACGTGGAAGCAGGCTTGGAATTGCATAATGTTCTCAAGGAGGACAAATTCTATCAGTGTACCACAACATATACTCAGAGTTCGGTGCACGATGGAATTGGAAACCAAGGAGGAGGCGAGACTCCAAAGGAATCTGTTCTCCAAGATACAACCGATCTTCAAGAAAGAGAATCGAGCAAGGAAACCCAGGCCGATGTTACAGCTACAGAGGTAGCCACGCTAACTGCGCCGCCCCCAATTCGAAAAATATCTAGATTTTTAGTTAGTCCCGTAGTCGAGCAGAAGATCCTCGCTAACGAAGAGGAGGAGTCTAACGTTGAAAGTGTTGACAGAACTAACGTTTCGGCAACACAGTCGAATTTAGTGTCCCAAATTAGCGTAACCGACGAAGCACTGGCAAAACACGACGAGCTAGAAGTAAACGTTTTAGAAGCGCAAGTCGCTGTCCCTGAGAAACCTAGCGTCGAATCTGTTATACAGAATACTCAGTATGTTTCGGAACAAGTAGATTCAGTTCAAGCGATACAATTAGGACAACAAACGATCGGTTTGCAGAACGCTGTGCAAGGGCAAGGAATACCATCTATGCCACAGGTGCAATCAAACATTAATACCATACAATCTAGTCCGCATAACGCGATCGTACCAGGATCAACGATAGCGCACCAGTTGCAGCAACAGATGCAATCCGTACCTCAGAATATCATGGTTACAGTCCAGAAAGATTTGCAAACGCAATCACAAATCCCCCCGAACACCGTTAACATACCGGGACAATATCCGAATCAGTCGATGCAGTGCAACGTTCTGTTACAGCAGCAACACAATATAACGCAGATGCACGTTCAACCCGAACTCCAGCATCAAGGACAGATGCAAGCTCAACGGACAATGCAGCAGCAATTCCATCCTCAGCAGATACCGCATCATCAGTATGTGATACTTTCCGGGCCGATCCAACAGTTGCAGCCGACAGCGATGGTGGACGAGAGAAATCGTAGGATATCAAATATTTCGACCACGTCGAATATGTCAACCGATTCGCAAATGTCGGAAATAGTGAATCTCACGGAGGATAAGAAGCAACCCATGGTTGTGCCTAGTTCGTCCGTACATCACATGCAGCATGCTCAACTGATTTCTCAGCAAGAAGGTCAAAACGTTGCACCGTTACCGCAACCTATACTGGATCCGACGCAACAACTACAAGCAGTAGCTCCCCAAAACATGATGAACGTTCCAACGAACGTGTCGATGCCTGTTTCAGTTCCTGTCCAACAAGTCGCCAATACAGAAGTTGCTCCGAAAGTGGTAGTTAAGACAAAGGAAGTGTCATCAACCCTCCCAGATCTGGCGCAAAATTTAGCGAATATACTTTCGAATCCGAAATCGAAATCCGCGACACCTCACGGTATGACTAGCCACGAGCAAACTCCGGCTGCAAACGTCCCAGCAGCTACGGTACTCGATTACAAACCCACTCTCCAATCCGAACAGTATTTTCAACCGATTCAACCAGAGGCGAGTCAGATACAAATGCCATCTCAGGTGCAACATAATTATCAACCGAACATAGTGCAATCGGGAATCTCGCAAACGTTCCAGCAAGTCGCGCAGCAATCGCAACAAACGCAGATGCCTTTGCAACAAACGATGCAGTTGAACCCGACCCAACAAATGGATCCTCAGTTGCAGATTTCGCAGCAAAATTTTCAAGGAGTTCAAACGGTGGTGCAAGGTAAATGGATCGCTACTTCCAATCAGATTATACAACAACAGTCCGGGCAGATAAGGCATCCTCAGCAGTCTCAGCCACAGTTGCAACAGACGATCCCCGTGCAACAACAAATTATACAAGATATGCAAAACGTAGAAGGTTTCGTTCAATCCGATCATCAGTCTCAGCTTCACTTGAAACTTCAGGAACAATTACTTTCGAGCAAACCGTCAGAAATAGAGGCGCAGGAAGCAGTTACGACAACTGGGTACGTACACGCATTCAGTATTCCTAACTTCCTAAAAATTAAATCATACTAAAGTTTTTGTTTTCTTTCGAAACGTTAGGCGAATAAGCGCTGAATATCACCTGTTATCGGAGGCTGAAAATTCCAGCCACGATGTAACCCCTGAACACACGATCGTCGAACCTGTGGATTCGTCGTTGTTCGTGCAAAATCAAGCGTTACAGCAACAACAGCATAGAAAACTGAGTCAACAAAATTCATTGGATAAAGTCCCAGACCCTGCGGCTGGAACAAGCGGTGTGGGAGGAACAGGTCCACAAACGATAGCAGATCTTCATCAGAAACTGGTGCAGCTAACCAGTCAGCCATCCGAGGCGCTCAACGTAGGAACTCCGCCTATTAGTTATCCAGCCACTCCTCATAACAATCAGATAGTGGGAGGATACGACGCGTATATGAACTCTTTGCAACAGAAGTTGGTTAATATTGGCATGCCGATTTCAACCACGCATGGCGCAGTAAGTATAAACTGTATTAAGCTGTTCAAATGCTTGGTAACATTTTTACTGTTACTACAGATGGTACGAATAACTTTTTATAGGGTCCCTTGTCACCTCAGACAACAATACAGTCATCGACTACCTTGGCCGATTCAAATGTTACAACAAACGTCGAGGCTTTAGCTTTAGTTCAAGACAGTTCCATCCAACAGCTTGCTTTGTCGCAAACGGTAAGTTGTAGCGACAAGATTAGAAGATAGGAGGTTTGGTCGCCCAATATTGGTTTCGATCAGAATCGATGTATTGGAGATATTTCCGTTAATAGCAGTTTGAAACAATAGGAAATTTTGTGTGTTTAGCATGTAGATTGCTCCCTGGATAGTCCAACACCTGGAGGAGGTGCTGCAGGATCGGAAACCATGAGCCCCAGCAAGGAAAGCATAAAGATTCGAGCCCAAAGGCCAGGATCTCGTCTCCAGGAGTTGGAGCAAGAGTTGGCAAAAATTCATCACAGAGGCTCGATACTTTCAACAGCTTCTCCACAGCCCATGACTCCTCCTGTTTCTGCGATTGGCTCTATTCAATTACAACCGTCGTTGCAGTCTACTCAAAGTTTATTGACCACCGTTCCGGCTATGTCGACTGTGCCAGTTGCTACTGTTACGCCCAGCGTGATTACATCGCGGTCCGACACGAACACCCCTGTACAAATAGAGTCACAGGAAATTGTATCGGAGGTATGTAGACGCATCTGTGTAATCGAAGCTCGAAGTCGTTGATAAATATTCTTTAGAAACACTGTAAAAACTTGGAACGATCTAAAGTACTTGTAAAATAATTATATAATTTTGATAGAAGGTTAGTACAACGCAACCTGTTAGAAAAATATCAAGGTTCGTCGTTTCCAAGGTCGCAGGTCCTCCTAACAATGCTGCTGGACCAAACCAGCAACCATACGCAGAGGATCCAAAGGTTTACCATGCAGAGGACACACAGGGTAAGGAAATTAACTTACAAGAAAAAAAACTATATCTAGAGTATTTTTCGAGGAACTCTCGCAATTGTTTAATTAAAAAGCGGCTTGTGTAAAAAGAAATTAAACCCAACTAATATTTTCTGGAACTGTAGGTACACCGGTTCAAGTGATTCATAGTCGCGAAGGTTCTATACCGCCCATCCAACCTATTCAGTCTGCTGTCGGTGGTCCTGCGGTGGATGTAAGTATCCCAGTTGTATATTCCAAGTATATTTATCGTCTCGAGAAAATTTCTGATCGTTGCTGTGTTATTTGTAGCAGACGGAGAAGGACGAAAGACTTTGGACGTTGACGCCCAGCGAGGAATACCAACTGCTTATAAAAAAGTAAATTGACTCTCTAAAACTTAAACATTCACACTCTCTGGTTTTCTAAAATTGTGTCTTCTCCTTTTAAAGACAAACTATGGAGTTGGAGACACTACAAAGAAGACACAGGGAGGAGTTGGAACGTTTTCAGCAACACCAGCTCCAACTATTGATTCAGCAACAGCAACAAGCGAGTGCGCTTCATCAGCATCACCATCAGCACCATCCTGTGCTCTACCACACCGTCGCGACTAGCTTAGCGGGTAAATCATCAATTTTTCTTTTCTTATGTATAAAGTGATTTTAAGGGAGTAGACTCATTTTTCCAGGATCGCGTTCTCCAATCCTGGAAACAAGTATAGCCCTTTAACGGGTCCCATAAATCTAGCGTTATAATCTGATCTGACTCTATATATTGGCTCTAGTAATAATAACACTGATCTTTTTATTTAATACAGGACAAACTAGACTTCCAGGTACAGAAGACTATTTAATGTTTAACACAACGCCTCAAACTCCATTGCAAAAAGCTCCGAGTAATTATCCAGACACCGACGAGACGTTACGGTTAGCTATGCAAAAATTGAAGCAAACACCTTTGCAACTACAACCACAGCAGGCAACGGCTGGAATACCGCACGCTTACGTTATTCCGATTCCAGTAGTGCCTTCTGAAACTATGCAGAACATGCCCTCGCAGCAGTCTAGTAGTTACACAAGTGATAATATCGCCGACTCGTATGACTCTACGCATAGTTCTCTTATAAATTCGGCCCAGTATCAGTTCACGCCTATAATACCGGATGGGACGAATATCGCAATGTCCTCCACTGGATCGTTAGTCACGCCTATTCCAATATCGAGCTCAACGGGTAGCGGTGGTTACATTCAATACCACGAGAACCAAACGTTACCAAATTTCCAAACGTTCAGCTGTACGCCCCACGGTGGTTTCTTTCTACCAGCTGGCTACAGGTTGGTGTACGCGCCTCAACCGGCGTCTCAATCCCAGCCAGCTACACCGGCAACTCCGCACATAGGAAATTCTCATGACGGCACACCGCCGGCGGAACCGTTGCATGCAAATACCGACAATTCGGCTGCCCCTCCTTCTCACATCGATCAATAACGTAATTACAAGCAAGCTATATTATTTTCTATTTTTTCAATTTATTCGTTCTTGTAATGCAGCGACACCCCCAAACTTCTAGCCGGAACTAAACCGTCTGAATTGTCCTTCCCAAATCGAAACAGACGTTTATACAGGGTGAGCCACCTAACTCGATCACCTCGAATAATCACTTGATGGTACATTTTTTATGAAAACGTTGAAACATGGAGTTTAAATGACATTAGAGTATCAAATTCCGAGTATAAAATTATTTTGACTCTTCTTCATATGTCCTAAACCTAATTGTTAACACGATATTATCGAAATAATTTTTAATACGCACCTGCTATCTGGAATTAGTAGATGCTCGAACTGATGTCTCTCAACTAGAATATTATTTCAATTCATGATACAGAAAGTAGGTCTTTCCGTTTAAAAAAAAATCAAGGTGACCTTGAAATCTCTGAAATGTCTCCACCCACGAAAAAACACGCATCTTGTAAGATGTTCTCTCTAATGCCATTTAATTCCATGTTTCAACGTTATCATAAAAACATTCAGGTGCCTCACTCTGTATTTACACTGTAGATTTTATGCATTTATTTCCTTTCGATCACAACGGAGCCTTAACAAAAAGGAATGAACAAGTCAGTCTAGAAACAGATATATTTGCATAAACGTCCGCAGTCTACTGGTTGTTACGAGTCCATTTTTCGAACTTACATCTTCATATTCGAAATGTTCTTTCTCTTCATTTTTAGACAGCATGTTGTCTGCTTTATGCTGAAGTACAGAGTTTGGGGATGTTTCTGTAGATTCTTAATTTAAACTTGTTGCCCCTTGTCAACTGGTATGAGAGATCATACAATTACTATTACGATTGTTATATTATAATATAGTTTTGCTAAATACGTATATTGTTACCCTCGTCCTTGTTGGATGTTGCGTACGTAGAGGGGAGGCTCGAATGAAAGTATTTAAGGATGTACTCTGCTGGTAGTTAATCGTTGGAATATTCTTCAACGTGTACGCTCGAGCCTGATATTGACATTCGATATATAATGCCTCGCAGCAGATGTGAAATATAAGGCTTGTACGCGGAGAATATTTTAAATGGATCCAATTATCTGGACGAAACGTGAGCAAAAAAGACGGAAGAAAGAGAGAGAGCGAGTGAGCGAGAGAAAGGAAAGAAAGATGAAAAGAATGACCGATTGGGAAGTTGAGGATAGAGGCCTTTACCTGTACTGTGCTTACATAGCGAATATTCTTGTTTAGTGAGAAATGCTTATATTAAAAGAAGAAGACCCTTTCTGCTCCGAATTCTTTGTTAGGCACAGTTCACATTAGTACAGGCCTCAGCTAGTCTTAACGATCGAAATGGCGTGTCGCCGCCATTCTGCTCGATGTATATGTATAACTGTTAATGTATACTGGATGCTTCGGCGAAAGAGAGAGTGTATGTTGATGTATGCATGTATGTGACTGTGCAGAGTCAGGCAGAGAAGAAAAATGATTAATATAGTCACTGTTATGCTTTAATGTATTTCTAGCGATTTTACCTACTTCTATTAAAACAAAAAAGTCATGTGTTACTAGTTAGCAGTCCCATGTATCTTGTCTAATATTATATCGACTACTATCTCTTTTTTTTCTTTTTTAGGCTCTCCATTATCGATATTTTTTATTGTCACACGTATAGTTGATTTAACGAAAGTTCCGTGTTGTTTTGCTTCGAATTGGCGCGTTTCGTTTGGAGAAATTCAATTTCAGAGAGTTCACATGTGGCCACAGATCCATTCCTTTGAAATTTTCGTTTGTAGAATAATCAATTGTTCGACGGTTTCGTTCTCGAATGATTAAAATCATATCTAATGAAAAAAAATAATTTAATGATAATCGATCCTAGGTATTGAGAATCCAATTAGAGAAAAAAGGAAGTAAATGAAAAAAAAGCTCAATAGGAACGTGATGTAGGTATCGAATTCGTAACACGTTTTCAAAAAAAGGAAAATATCAAAAGGGAAGATAATATAACGCTTGGATAAACCAGCCAAGAAACATTTTTCGACTTTTCATCTGTGCTATCGCGTATTGCATTTTGCAATATAGTTAAGAATAGCTTGTTTGTATAACTACAAATATTACCACTGTTTATCGATGATTACGATGTTATCTTTATTTCGTTCAAAATATGTGCAGTTCGCGCCGCTTTTAATGTTGCGAGTTAACTAACTGCTTCTTACATGAATTTATTATTGTCAGTATTATGGTTATCGAAGACGTTATTACTTTTCGAACTAAAATACTAATCTGTTTCCCGACGATTTCCTACGATTACTATATTACAGGTCACACCGAGCTTTTCATAAATTTCGATCGGTTCTTTTCACGAACGACTTACTTTCTACGCATTCAGCATACTATTAATTTTACTATTGCGTTTCGAATCGTGTTTGCTTCTTTACTCTCGAAAAGCAACAATATATTATATATATGTATGTGTGTGTGTATATATATATATATACACACACACATATATATATATATATAACATGATCCACCTAGTAATAAATTCATGTGGCTGTTGAACGAAACATTATAATAGATGATTTGTACGTATTTCTCCCGGGAATACATTGCAATTGATCTTATACGGTTACTTTTAAATAAATTTATTAGAATAATACTCAAAGAGAATGCGTAACTTGTAATACTTAATGTACATATGTTCATTTACTGTTAGGTGGATTGGCTTTTGAACAATGAATGCAATTTCTATGTTCGAACGTAAATAAAACCTGACTATTTTAAAACTTTTTAAAATAAACTGAGTTTAAATGTAATCTTTTTACAGTGATATAGTTTCGTAAAAAATATGACAATTTTTGTTTGCTTTTTCTTTTTTTTGTGTAAGTCTATTTCCATCTTTATTCGTTGATTATATATAAATGAAATGAACAGACAATAGATTAAATATTTCATTAAATAATATCGCAATGAACTGTTTCCTTCCGAATGCATATTTTATACTATATGGTTTCAACTGCATCCAGTATTACGACAACTGGGATAATTGGAGTAATTTTTTTGTAAAACATTTTCGATTGTTTTACCAAAGAATACCGAACAACACTGTTGCATACGCAAGGACAATTCGATACTGATTCATCATAATTCTTTTCTACCAATATGACATCTAACTCAATGGAATTGAACTTTAACTAACATTCAAACTTAGCTGTTATAATATATTTTTCAGAAAATACGACAACAAGGACAAGTGAAAGATATTTAGCTACATTTAAAAATTCACAAGCATCTTCGTACATATTGATGGATTAGAATTTTATTTGCTAATTTATTCAAATTATTTAATTTATTACATAAATTCACGTAATTAATGCAATCTATAATTATATATATATATATATATAATTTTTTTTAAAATTATATATATATGTATATGTATATAATGTATTGATCAAGACAGACAATTTGTTGATTTATAGATATATTGTATGTATTATATAAGTATACTACTTTAAGCTTAAGAATACATTACATGAGATATTTAAAAGAAAACGCAAATGGCAAGCAGAATATTCTCACTTGATGAGACGATGAGTTTCCTTTGATTTTTCTTACTATTCTATCAAATCTTTTGCTCTTTCGTGCTCGAATGTAAAGAATACAAAAAATCCAATCTCGAAAAAAGGAAAATTAATCAATCTACGGATATATAGATTGTACTTTTTCAGAAATGAGACTCTCTACGGCGAAAATGAAAAGATAGAAATTCAACGATTAAAGACCAGAAAGTATTCGCTTGAGTTCTTAAATTCCTTGTATATTAAATAATGAATTATGTTGCCTGTAATAAAAATTTGAAAAATACGAACACCGTTTAGAGAAAAATAATCAAAGAGCTTTTCCCGTGCTAACTAGTATATAAGTTCGTAGATGCTTTAAGGATTATGTAAAAGCTATGTTGCGTGGGATTCTATAACAAGTTTTATAAAGACTGATTAGATAAAAAGAGATACATGAATGTTCAACAAATTGCAGATGAACTTGAAATTTAATTTGAATCCTTTACTTATACAGAAAGGAATTAACGATTAATAAAGGGAAATAACAAATTTCATTATACTACAGAACTTCAGAATTTTGGTCAATTAACGCAAAGATACACTTGAAATGATTTAAAAGCGATCATGCTCGGAATAATATTCTTCCATTCCTTACCGGAAAAAATGATTGCATTGAAGTATAGCTTACAATGTTAATTGAATGCATTGTATATTTGTGAAAATTTATGAATATATTATGTAGACAAGAAACATACAACTTCTCAATTGGTGTAATCATTGCTGTATCTTCATCGATACTTTTTATGTTACATATAATTATTTTTTAACGTATAAAAATACAAAAAATTATTCGCAAAACCCTTTTGTGTAAGTTCAATTAAATATGCATATTAAACTACAAGAAAAATGAACTGATCACAAATATTTCTTCCTCTTATTAATTATCTTTCATTATCGTGTTTATTCATATATATATATATACTTCATTTAACAATTATGTTATACCATGATATTATAATTACAGAAATATAGCATATGATTTCTTAATAATATACTTTACGTTTATATATAGATTAGCGTTATATCGACACCTGTTACTTTTTTTTAATAAATTTATAAAAATATTGTACGTTTAATATTCAAAAAGCTTGAAGCGAAGCATTTTCTCCTTTAATTTTATATTCATTGGATATCCTGTAAGTTAAATAAAACAAGTTACTAAAAAAAGCACATCAAATCATTTTGATGAATTAATTAGTTGTTTGAAACCTGGACACTCGATAATTCATTAATTTGAATCAATTATCTTTACAAAGAATTTTGCAATGCTACGTAGAACATTGTACGTATAATCTATAAGGTGTTATAAATCAATCGAATGACTATATGCATGTCAGAATAAATGAATTATATTATAGCAAAATTAAGTAGACAAGATTTGAAATTGTTGGGAAATTTGACAAATCAAAGAATGTCGATAGATGATTCCTCCTCTATTAACACTAGTTTTACAGAGCTCTAGAAATAATTGTTTCACATTATTTTATAAACATAACAAGACTGTGTTTGTCCACATTTTTTGCCATTTTCCAGTAATATATACACTCAAAGAAATAAATTTGGTAAATCATTCGTCAGAGAAGCAATTGCACATTAAGAAACTTAGCGTTGAACATTTAGTTTCGATTACTTGCAATTGATGCAGACAATTTTTATTTCGCATAAACATCCGTAAACTAATAATGAATATATACTTACTATGGGACAAATTCCGGGATGGTTTGCAATCATATCCGTGGTAGATCGTGTCGACGTCTTGCATAGGCACCCATGCAAGCGAAGAATCCAATAATTCCAATAATTAATCCAAGAATTAAAGCTAAGGTATCGCCGAAATCAAAACCGGTCGACGCCGCCGCAACATCGAACGTAGAGAAAATTGCAAGGATGTAAACCCACATTTTTGGCGATAATAAATATAATAACCTCTACAATAATATGTTTCAATAAATGGTACAACACTCTCGTACAACAATAATTGACAACATGTATGCGATTTGTTAAACTTACAAATTGCACTGCGAAATTACTATTTATTATTTGTTTTTTGCGTTTCACACACACACACCACACGGTGGTTAACGTGTTGATGACGCTCCACTAATTTGTGGTTGTTACAAAATATACATATATATACTATTATATATATACTTATCCTTAACTGTCCCTAACCATGGTTACTACGCCGCTAATTCGTGACGACTATTTAATAAATCTGAAGTATATACGAATAAAACAAAATTGATAACAAGGGACTGAATTTTATTATTTATTAGATAAAGATTATGCAAATACGCATTTTTATAAGATGTAGTACATATTTTACAGTGTTAAAAAAGGCAGGAATATGATTGCTGCGACTTTGATTGAAAATGTAAATAAAAATTATTAGAAAATAGAATAAATTGAGTTCTATTTCAGAACATAAGGTCAGTATACCTTTTTAAGTGTAAAAATCTTTTTATTTGATATATTATTGAGCATAAAGTGAATTATGTGAATAAATGGACAATAATCAAATATATACGCATATATTGATTTCAAAAAAGCTTGTTCAATGCGTTGAACGCGTAAACATAAATATTTAAATGAATCTGTAACAAAAGTACAATATGCTTTCGCGGTTTATTACATGCGGTACGATTTGTTGTTACAGCAAGACGTCGAAACTTTTCTATTGTTAATGTACAGTTTGATCGGTAATTGGTGCGGAGTCTTTCAACTCCTCGACCAATGAAAACACGTAAATCGCGTCGTGGCGTTGAGCCGTTCGATTTACGAATGTAGTGGTCGCAACCTAATTTAGTGACGATAAAGATGTAGCTTTGCTTACTGGGGGAAGTATAGAGACAGATATTATATTGGCGCGTATCGACCGAGTAAAAACAATTTTTTCCATCGTCGCTTATACATTTCAACAATTCAAATCAGGTACAGTGAATCAAATCGTGTGTACGTTTGTTCGTTCATTGGCCGAGGAGGTATCTCGAGTTTTCGTACGTTAGCGTGTACATTTCTAAGGAGATAATCGTTGCCGTTTTGTAGCCATTTTGCTATCCGTTGATAAATGCAAGGCATTTTCGTACCGACTGGTTGAACCGCGTATTCTTGTCACATATAAAATACGAATACCTGCTTACGAACATTTCCAAACATCTTCTCTTCGAGTACGAATCATTCTTACGTAGCAACCATGCAAATTCAACGAATCTTTTTCCTAGAAAGAACACGTCCGTGAGTCACGCACGGTGCAGATCCCTCAAACACTGGTGTAAATCTCTTTAAAAAGAAAACGGATCAACACTTTTCATTCTGTCGCCGAATGTTTCTCGTTAATCCTGTTTTCTTTGGTTCTTTTGTAGGATTACCGAACTATTTACATTCCTGATATTATTACACGCATATGCACAAACTTCTCATGCACATATTAGAAATGAACGAGCAAAAAGGAAATATATTTTTCTAGTGAACGTAACACCTGATGCAGAACTGTTGATATACTCCTTGCAAAGGTAAATTCAACCTACTCCGAAATATAATGGATTAAATGTTTAAATTGCTTTTAGCGTGAAAGGTAAATGCTTTGCGTACAGACAAATTAGCGATCTTTATGTATTTGATCATTATGTATCATTATGCAGATCTTTATGTATTGATGTAATTTAAAACAGTAATAACATTCAGACAATTTAAGAACTCCCATATGTCATTCTTGATTTATTAAAAGTGTTGAAAATTGAAAGTGTCTTGCAATGAACAAGGCACTTTTTATTTTGCATAAACATCCGCAGTCTGGTTATTAGTTATGTTGTGTTCTTGTTATTTTTTCTCGTTTGCGTAATAGTTGCTTGCTCCGATACTAATTGCGCGTTCAAGTTTTAACAAATTAATTAAATGAAATGTATTTTATCTTTTCAAGAACCATTCCTCGGTTGTTAATCCTGAAACTACCATGGAAATGTCACATGAAATATTGGATACTATAGAGACCAGCAATGATAAAAATATGATGGAAGTATTAACGGATGCCATTTCAGAGGAAAACATGGAATCCGAGGCTACAGAGGATTCGGCGGAAGTGGAAATACAAGAAATTATAGAAATAATAGAGGAAGTGGAAGAAGAAGAGTCTTCACAAGATGGTTCTATTGTGGAAGAAACGAAAATAAATGATGAAGACAGTGAGAAATGCATAAAACTGGAAAACGATCGATACGATAGAACTTCAGAGATGGAAGTTTACGCGTTTGAAGAAAGCGATTCGGTAGAAAAAATGGATAATCTACAGGAAACTGAGAAAGAGGAACAGTCACAGAAAAATAACAATAAACAGGTAATAACGTACGACGTGGACGAAGATTGGCAGGACGAAGATATGGAAGAGGAAGAAGAGTACGAACAAAATTCGGATTCTACAAGCCATTGCACAGAATTGTTACAGGAGCAAAGAATTCTGCATGGAGAAAAGAAATCTGTAAATAATCAAACAATTAGTTTTCCTCTACATACGAGTAGAACAGAATCTAGAGACAGTATAGACTCTATAGATAGGACAGAAAAGTCCAAGCTAGCTCAAGATTATAAGAATAATGTAAATAATGAAGAGAATGTTGATGATAGCGTAAATCATGAAATTGTAAAGAATGTCGAGAACAATCTATTATATACTGTCCTTGGTACAAAAAAGCAAAATTCTGTAAAAATGTTGCACCCCGAAAAACTGTCAGATACTCAATTTATTAAGGTGAACATCTTTCTAGTTTTCGGTCTTCGTTTATAAAAATAATTATTTTCTGCAACGACAAAATCAATGCTTTCAGATGGAGCAACTCGATGAAAATACTATACCAGTCGAAGGAACAATTTATTATGAAGGTGATAATATAGAGACTTTGTACGTAGCTCAGCCTGTGGACGAGAATGAACAGTTTGCGTATGACGCTGTACCTGTGGAACAAGATGAGCAAGTATGGGAGACAGCTAATATGGATACCACTGATCAACCTCAAGAAAAAGATGATTCTCAAGTAATATTATTCGAAATCAGAAATTTATATTCTCTTGTAACACAAACATTTCGTACTATCGCAGAGTATTAAACCTTCCAATTCGTTCCCAGGAGCAAATATTTTTACACGAAGATGAGGACGGTCAATTATATTTCAAGGACGATGCTGGAGTGTTGCAGCCGGTATATTTAACCGAAGATGGACATTATGCTATCGCAGAAAATAACGATGATCACGAGAATAAAGAAACACAAGCGAAATCCCAAGAAAATGCCAGACGATCGGAAGAAGAAGAATCTTATTCTATTCCAGATGCTGAAATAAAATCTCCTCATAGTAACAAACAGGTATTGTCAATCATTTTCGGGTTCTCACAGACTCTAACAATGTACACTACCTTCTCACTTTCTTTTTTTTTGTTTTTTAGAGTTCCGTGCTTTCCGCAGCTGATCTCGACAACGAGGATAACACGGTGACGATATCCTTAATAATATCCGAAGATGAGCACGGCCAAAAACGGACACAAGTCATTATTCCTACAACAGATAATTTGAAGTGTGACATTTGCAATAAAAGTTTTAAAACATCTTTCCAATTACTTCGGCACAATAGATTGAAGCACGCACGCGAGGAAGATATTACCACTAGAAACTTTCCGTGCGATCTTTGCCCTAAGAGGTGATTTTATTACGAATTACATATCTGCAATATCTTGGTAGTTCAGAGAAAGATTAGTTGATTTTTGTATACAGGTATCCGGATCAAAATTCATTGGCCCGTCATAGGAAGACTCATACCGGTGACCGACCGTTTCAATGTCTCGAGTGTCATAAGAACTTCCCGACGTCGACTGCTTTGCGTCGCCACTTGACACTCCATAATTCACAGTCACGACCACTGGCGTGCATTTACTGTGGCCGCCGTTTCATAGAAAAAGCTAGTCTGGTTAAACATGAACAGTCACATTTGGCTGCCGATCAGTGGACGCACACATGCGACGTATGTCATAAGTCATTCTCGCATGCGACTGATCTGAGTCTCCATAAAAAGTATCATGATCCGGATAAGAAATTTGACTGTGAGGTTTGTGGCCGAGAGTTCAGCCGATTGAACAATTTGCAGAGACATATGATGGTACATCAACAAGTACGTATGATCAATACGATCTTCAAGTCGTTAAGATTCCTCGTGTCTCAGTGCAACAGAGAAGGTTTTCATAGATTTTTTACTATTTCTCATATTTTCTGCAATTTGTACGCATCACTTTGAAATTACTGAAACTCAATGTTCATTCTTAAATACATTTTATCATGTATGCGAGCGTTAACGTTAATAAATATATTTTTTTTATAATTGTCCGCTGCAGCAAGGAGCTAATGAGGAAATACTCTCGTGCGATGTGTGCGGCATCACCTATAAATTTATGAGTTCATTGACGAGACATATGGTGACCACGCACATGAACCCGGAAAAATTGAGACAACAGGCGGAAGAGCAACGTAGGAAACGAGAAAATAATTACCGACGTTACCTGGAAAATCGGAAAATGTACGAAACACAACACTCGGGCGGATACGGTACAAAACGTAATTACCAACACACGCGAATGCTCAGCGAAAGTAACGATGAAGCGGCTTGATTTGTAATTTCCTAATGGATAACATATTATTCGAGAAAATCATTATGATAAGACTATACACTTCAAAGTGGAAGAATAAAAGGGAGTGTGGGAGAGAAAGTACCTAGAAGTACTGCGTTCAACGTAGTGATGATGTTTCTATACGATTTTATTCCTATAGTGACAGTAGATGTGCATTTAATTTAATAAAGATATGAACGATGTAATCTCTGTAAGACGTTCACTTATGTCTCTTTACAAAAATTCACAACGTATACTTACAGAAAGACACACACACACACACGTGTGTACGTGCGTGTGTGTGTGTATGTGTGTGTGTGTAATATATATATATACACGTCTTTTTGATATGTATATATATTTTAGATAATATATGTATTTACAAATACAAAATTAATTTTCATTGTACATCAAGATTTTAAATTGTAGATATTACTATTATTAGGAACGTTCTAACATACGTATATACACGTTGTATTGTACTTCTTGTATAATAAAAATTATATATTGCGGATCAGTATATTTGCAAAAAAATTGTCAAAACGAATATTGTTGTTTGAATTTTTATAAAAATATTTGGCGCTTGAAAACATCTGTTTCTTTTTCATTTCTGTGTTATTTATTAATAGGAGCTATCTGATCGAATAACGAATTGTAGAGTACCATGTATACTGCCTAAATATGTATGAGTATCTATATTGCTACTTCTTGAGCAATATCGATCCTTGAATTGAAACCATCCGGATATACCAACTGTTGCTATTTAGTATGTTTCGTTGTTGCGACATATATTTATATGTCACATGACAAATGTAAATAAGATACATACTTCCTGATAATATGTCGCGACGTGTATGTGTGTTTATATATACGGTCCCCTCGCGTATGAAGTTTGTTGTATCAGTATTTCACAATGAAATGAAAACGCGTGACTTTATATCTCTTCTAAAGTATAAGTTCTCTCTCTCTCTCCTCTCCTTTAAAAAATTAATTTTTCTTTAAATTATACCAGTAACAAGCGATAACAATAGAAAACGACGTCGTCAAAAACGAGGTAACGAAGAATGTGTCTGTTATTAAACAAAGTTATTAAAATATCTCAAGAATTACTTTAAGGTTAATTTTTTTATTCATTTCTACTTATAAACTATTTCAAGTTATTTTTCAAATAACAACAACGGCGGTGACGATAATCCAAAAGTGGAGTCTGTCAAATTTAATAATAATCTTACGAGACTCGTAGTTAGATTTTCGAAAATACATATTTTCGAAGAAATGTATTTCCGCGTCTTATGTAATAGAATTTTGTATTTTGAGTTGATATGTTTCATCATATCAAACTGTATATTTATATTGAAAATGTTTATTTGCTACAGATAGACAATAATAAATTGATCGACGTTACTTCCATTTCCAATGAAACAGAGTTTTTTTTAAATTGTTGACAATATGGAGAAACATGACGCATTGTTGCAAATACATTTGGAAAGGCCTATCTATGAGCAGGAAACTTTAAATGAAGATTATCATTACGAGAAACCTCATATATCAGGTACACATCGAAATACAATATTCCTAGGCGAATATATAAATCTACATGAAAAACTGATTTTACCGAATCGGCGCTTACAGTTGTGGATGATACAATAAATGCCTTCAAGTCTAAAAACTGGAAGAAATGCGTGACATCTATGATCCCATCGATAAATTGGTTGAGAACTTATCAATGGAAAGAGTCCATAACATCTGATATAATTTCTGGAGTGACCGTAGCGATTATGCATATACCTCAAGGCATGGCCTATGCGCTTTTGGCAAACGTTCCAGCCATTGTTGGAATATACATGGCATTTTTCCCTGTTTTAGTATATTTCTTCTTTGGCACATCCAGACATGTGTCGATGGGTATGGGAAAAACATTTTTCTTTATGATTTCGATAATAGAATTTGATTCGACGAAAACATTTGGAATTTTCTTACAAACAGTATGAGTATTTACCTTTTTGTGTACCATACCTAGGCATCTGTGCATTCAGTAAAATACTACTTCTATTACAGAAGAGTTGCACATAGTTCCTTTTAATAAGAACTTATTAGTCAAGCTAGAACAATGAAACATTATTGGCACCCATCAGGAACTTTCGCTGTGGTTTCCTTGATGACTGGGAAAACTGTGATGACTTACTCTAAACCACATGATATTATAAGCGCGAATGGTACGGAATTATTGTCCACTCATCCTGGCGACGTTTCATATGCATTTACACCCATGCAGGTAGCAACGGCTGTTACACTGATGGTTGGGATATATCAGGTAGAGAAAGCTTCGCGAACATCTACTTATATATTCGTTTTGAAAATGATCTACCACTTTCTATTTCTTCTTTCAGATTATAATGTATATATTTCATTTGGGGATTATAAGCACGTTGCTTAGCGAACCTCTAGTGAATAGTTTTACAACCGGTGCAGCTGTATATGTTTTGGTATCCCAATTTAAAGATTTGCTAGGTATCAAAATTCCGAAACACAAAGGATACTTCAAACTCCTTTTAGTAAATATATGCAGCATTCAAACAAATTCATTTCGATCGGACTGTACTAACAACAATGAATTAATTGAAAAAACTAATTTCAGACATTGATAAGCATATGTAAAGAGATAAAGAATACAAATTTAAGTGCTGTGATGATGTCATTAATAACAATTATCGTTCTTGTATGTAACAATGAATTTTTAAAGGTAATAATCGCTTACATATTTAAATACTAGATGCTTGTACAAATAATTATAACTTTTTGCTTTTCTTATAAAAGCCATGGGCAAATAAAAAATGTAGCTTTCCAATACCGATCGAGTTGATCGCAGTTGTGAGTGGAACTTTAATTTCAAGATACTTTGGCTTAACCGAAAAGTATAACATTCAAGATGTAGGTAATATTCCACTAGGGTACGTAATTATTTTATATTTACTAATTGTATATAGATATAAACATTCTTGTTATATAAATTTCAACATGTGACAGACTTCCAGCGCCCGAGATACCAACGTTCGAATTACTGCATCTTGTAGCAATAGATTGCATCGCTATAACTATGGTATCTTATACCATAACCATATCGATGGCTCTGATATTTGCACAGAAGCTTAATTACAAAATTAATTCAAATCAAGAACTCCTTGCGATGGTAAGATAATATATTAGTTTTCTCTGTATCTTATCCGTTATGTGTTTAATTTCTAAATATTGTTATAGGGCTTAAGTAACGTGTTCGGATCATTTTTCTCGTGTCTGCCAGTATCCGCATCGTTAAGCAGATCTTTGATTCAACAAACTGTAGGTGGCCGAACGCAAATAGCCAGTGTTGTATCTTGTTTGATATTATTGACTATTCTCTTATGGATTGGCCCGTTCTTTGAACCTTTGCCACGATGCGTTCTAGCATCTGTTATTGTTGTAAGTATATGAACAGTTTTGTTTCAGCTATTTTATAAATCATGTTTTTTTTTTATAAATTTGTTCTCATTCATAGGTAGCTCTGAAAGGAATGTTTCAGCAGGCCGGTCAGCTGTTAAAATTCTGGAAGTTGAATAAATGCGACGCAACCATTTGGATTGTTACTTTCCTGATGGTTGTTATAGTAAATATTGACATTGGCCTACTTTTTGGGATTATGATGTCGCTTGGAATTATTTTATTGCAAAGTATTAGGCCTTACACTTGTTTGCTCGGGCATATACCAAATACTGATTTATATTTAGATATAAGTCGATATAAATCGGTATGTCTTTCTCATAAATTCATTTGAGATACAGTCAGTGCGTAGCTATTATATAACTTCCATTAATTTTTTTCTATAATTTTCAGGCGATAGAAGTTCCCGAACTGAAAATATTTCAGTATTGCGGTACTCTAAACTTTGCAAACTGTAACTATTTTAAATCAGAATTGTACAGAATAATTGGAGTGAATCCACAGAAAGTCATAGATCATAGACAGAAACTAAGAGAAAGCGGGATTTACATAGACACGCAAGATTTAGAGGACAAACAAGAATTACGTTGTATAATCATGGATACGGGTGCTTTAAGTTATATCGATTCCAGTGGCGTGTTCATGTTGCAATCGATTATAAAAGCATTCGATCAGATCGATATACATTTCTATCTGGTAAATTGTACGATCCCTATTTTCGAAACCATAAAAAAATGTGATTTATATTTGCACGGCAAACTCACATTCAAGATTTTCGCGACGATACAAGACGCTAAAATGTACTTAGAAAAACAGCATTACTCGAAGTAGTATGCGCCCATTGCTGTACTTATTTTATCAATGGTGCAAGTGTTTATATAAATATATTTGTTTCTTTCTTGTTTATGTGATACTGTTATTAATTTAACGATACTTAAGGAGATAGTATTAAAAACAAACGAACTTCGAACACATAATAAAACGTAGAATGAAATGTTCATATTCGCGAACAATTGGAACATAACAAGTTGCGATTGATATTTCAATCTAGATAATTCCAGAGCAGAATCAATGCATGTACTTGTTATTTACTTTTACCTACCTTATAACTTGTGATATTGCCGACATATAATATGTACATTATGTTTTTATATATATATATATATATGGTATATATTTGTATATACATTCATACTTGTAGAAAAATTGAACGAAAATAATTATACGCATGGAATATAGTCCAAAGACTTTAATAAATTAAAGATCAAACTATAAAAATCTTTTGTTTTCTGTTGTTATGATTCAGGTATGCAGAGAAGAGAAGTAACAAAGCAATGTTTACCGAGCAGTCACAGATTGTTTATTTACAGTGATCACTCTATGTACAGAGTAACAGTTCCTGGTTACATTAGGTAACTCGCTGTCACTATTTTAATTTTTTGTGTTTTTATCATAGTTTGTGTTACTTCCTTAACAATCAAACAACTGACAGCAAAGTAACGTAAGTTCACGGCTGCAGCACAATACTTCTAGTTTCAAGGCAGTGGGACCTGCACTGTTGTTTGTATTACAGAATAAATACTCAAATTGTATGGCAAAACATTGTTCGACAATGCATCGTGAGGAAGTTACATAATTTAGCTATATCTGTTTTTCTCTCTAACTGTAATTGCTTCTCAATTCGATTAAAAGTATCGACGGTGTACGAGAATTAAGCAACACCGTACTTCTTCTTAAGAGATTCGGGCATCTCTGGTGGTGGTGGACGTGGCATACGGAGCCATACTTTCACAGCATCGTAAATAAACCATTGTGCCGCCGTCAAGGTACCGATCATGATAATTCTAGGACCAAGACCCTTCCATACTCCACCGAAACCAAGTTTCTTCAGAACATCTACCGCTGTTGCTCCCTTCTCTTGATTTAATTTCGACACGACCTGTATTAAGAAAATTTCGTAAACAATATTGTATCGGCGTATTAAATTAAACATAAAATTCTAGTCACGCAAGAGTTACACTTACAGAATCGGCAGGATGCGACACAACAGCGCAGAATACACCGGCGATATAACCAGCTGCAAAGGTGACGATCAACTGTTCACCTTTGGTGCACTCTAATCTTGGTTTGGGTACTACGTATTTGTACAAAAGCTCAACTGTACGCTCGAAACAAGCAAACTTCATCATTGTATACGGAATTTGACGAAGCCACAAAGGTACCAGCCCTTTGTAGAAACCACCAAGACCTTCTTCGGCGTACATCTTTGGGAACGCTTCTCTCAAAGTACTTGCGTAACCAGGCATAGTTTGAATCCTGACCTGTTTAGATAAAAGATACACAGCATATAGTAGAAGTCTTACAGTCTATGATTTACTAGGTAATGTCTGAATTAATAGTTGTTCGAAGAAACTTACAACATGTACGATATTGGACATGACGAGGCAAAGACGAGGATCGGTAGGAACAGTGTGGAGAAACAAAAGAACAATTCTGTCTTGTTTTGGATGTAGGAGTAGTCACGGGAATGCACAGATAATACAAGAGTAGTATCTGTTAATCTTTTAAAATTGTAACAGGGACAGTATCGATCTAACTGTTCTCTCTTTTTCAAAAACGTTAAGAAAGTTATTCGCATGCGTAAACGGCGAGAAATAATGAATAATTACTTTAGCAGCTTCGAGTGGAGCAAGACCGATATCAGCAAAGAATTCTGCAGACGCCGAAGAAACTAAGTACAAACTTGTTCTGTACTCGTAAGACATCTCTTCTCCGGCAAGGGCCGAGTAATATACTTTGAAGACTTCGTAAAGACCAAATTTGAACATTCCTTGAGTAGAATAGCCAAAGAATGTCGGAGCCCATCCTCTTGCCAAACCGCGAGCACCGTCTTCAGCCATTGTCACCTAATCGAAAGCATATGGTAAAAATATTGTCTGTTCTACGTGCTATATCTGTACAGTATTTTTAATGAAAAATAGTTTATTGATTACCCTGAATCCGTTGAAAACAGACTTGTATTTCTCGGGGTTCACTTGAATTCGGCACTTGACCAAATCCAGAGGTGTGACCATGGTGTGAGTAATACCGCATGATAAAATACCACCCAAACCGCATAGCATAAAGTATTTGTTTGATCCGAATTCACAGCTATCTACAGTCAAAAAGAAAAAATTTATTGTTAGCTCTTATCGTAT
This sequence comes from Lasioglossum vierecki, assembly GCA_028455595.1. Lineage (NCBI taxonomy): Eukaryota > Metazoa > Arthropoda > Insecta > Hymenoptera > Halictidae > Lasioglossum > Lasioglossum vierecki. The sequence goes on along the minus strand of CM052335.1, from coordinate 20,610,480 downwards.
TCTTAACTCTCAGCCATAATTATTAAAAAATTACATTAAATATAATTTTCAAACAGATGCGATTTACATAGTTCGACATTAGGGCAAGGGGTATACGGAACAGAGTCTAATTAATAGACAGTAGATCTTTATGCATTTATTGGATAAATGAGTAGGTGTAATTTAAAAAAATAAAACCATTAGTAAAATTTAAAAAGTCCTCTTACATTAATTTCGATCAATTAAACATATTAAGAAAGAAAATAAACTTCCGCTTCACTTTAGTTTGTTGCAATTCAGGTAAAACATGCTTATTTTGTTTTTGCTTAGTTATTGAAGGATATGTAGACATATAGTAGATATATGTTTTCTCCTTTTTTAGGGAATTACGAATTAGAAAATACGTTCTAATCACTGAAACCGTTAAATAAATCATAGGGCGAGGATTTAATCGATAAAAAGAACTCATTGATCAGCTGTTACTCCTAAAGCAACGTGCGGCATTGAAATTTGGCAAAGTATCAAAATCAAAGGGAATGACAGTACCACCTTGCCATTATCCAATAATAAACCGTCCAAGTACACCGGGATATTTTTAATCGGTTTCTCGGTCGCGGCCACTGTACCAATACACTATTATTTTTAATCGAATGTCAACCAAGGCTACGAGGACGACATTCAAACGAGTATTTTCGACAAAATGGCTGCCCTTATGCAACCCTTCGTTAACGTACAGATACCAAATATCACAAAATTGTTCGCCCGGTTACATAAAGACAATGTCGCAATCTCATTTGTCCATTTACAACACGAATTTCGGCAATTATATAAAAAAATCTATCCTCTAAGAATCCCGAACATCGAAAAAAATCGTAAACAGAAATTTATGAATTGATAACTGTAAAGTTTGCCATGCGGTGAAATTGTGATATTCGTTACATAATTTTACCGCATTAAAATGACAAATCGTTAGTCTATTTTTATAAATTTGTTCAATAACGATCGTTCGCGATTCTTTAGATTGGTTAATCGATTGAAAAAATTCGTATTTGCAGCATTTCGAAGGTAATACGCGCAAAAAATGATATTTTAGATTATGTAATAACATTCACGTGAGTGAAACAATGCTTGAAACGATATTGATTTATTTAACGATCGTTAGGTTTGCTTGCAATAAGCAGGTGTCAATGAGTAAAGATCTTTTGACATGCACAGTTAGGATAGGATAATTAAATTCATATTGAATCATGAATGGAATTCTGTTACACGGTATATTTCACGTGAAAACGATTTGCAAACTACTCACCGCCAGTACTAGCGGATGCCATCGCAATATTACGGTTCTTAACCAATGACTGTGATATTTCGTTCTGCCCCTGACATTTAGCTGTCACGAATAAGTTCGTTTTCGCTACGTCCAGTATTGAGGGCCACATCTTGGTCTTTGTCACTTCACCTGCGCACACCACCAGAAAATAAGAATTTCTGTGCAATAATTATATTAGTTTAAACTATTAGTTACGAAAACCTTCTGGGACTCGACTCTCGCCTCCGCGTTGTGGAAAAAGAGTGGCAGAGACTTCAATAATGGAATCCGTTTAGCGACACAACCCATTGATTACCATTTTATAGATAAGATATCGCAATTCTTCATGCAGTACCTCTGCCACTAGATGGCTAAATAGGAACTAGGGTAGCATTTCGAAATCCAATATTCTTTGTTGTTTTTCGTGTGGAAATATTTTCTGTATTATTCCGGACCCTCGTACGGAGCCCTTTTTTCCAATTTGGCTCTTTATAAACAATAATAGTGTACGTTTTTCTAGAAGAAATGTTTCCTGACGTCACACGCTTCAGCCAATAATTCGGCTAGAACCGAAAGTGCGAGTGGAACGACCTAATCGGACAACTTTCTGCCGCATCCTTTCGAATTCATTCCATTTGAAAAGTACTAACTGATAGTTAGTACTTTTTTTTTGTCTAGCGTTATCAGGTTATCAGTTACAATTGGTTACAATATCAGAGAGGATCTAGTTCCAACATTTCTCGTCATTAGCGTAGAGGGTATATGAAATTGAGTTGTTATGATTGGTCCGCTTCTATACCTCGTCTGTGATATAACACACACTTATATTTGTTTATCATTTGCACGTTTTCAACAGTGTTAAAATGATTTCAACGTTTATTAACATTCAAACTGTAAGACACGTTACAAACAGATTCCCGATATTTCTATGCCGTAATAAAAGCACCGAGACACAGACTTCAATTAATAAGACAACAGACATAACATCAGATCCAGATTTGGTAATATTTCATTGTAAACGACAATCAAATAAATGTTGCATTGTACTCTTTAATAGATAAGGAGGCATTTATTATTTATCATTTAGTTGCTGTTAAAATACATTATGACCATTCAATTTCTTTGCAGCCATCGATCACTGAGAACCCATTTAAGAAAGAAAGGAAGTTATGCGTTCTATGTAAATTGCAAATAGAACCAGATTATAAGAATGTACGTTTGTTGTCCCAGTTTCAAAGCCGACACACAGGTCGAATTTATGGGAAACATATAACCGGATTATGCGATCATAAGCAACAGAGGGTGGAACAGGAAATTGAGAAAGCGCAACAAGCTGGCACGTTTACGTCTTTAGTATATCGTTCAGCCATTAGTTTAGATATTTTGAATATGACATTCTTATTGTTTTTTACCTTGCAGGTTTAATGGGATTTATGACAAAAGAGCCAAAATACGTGAACGATCCGCCGCTGTTTAATCCGAATCAACCGATTAAACCACATCCTTATTAAATCAACAGTATATTATAATAATCTTATTCTTTCGTAATGCGGCATTGTCTGTGAATTTTGTAATATAATTTTCAGTTTAACAAACTTATCGAGAAATATGTACATATATCGTAAATAAATGTAGGTAATAATATTAAGTATGTTGAACATTTGTTTTCATTAAATGTTTAATGGTGGTTCTTTGTCATAGAATGTATCATCGTCAGGAGAAAAATGGACTAATTTCGGATCTATACCGAAAGAAGACAATATATCCATTATGCTCACCGATTGTCCATTTCTTTTCTTTAAATCATCTTGATAATCAGTGAGAACAGTTTGGCAAACTTTTGTCCACTTCTTTATATTATTCCGTATATCCTCAGCATTGTTCTTTGAACAGATAGTATTCGATTAAGTAACGAATAACATAAATATAACGTGTAATGTATTAACGTATTAATTAACATCATTTTTACCTTTTTCTTATATAATAATGTTGTTTTTATGTTATTAATAGATTCTTGCTTCTCTTGTATTCGCTTTTTCAATAATTCTAAATCATTTCGACATAATTCTTCACTTTGCTCTGTGTTCCTTTGATCTTTTGTTACTTCTTCAGTTAATCGTAATCTTTTGGTAGGAGGCGTTTGGAAAAGTGATTTTTTCGACACAGAAACTCTCCTATTTTGAAAACATGAAATATAAATGGTAATTCATGTAATCAAAGATACTTCTCTTGAATGTATAATTCAATGTTATTTACTAGACTGAGGATCTTTATGCATTTATAGCAAAATTGAGTGGAAAAAATTAACAACTGTTGAAAAATTTTAAGAAATTCTCTTCTATTAAAATCACTAAGGGATGAAATAACATTCGATTTGGTTTCTGTTTCTTGTAATCGATGCAGACAATTTTTATTTTGCATAAAGATCTGCAGTGTAGTTATTACTTACGATTCAGAGCTATTTGATTCTGGAGTATTAGCAATATTTTTAATACTTTTATTCCTAGGAGTGCTAAACGGAGAGCGAAATGGTTTATTTACACCTTTGCTATTTCTGAATGGTTTGTTGCTCATATTTCTGAAAATAAAATTGAGTATGGTAACTTAATATTTAATGTAACATAAATCTAAAAAGAAACGTGTTTCAATTTTATGAAACTTGAATATTGCATCCTTTTTCATAAATTATAAATGAAACATATTCATAAACAGGTACACATGCAGTTGCAAGTATATTATTATTATTATTATTATTATTATATGTCATTATTTAGATGAAAATTATAAATCTGAGATAATACTTGAGCGATTATTTACATACGCTTAAAAAAACATTAACATATTTTATAAAATTGAACAGTAACTATGTAAATATTTACATAATAATTAGTAGCGAAGTTTTTGACATCAAGTTTCCAATCTACTAGAGTACGCATGTGGCAACTCGTTGTTGTACTTACATGTACCCTAACCTCTAAACAGCAGTGACGCCGATTAAGCATAATTGTTACAGTAAACAAAAAGTATTGTTAATAGCCGTCTAAATATTATACATTTTACTTATCTATTACATTTATGATATGTTACATTGCGTTTACATAATTATAATGGTTCTACTAATCTATCAATATTAGAACTTTTTATTCTTAACCTCAGTGAGAAATATTTATTGTAAAAGTATCTTTGATTTTTCAGTGGCTATGGATATAAGACCGAATAATACGATCTACATTAATAACTTGAATGAGAAAATAAAAAAGGATGAGCTCAAGAAATCCTTGTACGCAATTTTCTCTCAATTCGGACAAATATTAGATATCGTAGCTTTAAAAACACTGAAAATGCGTGGACAGGCGTTCGTTATTTTTAAGGAAATCGCTAGTGCCACAAATGCATTAAGGTCAATGCAAGGATTCCCGTTTTACGATAAACCAATGGTAGATATTAACTAAATAGTTTAATATATTAGGTTCTCCCAAAAGTTTCTTTCAGAATGTGTTCCTTTAATGTTGCTAAATAAATACAAAAAATGCGGATAATCTTTATGTTAATGTTTTAGTACTTCCTGACATTTTTGAAGGGTGTAGGAACACATTCTGAAAGAAACTTTTGGGAGAAACAAGTAACTATTTGATTAAAATTCTATTTATTATAACCATTTGAATTTTAGAGGATACAGTATGCTAAAACCGACAGTGATATAATTGCAAAAATGAAAGGCACGTACGCTGAACGACCTAAGAAACCAAAACGTATTGTACCTGCGGCTGACGAAGAAGCTAAACGTGCGAAAAAGCGAGCCAAGGAACAGGCTAAACATTCTCAACAAATTGGTTATCACGCCGGTGTACCGCAGCATCCAGGTTTAGTTAACACAGCTGTACCGGAACAACCTCCAAATCAAATTCTGTTCCTTACAAACTTACCGGATGAGACTAGCGAAATGATGTTGTCCATGTTATTCAACCAGTTCCCTGGTTTCAAAGAAGTACGTCTGGTACCAAACAGGCACGATATAGCGTTCGTCGAGTTCGAAAACGAAGTTCAATCGGGAGCTGCAAAAGATGCTCTTCAAGGTTTCAAAATCACACCTTCTCACGCGATGAAAATTTCTTTCGCGAAGAAGTAAACCACACAATGTCATAGTTAATATGGAAATGTTATTAAGGAATGAACAAATGTGTGTGTGTTGTAACTGAAGTATTTAGAAATGTATGCAATGCGTAATTTTAATCATGAATGAAGATATTAGAAGCATAAATTTCAACCTTACCATATACATTCAAGAAATTACATGTACAAAATTTTATGTAATGTATACATAAAAAGGAACTACACACTGTAAATAGAAATTAAAAGATATATAACATTTTTCAGAAATACATCCATTATGTGTGGGGCTATTTTTTATTTAATTATAAAATATAATTAATTGTGAAGAGTACAAAAATTTATTATAATAATTCATAAACTTGTGCAGATATTTTCAAACATGTTTATCCATTGTAGCATATCCACATTAAACATAGTTAGAATACTTATAAAACCATATTTTTTATAAGCTGAAAAACGAATTGTTATAATTGTAATACGTATTACATAAAAAGTAGATTATTCGTACTTTCACAGAAAGAAAGATTTCATCATTCACGACCCTTTTGAACAATTACGGGTTAAAAAATATTGTTAAAACAATGTTTATTTTTCTGAAAGCTAAAGATTTTTTATTATATTGGTCCAACAACTACGTTATTGTACCAAAAAGCGGAAATACAAAATTAATTCAATATGTCCGCCATTACAGTGGCATCGAAAGATTCCAGATAGCTGCGGTTCTATTTTGTTTTCGGGGAGAAGAGATCAAAATCAGATTTAAATAATAATTTTCTAAAATAAATACACAACAGAAAAGAAGGATTTTATCCGCGGAATAAATTTCCGAAAAATATTTTTCCTTAGACAAACGATATCATAACTGTTTCCAAACTGTTGATTAAAAATCTAAATTGGCAGGAAAAAATCTGGTTAGACAATAATTTATAACAACTATGACTTGCTCTTTTATTGTTAATAACTACAATTTAATCTTTTTCGTATACAGCCTTTAATTAAATTAATTAGCAACGACAACTGTCTCGTATATACGTTCCTCCATATGGACAAGATATTTAATTCAATTAAACTTTTTTGATCTTGTTTCGTGGAAAGTAATTTTGAATAAATTCTGTACATAAATGAAATTAGCAAACATCTTGATAAATTGTCAAATACGCGTATTTATATCCATGAATTTTCATTTCTCTTTGCACGATACTTTCTACAGTATCTCAAAATCATCTCAGCATTCTCTCTCAGTGAACTGGAACTAAAAATGAAATCTTCCAGCAATATTTGCATATACTACTATATGGTTGATGTTTCTTCGTCAAATTACTAACTTCCGTCGAGCTTGGGAATATCGTATGCATTGCAAAAAATTTTTTCTTTCGATTTTCAACGAAAATAAATTTGTTTGTATATATCGGGCCGCTGAACGATAATTGTTACTAGTATATTTTAAAGAAATACGTTATTTTCCGTGTAGCAGCACGACATTTTGGCGGGAATCAGTTGGCGCGTTGTATGGGGTGTGGGAGTGGGAGTGTTTCTGGGGGCAGTAGACGCATCCGAGTACAGTCTCTGTTGGATCTTGGATCAGTCGCGTTTAGTCGCGTTTGCTCACGGATTACTGAGGGAGTGCAGCTGCGAACACAAAACGCGCGGGACAATATTGAAAGAGACATTAGAAGGAAATAGTTCATGCTGATCGTGTCCAGAAATAAACAGAAGATATTTTGATAGATTGGAAAAGGCGTGAGGCCGGTTTTCTCACAGCACGACACGCACGCCGGCTCAACGGTGGCCTTTGTCTCCATACACACGAGAAATTTGAGGTGAGCGTCTACCAACGTCTTTCTTCTCTGTAAATACTTTTCTTTATTGCTCGGACTTTGTCATCGATTCGAATGGAGTGTCGGATATATTTTAGGTGATATTTTTTCGAATTTTTGGGCAAAATTTACGGCTCAAACAAATCATTACTTACAGAGATATTTATTCATTTGCTTACTAGATGCCAAATGGGTTTGCTGATGGACGCTAACCACAGCTCTGGCGTTGCCATGATTTGTCGATTATGGCGTCTTTAGCAGCTATGCGATGCTTTCACATTTGGCTTTAACATCGTCGCTCCCTCGAATTATTATTGTTTCGTACTGAAATATTATGAAAAATGCTTGTTAATTTCTATGATTGTACGCATTTATTTTATGATTAGTTTTACGGTATAGATAATAAGGAGTAGGTTAATATTTTTGAAAATGGCGGGCGCGGAAATTTCAGAAAACATTCTTATTTTTACGAAATAATCCGAATAAATTAGAAACAGTGTTCTCGAGGTTGCATTAATCTCGTGCCGAGTAATTTTGTTATTTTTCTATACGAGAATATATTAATTTCGATTAATTACGATTCAATCGTGGTTCGATTGACAATTAGATAGCCGGTTATCTACGTTTTACGATGCTAAACACAAATACGTACATTCCACGCTGTAATCTGTTGCATTTTATTCTACTAGATATATTTTCAATTCTGTTCCACGCATTTCCAACGAATTCTATACATTTAGGTATTCTTTTTATCTCGCTTTTGTCGAATTATTTATTGAGAAATGGAGTTGAATGGTTTTATACCAGACAGTTGGAAGATCGATAACCACACGATATTGTATTTTCTGTTTTTACTCGTACACATTAATTTTCTGTGTCTTAAAAATGTATAATCATATTATTTTTTTTCTGTTCGCTCTCTCTTTCTCTCTCTCTCTCTCTCTTGGTTTTTTTAATTAATAATTTCGAAGATATCGCGCATACTCATCGTTAATATTGCATTCTAAAAAAAGAGTTCCCTTTTTTGTACAGTGATAAAAGGCAGTAAACATGTCAGATGAAAATTCATCTGTAGTCGAAGAACAAAAGAAGAAAAGGGGCAGGCCATCAAAAACAGATAAAAATGCTGCTAAGGAACCGAAGAAGAGGGGAAGGCCTGCGTTAGAGAAAAATAATGCGATGCGTGCAGCAAAATCTGATAACGAGGACGACGCATCCCCTACTCCTGTTAAAAAGGCTAGAGGACGACCAAAAGGTTCGCACAAAAAGAAGGTAAATTTTAATCGATCTTTTTCTATTACCATTTCTCGCAACGATTCAATATTCTATATTGTGTAGCCATCGCAAGGGATAAAGACAGGATACTTTGTGGACAGACGGATTTATTTTTCGAAATTAGGATTATGATACAGGATGTGTGAAAGGAACATATCAATCAGAATTATACAAAGTGTGAAGACTCTAATATAATTCTCGAAAACAAAGACACGTATACTCTAAATAGGTTCCGTGTTTTTTAAATTAACCAGGGGACGATTCTGTCCTCTCTCGCTCGACGAGGCGTCCGGGTATTTTCGCCGTACTCCCCTCGTCAAAGCAAGCGGCCAGGAACTGTCTCCAGAATTCGTCCTGAAGGTACTCTGTCCTCTCTCGTTCGACATGGCGTCCAGGTATTTTCGCCGTACTCTCCATGTCGAAACGAGCGGCCAGGAACATTCTTCTATTCTCTCTCGGCAGGCGTCCAGGTATTGTCACCGTGCTCTCCTGCCGAGTCCTGGGCGACCAGGAGTTGACCCGTTCTCTCTCGTTCGGCAGGCGTCCAGGTATTATCGCTGTACTCTCTTGTCGGGGTGCTACAGCTAACCAAGAGTGGCCGTGGTTTTTACCTCGTCCTCTCTCTCTCAGAATAGCAAATAGGCCGAGTCCCTCTACGAACCTCTTATTTATACGCGCTCGTTACTATCCGCGAACGCGAAAATCAACTACTCGGTTGTTAGGCGCGATTCGACTTTTCGCGCGCTCCCCTTACGTCGCTTCCTCATGTCGATTGCCTACAAATTATAATTCTAGAAGCTTTTAGAATCTTTTCGGTCCGACTTTTATTCAATAAATTCTATACATGCTACAATTGTAAAATATTCTTGGAACTTCCAGCAAGGATCTCCCAAAGTCCCTTCAGGAAGAGGTCGCGGTAGGCCGAAGAAGAAAGAAGAGAAACCAGAAAGTACTGGAGAAGAGGAAGATGAGCAAGAAGAGGAGGAAGAGGAAGAAGAAGAGAACTGAATATAAAAAATTTCAATGTATCAGTCTTATTCTTCGAATGTTTTTGGGAAGCTGATAAATTTAAAGTTTTTATGTTTGCTTTTTAAATCATAATCTGCAAAACTGAATAGCATGAAAAAATAGTTTAATTTATGAGAATTCTATTCTTGGAAAGTGAGAATGCACATAAATCTTGCGTTAAGAATGTGTATCGAACTTCGGTTTTTTAAAAGCATTTGTATTTGTCTGTAATTAATCTAATTATTTCATATTTTAAGCATTACAATATGAAAGAAATTTCAATGTTTCTTCGACTTCGCATGAACTAATTTTTAATTAGTAAGAGAATATATTTTTTTATGTTACGTAACGAAATTTATTGTCTTCTCTATTTGTATATCATAATTTTTAGAACTGAGGTTTTCTTAACAGACTTAATATTGTAAGGATTCGGGTATATCGTACACAAGAAATTGAATTAAACCATTTTAATTGAACTTGAATATGTAAACATTAACATTGTTCTTGAAGCAAGCATATGTGTGAATGTCAAATTTGTATTAAAGTAAATAAACTTGTAGAGTGAGTCTCTTAACTCTTATATTGTATACATGTATTTTGTTTTTCACTACACACTTTATAAGTTAAATGAAATTTATGTAACTCTGATTTTCTTTTTGTAACTGGATTACAGCTTCGAAAACATATCCTAAGTATCTTAAAAAGTATGATTAAAGTTTTAATTGTTTATACTACATATAATCTGTTTACACTATGAACAATAAATAATCCTTCATAATTAAACACTTTTAATTTCATGATAAAATAAAGTTTTTTCATCGCGGAGGAAACCGAATTCGAGAACGACATTTGAAGGAGTACTTATTGCCTTTCTATATATACATTATCTAATTATTTTAATTTTTTACGTTCTCAGATCTCTCTAGTATTTAAACACAGCTAAAACATCTTGTTCTATCGTAATACGATCTTGAAAAATTGATCACACTACTCTATTATCGAAGGAAAGGATATGAAAAAAAAATATACATAAATAATGTTCTAGTAGATAGAAAAAGTTTTACATTTATCTAAAAAAACAAACAAACTGTTATAAACAGCATACAATGAGCACTAACGATACAAAGAAAGTATCAGTCATTCTTTTTCTCTTTGTATTTGTCTATCATATGAAATCGTTTCATGAAGTATAAATTCATTTTATGGTTGTCGCATCGCAAGATAAGATAAAAGTTAATACTCCGATATTCAAATATGATCTAGAAAGTTTTGCTGTATATAAAATTTGTGAATTTCAATTTTTCTTTCGAATCCGTTGGGTTTATATATATATATAATACTACTATAATATAATATATATATAATATACTATATATATATATACAACCTTTTTAAACATTAAGTAAATATATAAATACTATTAATTTTAAATCTATGTCGATTTATAATAGAGAATACAAAGATTTGAAAGGACTATTTTGAAATTCATCAATGATTTCCAAAGAGTTCTGCATTTTCCTCTGTGTCCATAGACTGGTATCCTTGCTGTAAAATACATCGTTTCTACTAGATAGCATTAGAAAATAATTTGGAGTCGAGAAGTAATATGTATAACACGTACACGTCTTTGATGATTATTGTAACACTCTTCTAATAGCTCGGTTTCCCAGTCATCTTCTTCTTCTTCACCGGGATCAAAATTATACATTGGCATAAGTCTGTGCCTTAAGCGCTCTAACTTTCTCTTTCTCGATATAATTATCACCTTTAAAAGTATGCTATGTTATTAGAAGTATATACCGTACTAAATGTTAGGAAAGTGTAAAACAAAAAGTTTGGCTATAACAAAAAAACTGAATCTTTCTTCAAACGAAAAAAAATATATATATATATATATATCGTGGATCAACATAACTTGAATAATGATAATATACAAACTGATCAACAAAAACACAGAACTACGCTACAGAACTGTCAAAATACCTAATGTAGAAACACAGATAAATGTTTATCCAAGTATTAGAATCTGATCGTTACTTTTATTTTATGCTTTTTGTTTCTGTAAATGAAAGTCAGAGAAAGATTATGAGTTAAGTACAAAAGTGATATCGCTACCCATACCACAGCTGATAATACAATAACAAAGACCACTACACCGAGTGGTACAAAAATGTATTCTATTCCTTCCGGTGGGCCGAATTCGTCGTAAGCTTCTGTAGTTGTCGACACAAATATACTGGTGCTTGAAGTTTCAAAAGAAACTATAGTATTATTAGGCAACGACGTTGTAGATTTAGAAATATTCCATAGTTGTTGATTATTGCCATTCTCCTCGGTAGAATACAAGTACGGTTCAGATGATTCATCGGAAACATTATTCTCCATAGCAGTGGTATAATTTCTGACACTGTCGACCAGCGTCATGGATGTTACGGTACTTGCGACGCTTGTTAGATTCATGTCGTTCATCGTTAGTAATTAGATAACTATATTTAGTTATACAGAAAACATGATTTCAGGGAGAGAGAAAATTAAAGCACAAAGTTAGACAATAGAATCTATGTTACTTATACGCTATGAAAATTGAATTTTTTTAGAAATTATAAAACGTGACTTTTCGTTTACCGGTTTACTTGTGACTTGTTTACCTTGATCTACCAAAATCAGTGAACATAATGTGCGAAAAGCATAATGTCAAATGCTCCGATTAACGATGCATTAATAGATTATCATGTGTAACACTGTTTCTCATTCTGCGCTCGGAATATACATAATATACACGTGTGAGTTTATCACATATCTAGAATCGTGAAAGAGAAATCGAACGCGACAGAAAACACGTTTGTTGGATCGGACACGTGAACGAACAGATAATAACTATTCGCATCTTGATAAATTTCCATGGTACACTATCAATGGGAAAATACGATAAGAATTTCACATCGTCGGAGAATGTATCGTGATTTTATTTTTTTGTACGGATGTATTTCTTTCCAATCACCTTTCCTTGATTTTTGTTACCCAGTGAGAACGATTCTATCGGTTGCTTTTACGGTGAACTACCAAATATATTTAATAAATGCATTTACATGTTCTCGTCTCTTGATCTATGTATTTATATATGAATAAGTATCAATGAAATGAACTATTCCATTGCTTAAATATTACGTGTAGTAAATCATAGTTCGTTTCGAGAAATCACGTTCATGTTTTCCACAAATGAAATGCAGACAATAATTCTCTATCGTCCAGATTAACATTTCATTCCTTTAAATATCGCATTGCGTTTCTCTCTATGGACGTACTCAACGCGAGACGCAGGTAACAACTATCGAACCGTTCCTCAACCGAAACAGACTATTTATCGATGTCTCATCGAGATATTTTTTTCGTTGTATCGATTTTAACATCTTTCGTCGCTATCGCGATATTAGAGCAAGCGAAACGATTAATATCATTCAATTCGATTTGTTTTAAACACCTGTAATCATGCATTTGCCACATGCTATTGACCAATTGTCAACGTCATTATTATATATATGTTAGTTAGGAGTATAACTGATCACAACTTTTTTATGAATGGACCAAACGACTGTAAAGCTAGAAGAATTAGTTTTGTATAATGACATCTAATAAATATGTTGAAAAAATGCATTTGGTCGGAGTTGTGAAAAACAATAGTAAAAATTGATTTTTGAAACTCTTTTAGCCCAGATAGCCAAGCGACAATCGAGCTGAAATCGAGACCGTCGTGCTAAAGGCAGGTATCGGGAATTATACGGGACGAAGGTCGCTTGAGGGTGCAGAGAAAGTTTCCTGAAAACTGACTCAGGCACAATAGGACCGTTTGGGCTCGTAAAATTTCTTCGGCCCAAACCGAGAATAAGCTGTCGTCGGACCGACGGTCTCGTTTTCTGCCTTTGGACCTACGTAGGTCCGAGGGCAGAAAACGAGACCGTCGGTCCGAAGACAGCTTATTCTCGGTTTGGGCCGAAGACAGCTTGTCCTCGGTTTGGGCCGAAGGAATTTTACGAGCCCAAACGGTCATATCGTGCTTGAGTCAGTTTCGAGAATTTTGGCTATCTGGGTAGCTGGGCCAATAATTTGGTTAACTCGTATAAAATTATATATATACGCTCTGAACATTTCATTAAAATTATAGTTAATTGCAATTAAAAAGCGGTATAAATTGCAATTTTTCATGATTTTCGGCATATATAACTATTATTCTTTCTACTTTACATGCTTTAGAATTCGTAATCCAAATTTTCAGTACGTTTATATAATTTATACGAGTTAACGAAACACATCTTTGAAATTTTCGTTATTCGTTCTGCTGAAAATTTGTAAAAACTAATTTGTTGAATTAAAAAGAAATGTATAACACAAAATTATACTTATATATGAGTTATTTCGAATTTTCAAATTTTCAAAAATGGTCGTTTCAATTTTGTTATACAGTTCAAATAATAATATATATTAGTGTAACTAATTTTTGTAGACACAGCTTTTAATAAGATGTACACGCATTAAACCGATGTACAAATTAATTTGTATAAAAGATTTTCTTCTACAAAATGTATAGACAATCACCAGAATTATTTTTTAAAATTAAATTAGGCATAATGGAGAAATAATTACAGCCTTAACTGTGACAAATAAAACGAGTCAGTAAAATACAAATTTCAATACTTAATACAAGACTTTAATTTAAAAGTAAAAAATAAATTGTACATCACTGAAATAAACTTGGACATCATCATTTCATCATTTTTTAATAATAAAGTCAAGTGTTTTGCTTATATTATATTATATTGTATAACTGGATAATAATTCTCTCAATATCGAGATTATTTATACTTTGTTAAATTGTTGTAAGAAGGTACCGAGGAAATCCAAATTTCATTTCTAAATATTCCGATTGTCGTTGATTACACTAGACAATGATACACAAAATGATACTACAATATTTGTTTAGAAAAATATATTTTTGGGAAATTACATAAAGTAGGATCATTGTGTTTTTACATATAAAATGCATAATTTCCTTCTTTATTAATTTACCAATGCTCAGAATTATTTATGTAAAAAGTTCAACAATATCTCTCTAGAAGTACTAGATCCTACACAATAACAGAGATATTCAACATTCTTTTTATATTAAAAATAAAAATTAATAGAATCGCAATGGAAATTCGATTGATAAATACATATCGATAGGATAGAATCAAAACGAAAATATTTAACAAAAACAGAGAGATTACTTTACTAATACTGAAGCATAAAGAATATGCACAATCACCGTTCAAAATAGAAAGTTGCAGTGTAAAATTAACCTTACTTAAGATTCAACTATGTACAGACTGGAAAGAGCCAGTGCGACTGCATTTTCTTCTTTCTCACAGACGTGATACAAAAAGAATCGAATTTTTTTATAGTTCCCATAATCATTACAATAAATAGTTTTCATTGCTTAACAATGTTTGTGTTCGAGATATATTACAATTTTTATAGTGCTTACGCTATAAAATCATTTGTAGTTGATAATTATTTCCTAAATCTTAATATAATTAAGCTTTGTTTGTTGCCATATATCTCTGTACTTTGTGTGTCACATTCATAATTTCATTTAACTTGTTTTTAACAAGAGAACTGCGTGAAACACCAAACATTAATTGTCGTCCGATGACAGAATTTCATTCTTTTAGCATTGTACACCTGTTTTTGAAAATTACTAAATAAATGCTTTAAACTTTAACTGAAGCAAGGAACATAGTTCTGTCGCTTATTAATTTGTACTGCAAAAGTTTTTGGTGAATGCAATGCATTTCATATAGCGTGCTCATTATTAGAAACTTAAGTTTCCTTTCGAATTTTTCTTAATAACAATAAAATTATTTTTATAACATTGTTTCCAGCAGCTCTTTGAATAGTACAGATCTACTGACATACAAAGATTTAGGAATTCTTTAAATCTCTGTAAAAGTAAGGGTGTATAAAAAGTAATGGTCATCCGTTCTAAAAGTGAATCCACACCTTTAGATCGGTGGACATTTGTAAGAGAAATTTACCGCAAAATTGTTGGTAAAGTTGGTTTTCACACCAACACCTTCCATTCGTCCAGAAGAGAAAAAGTTTGAAAGAAGCCACATGCCGCAAATAAATAGTTATTCAGATAAAGCTGTTAAAGTTCTTGCAAAAATTTGATTGCGTAGAACTATACGTATAGACAAAAGTCTATCAAACTTTTTCTCTTCTCGATGAGTAGAAAGTACTGATGTAAAAACAAACTTTAATAATAATTTTCTATGTTATAAACAATTTTGCAGCAAGTTTCTTTTACAAATGTCCACCAAGCCAGGGGTGTAGGTTCACCCCTGCGACGGATGACCATTATATTTTATACACCCTGTACATTAAATGAAATCCAACAACACGTCCAGTATGTCCATTGCACAATTAAAAAGCTATCACCTGCGATGGATTTGTACAGTCCCCTATTGTCATTCTATACATAGCCATCTCAGTTATGCCATGATAGTGAACGAAAGCAGCTGCAATTACCAGTACATGGAAAATTTGGTGACTCTGAAACTACAAGACAAAACTCTTTTAACGTTGAAATATCAAACAACAAAAGAATCACATTCTTTTATCAATTTAATGTAATTCCAAAGATTACTTATAACACGATTTTATTTTTAAAGAAAGCATATTTACCCAAATATCGAATTTTCCAGGGAAAAATCGTTCAGGTACCCTTAACGCATAAAACAATGCTCCTAAGATATATAGACATCCCATTAATATTAACCAACCGAGAGATGCTTGACTAATTGCTTTAAACCAGCCTTCTGCAATAGCATAATGAACTGCTGGTATTACCTACGAAAGAAATGATCGTTTAAAAAATACAATAATGTATAAAGCAACAATAAAGAAAAGAAGATTTGTAATTAATAAACTGCAGATCTTTATGCAAAATAAAACTTTTCTTACCTGAATTCAAACAAACTGGAGTGAAATGAAATTTTATTTTCTTCCCTATTATGTTCAGTAGGTTGAAAATAATCTAATGTTTAAATTTTCCAAATATTTTTGCTATTTTAAACCACACCTACTCGTTTTTTTCATAATAAATGCATAAAATCCGCAGTCTAATAATTTCAAACAAGTAGCACAGATATGACTTACCCCACTAAGACCAAATCCCATAAAAACTCCTGCTCTCAATGGTCTATAACTTGGTTCGCCGAATCGTTCCCAAAGCGAGACAACTATACTCGTTACGCCAAGTAGTACAACCACGGACAAGTAAATCAACTTCGGTTGATAATCACAGTAAAACCCATAGTAAAGCCATGGTACAAAACTACCCATAATCAACATGGCTATTCCACAATAATCTAATTTCGAAAATAACTTTCCAACGCATTCACTGTGGCAGTGTACTGTGTGAAAAGCAAACGACATTCCCAAGCACATTATAGCACCGGCGAAGAAGGTACCAAATACCAATTTCTCTTCCAGTTGTATTTCTATAGGAGGTTGCGTTACAAAAAATATTGCTATGCCAATGAATGCCACACATCCTAAACAACATACAAATCAATTCGTTACAAATCAATGTAATCAATTTCTAGATAAATATATTCTTTGTGAATCGAACCCTGGAATCTTTCGAAAAATTTCTGCAAGTACGCAGAATATTTTGGTGGTGGTTGCGAGAAAGATCCCAAAGTACCATTGCAGAATTAAAACGAACATTTACCAAGTAAATGAGTCCAAATATTTCCAGTTTCCGTATGAATACGAAATATACTTTTAAAACAGGCATAAAATGATGGTAAAGGTGGTCTGTGACCAGCATGTAAGAAATCATTGTCTTGTAGCCATCTTGGAAGATTTCTGAAGTGACATTGTTTCCATGATGCTTCCCACACCTACAATTAATAGTCAATTATTTTTATTATATGAACTAGTTTCAGAAAATTGTTTATCTTTGTTAAATAATCGAAATTAAATCTCATTGATAAATGCCCAATTTTTAGACGTGTACAAGAACCTGAAAACATGGAGTACCTGATGGTCAGGATGGGTCGGGAAGGCCACATAATATTTATAACATTAGTATACTAAATATTTATAAACACATTAATGTAGTGTATACCTTGCGAACAAATTCCTCTGCCTGTTCAGCAGCATTATGTGCCAATGCACCAAGATCAATTTCATCGCTCAATACCCCAGCTTTGAGAACCTCTGTCATCTGCAACATGTTAATAAGTTTTTCAGTATAGAAATTCAAATAATGATCATAATCTTGCAATTTCGTACCTCACAATCCAAAAGATGATCATCCTCCGGAGTCGATGGCAATGGACAACCGACTCCATCTTCCTCTTCTGCCAAACAGCTTGCATCATCGTCGTCTAATAATTCTTTAACTTCATGTAAGCCCGGAACTTCGCTATTCAACGATACACGATCGCTCCATGGAATTCTGTGACGAATTCCCGAGTCCGTTGCACTAATGTCATTGTTTCCTTTATCTTCGACAATGGCATCCTCGTATTGCGACATATTCTAGACTTGCGATTGCTTCAAGTTTCTAAAAATATTGTATAATAAATTTGTATAATTTTGTATTGTATAATCATTTTGTATAATAACATTTAAAATAATTGGTATCATTAACAATTACACAATTTAGAGACAATTAAATTTCTTTTTAATAATGACTGAACGAACACTGTGTTATATACTAACTTGAAATTGTAAGGAGCTTAGATTATGCAATTACATAATGATTTAGTATGCAAGATTTTTAAGAAACAAAATTATGAGGTTGCCGAATGTGTAACGATCAACTATATAGATATATGCGGAATGATTTTAATGAAATATTAGCAAGTTGAAAAAGGTCACGACCTCTTATATAATGAATTACGATAATTATGTCCATACGTCAACAATTACGAGAAAGTGTATGTTGAACGTAGTTCTCGATTGATTCTGAGAAATTCTGCACGATCTTTCTCAATAAAATAACAAACTGTGGTTAATGCGTCGTATACACATGACGGTTTGACGGATGGGATTCATAATAAAAGCTGCACACAATACGATGATAACAGTTCCGTAAAGTACAAAGTTCGATTGACCGAGCCAATAGAAGACATGTACATACTTAACATACCCGTCGCAAGACAAATCATCAAACTTTCGCATCTACGTTGAACAATATCGAAATTTCAATATAGTAACTGGATAAACGGTTCAAAACATCCATTCAATTGGTACAAATTATTTTATGCAACTGCTAATTTTCAGTTGTTCATCGCTACGACAAGAGTCGAGAATAGCCGAGTACTAGCTGGTACTAGATACCACGTGTTAACATTTATACATATATACTACCAATCTTAGTGTGTATATATATAAAATACAATTTGTTATCAGTACTTGCCGCTTTACGGAAAAACTGTAATGTATACTCTTTAAAAAGATGTTTAAACTGTGTATTAATTACAATTCTTGTAATATTAATATTGTCTTTATTAATACACTTTATACCTTATATACGTACGTTTAAATCAAAATAGAGGATCTCAAAAGTATTGAAATAAAGTTTTTGATTTTCTAAACTAATCTCACAAACTCGAATGACTAACTCAATGGAACTAACGACTTGACAAGTAACTTTTTATCTATGTACTCTAATTTTTAGCTGTATCAGCCAGTATCAGCACATATTACTAAATATATGCAGAAACTAGACATAATATATATATATATAGAAACAGTTTCTGGTAGAAATGGTAGGTTGCCGACCAATCAAATTCGTTTCCTGACCTCTACTAGTTACATATATTGTTCTTATTGGCGTTTATATTACATGTGATTACATGCTATTATATGATTGTATGTGTTTCTTAGAAATTCGACACTTAAAATAGTGCACTATATATATATATATATATATGCACTATATATATACATATATATATATAACATAAAAACATAACATAAAATATTTTGTAACACTAAACAGAAGATGAGTTCTTTGAGATAAATGTAATTATTATAAAATAAAAATACGCTAGACATTTTTCTAGTAATTTGAAAGAACGAAGATGCAAAGAAGTTACCCACTTGTAAATAACCAAAACATTCTCAATTTACTAAATACATAAATTTGTTGCGTATGTACATATGTATACGTAAGTACATACATACGTCTTGTGTAAATATGCATATTTACACGTGAAATTTTGCCGGATTTGTTGTTGCTACGTGACTCAAGTATGTGTACGTGGCATAACTTCATCATTTTTGTAAAAGTAATATTTTTGTAATAATGACAGAAATAGAAAATAGATTATGGTCAAAATTTATGTACATTGCAATAGTTGTTGCTTCGTATTGGTAAGTATGGACACATTCAAGCAAATTTCTTTTTCTAATATCCATTTTTTTACACACAGTTTGATTGTTCTTTTTTCCAGGGTAGTCTCCATACTAACAGTATTTATAAACAAAGCCCTTTTATCCGGTGATACTATAAATTTGGATGCGCCTCTTTTTGTAACATGGTGTCAATGTATAATTAGCTTAATTATTTGTGTAATTCTTAGTAGTTTATCCAAATGGTTTCCAGAATACGTTCGGTTTCCCAATGGAAATCCGTATTGCAGAGAATCTCTCCGGAAGGTAATATTTTTAATTAAACTATTATAGACGATGTTTAACAAGATTACAGAATATATTATGGTATAATCGTTGTTGCGATGTTTGTAGGTATTACCTTTGTCCCTTTTATTTACTGGGATGATCGCAACTAACAATTTATGTTTGAAATACGTTGGCGTTGCATTTTACTACATAGGACGTTCATTAACAACTGTATTTAATGTCGTTTTCACCTACCTCATACTCGGTAAGGACTACTCTACGAAAGATTATAGATACAATCGATATAACGGATTGTTGTAATTTCACAGGTCAAAAGACTTCTACAAACTGTATTGCTTGTTGTGGATTTATTGTCCTCGGTTTCTGGCTGGGTGTAGACCAAGAGCATATCGCAGGTTCTTTATCCGCTTTAGGAACGATTTTTGGTGTGCTCGGATCATTAACACTTTCCGTATACTCCATCCATATGAAACAAGTGCTTCCTAAATTGAACCAAGAAATTTGGCTACTTTCTTATTATAATAACGCGTACAGCGTCATTATATTCCTTCCATTAATGATAGCTAATGGAGAACACGTTACAGTGTATAATTACGACAAACTTGGATCACTAACATTTTGGTCTGTTATGATGGTTGGTGGTATTTGCGGGTTTGCTAATGGTTACGTTTCCGCGCTTCAAATCAAAGTGACATCTCCTTTAACACACAACATTAGCGGAACTGCTAAAGCTTGTGCGCAAACAGTATTGGCAACTTATTGGTTCAATGAAACTAAAACGTTTATGTGGTGGTTTAGTAATATGATTGTGCTTGGCGCTAGTGCAATGTATGCTAGATTAAGACAACTTGATTTAACTAGAGGGTACAGAGAGGAAAAACAGCTGTTGAAAGCATAGTAAATAGAAAAAAAGTACATATTTTGTGTATGTATATACAAACCAAGAATAATCTCACTAGCGTTTACAATATTTTACGCTTTACTGTATAAAAATTTATAAAAAGAGATAAGTCCCGACGGAGACTGAACTTTTTTGTACAATAAAAAGTTTCAGAAATACACGTAAATTTTAATATCTCGACGAAAGACCTCCTCCTCTACTGTCTGAATGACTCGACATCGAATCTTTCCGTTTTATGATCGCGTTCACGCTTTTCAATATTAAATCTGTATCCACATGCAAGGCTGGCACCATCAAGTTCAGCTGATTTCGTATTAGAGTATTCACCGAATGTTTCTGATCGCTTTCCACGGCGAGTCCATCCGATAAGAAATAATACCTTGAAAAATAAGATCAAAGTTTTATTCGAGTGATCATGTTTTCGAAAATTACTTCATATAGATTTTGTACCTTGGATATTCTATAGCCTCGGAAACGTTTAATTCGCGCACAATAATACTGTACATTAATTGTCCTATGATCAATGGATCATCGGTTCCGAACGCTCCTCTTAATCCACATAATGCTTTGTTGCTATGGAAAATAATTGGAGTAAGCATGGACAAACTATTGTTCGTATCGCTTTTATCCAGCAAGAAACCAGCATTGGACATGTATCCGAAACCGAACGGCGAACTAAGTCCACTGTAATAAACTTAAAATAACTAGAGGTGTACGAGAACCCGAAATAAATAAGTGGTCTACTCGACAATTTATATAATATATTTTTGATACTAACGTTATGATACAAACGTAAAGATCTTCCCAGTCCATCGCCGTAACTCCAGTGTATTTTTCCTCTTCGACTATAATAATTATTTCCAGTTATAATATAATAATTTACCAGTTATAATGTAATAATTTGCACAAACCATTTTGTCTTAGTTGCAATGGAATTGAAGTTGAGCGTATCAATGCTTCGGCTAGCCGAATTTGTGCGTCTATCGTAGAAGCATTCTCTGTATATATATTTAATTTTTCTAACGATGCTATCATTGATTCCAACAATATCATGTGCGGAGGATAATATATAGCATATTTATGAAAACTGGATTTCCTCGCTGGATACAAAAGAGGCTTATAATTTGACAATTGTTGAAGCAGCTCAGGAAGCTCATCTTTTTCATGAAACAGTTTCTGCGAGAAAGTTCCATTATACAATACTATGGAAAGACAGAAACATTTTCATTATGACAATTTCTTGTGAAACTATATAAATATATACTATGTACAAACCTTTAGAACTATGTTGCGCCACAACACTCAACATATAGCTAAGTTCTTGTAACTTTAGTATATCGCCGGCGCTAAGGTGTCCGTATAAAGTTTCATAGCCAACATGTTTTGATACATCGCTTGCTAATTCTTTGGATACAACGAATCCCTCTTTAGCTAGAGTCACAGAAGGCTTGACGATCTCGCTCCATGGTAATTTACCTTTTAAGCTATGTGCATACTCTAATCCTTTTAAAACAGCTGGCACACGTATTCCACTCTGTTCGAAAGTACCTAATTATACAAATGATGTATTTTTGTGAAATTGAAGAAATCGACTAAATTAGAAATCAAATAAATATATACCTTCAACAGTATTTGTGGCAAAATCAATAATAAACGGTTTTGTTCGCTCTTTATGATTATATATCATAACATAGCCACCCCTAAAATTATAATTGTAAAAATATAAACATAATTAACGAAATGTTAAATATTACTTACCCACCAAGACCAGTCTTATGCGGAGCGACAACTGTCATACAGATTGTCGCTGCTACAGCTGCATCTACAGCATTACCACCTTTTCGTAATATTTTAGTTCCAATTTGTGAACAATTCGCGTAATCGGTTGCAACAGCTCCATGGATAATAGCTTTATCCTAATATAAGATAAAATGATAAGCGATATACAAAACTTAATTCTTTTACTGTACTATTTAACGTACCTGAGGAGTTTCTTCGGCATAAAGTATTTGCAAAATTAATGTTGTCGTAATGGAAATGGTCAAGATGGTGAAGCAGCTTATAATAAACTTTAAACCGTCCCCGCAGTACATGCTTAACTTATGTTTATAATTTCTGCTCTTCGTCAAAGGACATTCTTCCGTAGGACCTTTTAAAATGAAAATTGATATATAACGCAACAGGTTGTTTTTATTTTCTATGAAAAATACCATTCAGAATTATTTTCTGAATAGAGTGTTAATAAATAGTACAGCTTTTCATTCTACGCATTTTATAATATAATGAAAATTAATAAGTTGGTGGTGTGACAGATAAGGTTAAAATTGAGAGTTCTTAATTTATATATTAGAAAACCATGATTATTGTTAGTATAAACATAGATTCAAGGATAGTAGTAAAAAAAGCGAAGCAATTAGTTGCTACTATATGGAATATATTTATTAAAAATATAATATACAATTAATGAATGTTGATCGAAGTATTTAAGTATTTAAATATTGTTAACGACAAGGTTATGTGTAAACAATTAAGTATTTGAATTGTTTACTAAAGTAGAAATGATCAGATTGAATAAATACTTACGAGAATTATTATAATGCATTATGAATGTAGAGGCTGATTCGAATTAGAAAGAATTGGATGTCAATGGGACAATATACGTATACCGTTGTTTAGAAAATATTACGTGCATCGTGTTTGTATGTATAACTGTAAATTTGCCCTACTTTATGCATTGTAATTTCTATATTAAAGAAAACACACTATTTCATATAAACTTTATATTATGATTTAAACATTTCTGCTTGCAGGTGTATATTTATATATTTACAAACAATTTATTCTTGAGGAAGATATAAGAAGAAAAACGTATGGAAAGAGATATGCACATTATTTTTGATATACAAGGTATACAAAAACATTAAAATGAACGTTGATATAATAGAAATGTTGAAAGAGCCTCGAATGATAAAAGTATGTGGACCGATGGTCAGATATAGCAAGTAAGTTATGATAAATTTAACCCTTTGCACTACTAAAAATTGCTGTATCATTATTCAAAATATTGTTTACATTATTAAATAAATCGATATCTAATCAATTACTAAACATTTAAGTATTGCACAATTATACTAAATTCATATCCACAAAATTTCAAGAATCTCATAAGAAATGGAAATATTTTAGCGAGAAAGAAATGTTTAATGTTCCAGTTAAAATAACTGCAAGTGCAAAGGATTGATATATAGTCTCAATTCTTACTGAATGTGAAATAAAGTAATTTTTGTTCGTCAGATTGCAATTTAGAACTCTGGTGAGGCAATACGATTGCGACTTATGTTTTACACCTATGATCCTAGCTGACTCGTTTGTTCAATCCGATAAAGCTAGGGACAATGATTTCACCACTAATAATGAAGATAAGCCACTCGTTGTCCAATTTGCTGCAAAAACTGTGCAAGATTTTCTTATCGCAGCAGAAATGGTTTCGCCGTACGTTTATTTGTTCGAATACTTTTTATGAAGATCCATAGTATTTAATAAGTTATTTAATTGTTATCGGCAGGTACAGTAATGGTGTTGATCTAAACTGTGGATGTCCTCAACGCTGGGCAATGAAAACTGGTTACGGCGCTGACCTGCTTAAAAAACCAGAACTCGTAAAAGATTTAATATATCAAGTGAGAAATAGGATACCGAAACCTTTTACCGTATCTGTGAAGATACGCTTACTGAAAGACATTAAGAAAACTGTTGAATTCTGTAGAATTCTTGAGAAAGCGGGAGCCTCTTTTCTCACTGTTCATGCAAGAACTCCAGAAATGAGGAGCGAACCGATCGATCTAGATAATTTAAAATTAGTAAGAGATAGTGTGAAATTACCTCTCATCGCTAACGGGGATGTGAAAAATTTGAAAGCTGCTGAAAAGCTTTTTACAGAAAGTAACTGCGAAGGAGTAATGTCTGCGCGAGGGATCTTAACAAATCCAGCCCTCTTTTCTGGACATTCGGTTACACCTTTGAGTTGTGTGCAAGACTGGCTAGACATTACATCAATCATGCCAACTCAATTTCTATGTTTTCATCATCACTTAGTATTCATGTTAGAAAAATTACTTCCAAAGAAACATAGAATATTTTTTAATAATTTACAAACTAAGTCAGCGGTGTTGGAATTTCTAGACGACTATTACAGTATTAGACCAAATATAAATCGTAAATTATCTGAGCTAACTAATTGTATTTTTCATACCCCAATCGCGGAATGTAATAATTCTAATACAGAGGAAGAAGACGATCAATCTGTGGATTTTTTGGGAAATATATTTTCAGAATAATTATCTATTTGTCTTTCTTTTACATGCACTTATTGGAAATTTTTGTACGATAAGACCCCATATAACGCAAGAATTTTGAAACTCGAGAAAATGAAACATTTTTCACGTTATAAGGGGTCCTTCTGTACTCAATTTTAATTAGAATAATTCAATTTCAATACGATTGTATAAAAATTGTAACTTCATTCAATCTGTTTGAATCTGTTCAAATCACTGATATATATATATATCAGTGGTTCAAATCAGTTCAAATTGAATGAAATTAGCTTCGTATTATGGTTGCTAGGAGCGCCACAATCCAAACACGATAAAGTTTGTCGTTTCCTAACCGCGAAATTTCATTGTTTAATTTATCGTTCGTTAAAACGAGAATTGGAACTTACTTTAATGAAAAACAGTGTAAATAAGTAATTAAATCTAGTATTCCCATGTACCGAAATGAAGAATTTTGAATTGGCTCCATACAACTCCTGTGTGCTAATACAAAATGGTAATGTTAATAAAAATTCGTTTTAAATATAAACTAATCCACTAATTTTTTACGGAAACTTCATTGTATTATCGCCATAAAAGTACAATAATATCGTATTGTAGTTACGTTTTAATATGCACAATAAATTTTTCATACAATCACGAAAATACTTTCCCTATGGATACATATGTGTTATTTATTATTATTATATGTTTTGAAAAAAGAATATTAATCTGTTGTTTATCTTTGTATATAAGATTCGATCTCTGGCACCTAGCCAAAGAGGCAAACGTCCATTGCTCTCTGATATATCGAACAATGCGTCTCTATCTCCAATTGTACCGCAAGCATATCCGGTGAAGAAAAAGGTTTGCCGTAACATAAAAAATGTAGAAATACCAGAATACAAAGCTGTCGCGCTTTCGGCAGACGATGTACAAGCAACTCAGGAAGTAATCTCTGAACATGTAAGCCTTTTAATATAATTAAAAATAATAGATACATGTTCAATCACAGATCGTTATATCTCATATGGAAGTTCATTTGAGTTTATAGGAAGAAAAAGTAAAGAGACTGCTTAGTAAACCTTTCAAAATTCCAATTCCTGGTTATCAATTGTCAGGTCGTTCCTTGGGAATACGTTTGTCTGGTCCGCGTAGACCATTATATGATCCAGAAGAAGCTAATGCTCTTATTGTTTATTCACCGCCAGAGATATCGGAACATGACAGATTGAAATTAGATACGTAAGTATAAAATAAAGAATCACAGGACATAAACCTTTTTAGTAGCCATATACTGAACACCATATAACGAATTCTATTCTTTTATGTTACAGAACTAAACAACTTGTACATGTTGTGGTAGATCCGTTATTATGCAATATTTTAAGACCTCATCAACGCGAGGGCGTGAAGTTTATGTACGAATGTGTAACTGGAAAGCGAATAGAGGATGCTTACGGATGTATTATGGCTGATGAAATGGGTCTTGGAAAAACTTTGCAGTGCATAACTCTTCTGTGGACTCTATTGAAACAGGGTAAGTAATTTTAGTTAGTCTCATTCAATTTGCTTTGCAGCAAAAATTATATAACACTATTTCACAGGTCCTGAAGCTAAACCGCTTATAGAGAAAGCTATCATCGTTGCTCCAAGTTCTTTAGTCAAAAATTGGTACAACGAAATTTTCAAATGGTTAAAGAACAGAGTCCAGCCGTTAGCCATCGATGGTGGAAATAAGGCAGACATTGACACGAAACTTACAGGTTTCATGAAGACTTACGGGCGTAGATGCGCTAATCCCATTTTAATAATTAGCTATGAAACATTTCGTTTACACTCGCATGTGCTTCATCAAGATGAGGTAGGATTAGTGTTGTGCGATGAAGGGCATCGTTTGAAAAATTCCGAAAATCAGACTTATCAAGCGCTTATGGGATTGAAAGCTAAAAGGAGAGTACTGCTTAGTGGAACACCTATACAGAATGATCTGTTGGAATATTTTTCCCTTGTACATTTTGTTAATCAGGGAATGTTGGGAACCGCACAGGTACATTAACCGACTTGATATAGAAAATTATAAAAGTATTATCTTAAGAACATTATTACACCGTTACTATTATTCGTCAGGAATTTCGCAAGAAATTTGAAATACCAATTTTACGTGGCCAAGATGCAGCTGCGACAGATACAGAACGCGCGCTCGCTCAAGAACGATTAACAGAATTAGTAACCCTAGTTAACAAGTGCCTTATCAGACGTACCAGCGCCTTACTTTCCAAATACTTGCCCTTGAAACATGAACTGGTAGTTTGTATAAAGTTGGGTAAACTACAGACTGAACTCTATAAAAACTTTATACACAGTGATATTATTAAAAAATCGATAGAAGGTTTGTGAAACTTCTTATGCAAACTCTGACTCTTTCATTTTTGCTGGTGCACATTCCTTTTTCCTTTACAGAGGATTCCGATGGTTCCAAGAAAGGGAAAAGTCTTTCTGCTTTGGCAGCCATCACGCTTTTGAAAAAACTGTGTAACCATCCTGATTTAGTCTTCGAAAAGATATTACAACGGTCGGACGGATTTGAGAACGCTTTGAACTTAATGCCGCCAAATTATAATGTCAAGTATGTATTTTCCAAGTCAATTTTACGAAACAGAAGTTTGAGAATAATATACCAACATTGTTCAACTGTTATCAAGTTGTATCTACAACAGATTCATGTAGTCGTGATTTTTCTTTCAGAGAAGTTTTACCGGAACTGTCGGGAAAGCTAATGGTACTAGACTGTCTTTTAGCATCTATCAAGACAACAACTAACGATAAAATTGTACTTGTGTCGAATTACACGCAGACTCTTGATCTTTTCGAGAAATTGTGTCACAAACGTTGCTACAATTACGTTAGACTCGATGGTACAATGACTATTAAGAAAAGGGCGAAAGTAGTAGATAAGTTCAATGATCCAAGCAGCGACGATTTCATTTTCATGCTCAGTTCGAAAGCTGGCGGTTGCGGATTGAATCTTATCGGCGCGAATCGTTTAGTTATGTTCGATCCTGATTGGAATCCTGCGAACGATGATCAAGCTATGGCCAGAGTGTGGAGAGACGGTCAGAAAAAGCCATGCTTCGTATACCGGTTTCTTTGCGTACGTAACATATTGTCGTTTCAAGTAACTGTAATTTCATGTAACGTTTCGTTTAATCGTAATATAAACACGTTACAGACTGGTACGATCGAAGAAAAGATTTTCCAAAGGCAGGCTCACAAAAAGGCATTGAGCTCAACGGTGGTCGACCAAGAAGAAGATGTTGCAAGGCATTTCACGTTGAACGATTTACGAGATTTATTTAAGTTAGAAGAAAATACAATATCCGATACTCATGCAAAGTAAGTGGAACGTGATTAAAACGAATAGCAGCAGTGGTAATCGATAATTACAAATTAGAAGAATCAATAGTTCTAACATTGTGTTCGGTCTATACATGATAGTAAAAATACATCTGTGTTATAGGTTCAAATGCAAGAGGTGCATTAATGGTATAGAAGTAAAAGGGCCATCTGAGAATTCTGATTGCAATTCCGATTTATCAGATTGGAGGCACGCGCACAATCCACGAAATATACCGGATTTACCGCTGCGTCAATGCTGGTCAAGTGGAATTTCCTTTGTTTTCCACCATCGTTCGGCGGAACAAGTTAAATAAAAATTTTCTCTTTTCGTAACCGACATATTATGTATATAGATATTTCTTCGTGAAAGTTATCGCGCGAGCATACGTAGAACGTGAAAACTTTAAAAATAAATATGCATATATTTTTTTATATAAAAGTTATGTCCTATGTACCTATTTATACGAATATTTTATACAAATATGTAATTGTAAGTCTTTGTAAGTATTATATAAATGAAGGAAATGTGAAGAATTACAAGAAATAAACGCTTCGCTCCGTGGAAATTTAGAATCGTGTACGCATTAAATATTTTTGTACATAGAAAACGCTGTCTCGATTACTCCATCGATGCGAATAACAATTTCTTTATTTTACGAGGAAGTCACGTGATCTCGATCGACGCGTGACGTACAAAAATACAATGCGAGATGGAATAAAATGCTTGAAATAAAATGGACATTGTGGAAGGATGATTCTACGGTGTAATGTTTTTGGGATAGTTAGTAGGCTGGTATGAAACTAGTTGAGAACGTAGAAAAAGCGTCGGGGATACGGGGAACAGAGGCTCGAAGGAATTTGCTCCACATAAACGGAGGAACAGGAGGAAAAGTGGGGAAACAAGAGGAAGTTGGAGTGGGGGAATGCAAATAATGGAGGAGGGAACACGTGACCGTTGATCGGGAACGCTGATTGGCGGAAAGTGATGAACATCGCTTTCCCACCTGACCCGTTGCCGTTCGCTTGCCCTTCTTCCGAGGTTCCCAGCAAACTGCCCGTTCAGAATAGTTCCAGATGTGGCCATGTTTAGTTTGATCTTTGAAGTTTTCGCTCATCGTCTCATAACTGATACATTTTTATACTATCTGCTGACACAGTAATACGCTCTGTCCGACCATCGTACTTTTCGCCTGCCTGCGGCTAGTCTCGTTCATAATAACACACATGTTCTTCTTTTGCTGAGATAAATCTCGAAACGCGGAAGTACACGAGAGAGACGTAAACGCTGTCATCCATCGGGGAAGACAAAAAGGAACAACCGCGCGAGTCGAATCCGTGGACATTTTCGATTACATTTCTCACGAGAAATTTCCAAAAAATCGTCAGAGTAACAGACGCACGTCTGAGTAAACGTCGCAGTTGTTTTTTCGTTACGACGAAGTCAGATCGATATATTCGTCGTTCCCTTTCTCTTTCTCTCTCTCTCACACTCTCTCTTTCTCCCATCAACAAAATTTTGCAAAAATTCGAAAAAAAAGAGAGGGCCGGCCGTTATCGAATATTACTACGAGCACAAGGGGAAAAATCGTCCGAGTGGAAGCTTGAACGCTTCGCAGCCATTGATTCTTCGAAAGACTACTTCGCACGCCATATTTTCCGGAGAGAATATATCATTGTTGTTCCGCCTTTTTTGCTTTAATAAAACGTACACGCGAGTATTTTTCCTATATTCGAGCACCCGATTTCTCATGCACTTCGCACGAAGTACAGATTACGGGTAAGAGATAAATCGATACGCCTACAGACTTTAATCGCCAGTAGGCCGCCATATGCCACGTCAAGCCAGAATGACGCTGCAATGGCGAGATCTTTCATAGCGAAGAGAGGAGAGAATACACACAGTGAATACAAATCTTATTACTTCACCGAATTGAAAGAAGTGCAAATATTAAAAGAGGACGAAAAAGAGAAAGCAATTTAGATAAACAGAGTGTGTATATGCTACATGTATATACGTATACATATACATACATATATATATATACATATATATATATATATATAGGCGTGAAGAATATTCGAGGTCGAGAGAAAAAAAGAAACAGACACGGGGCGCTAACCGAAAGCTGAGGAAAAAGAGGTTCAACGAAAAATTTTTCGTGTAGAGAATTCGAGCTTGGTTGTTGCGCGCACGCGCGCCCCGTCGCTTTCCGGTGAACAAGAGAGAAAGAGAAACGGAGCGGCACACATATACAACTGCGAGAACGAATTTGATTCTCTGTAGGCTAATTTGTGTCCTGTAAAACGGTCTCGCGGGTACTTTTTTTTCCAAAATTTCACAAATGCTAGAATTCAGGCACGCGATTATCTCGCAAACAAAGAGCCATCGAGTGTGGTCGCGTCAATCGATCGTATGATCATCGTCGGGCCACAGTGCTATATCATATGGTACAAAACACGATCGATCGGGACAAAACAATGGCATTAGAGAGTGTTTCCGCGGCTGAGACTCTAATCCAAAGGTTTGCCTCCACATTTTTTAATTCACCAACAAAGAACAGTCGAAATTTTTCTATGACTGTATAAACTACTATTACTACTACTACTACTATACTCTCACATTATACATCGACCCCCCTCTCTACGGAGGTTTACGTGCTGGTCCCGCTTTCGTTCGGTACATACCATTGGCACCGCGACGAAAAACGAGCTCATTACACACACTGTTCTTCGAGTATATACACGTAATTCTTTTTTTTTCTCTTATTTTGGTCCGTTATGGTTCTTCGTTTGTTACTTGAAACATTCGGTCCGATTATTGGTCATTATTAGACAACGGGTCTTTATGCAGAGTAAAAATTCTACCTGAATTTGCAACAAACTCGAGTGAAATAGAATTTTTTTTTTTTTTTCTTAATATGTTTAATAGTTTGAACATTATATAAGGTTTGAACATTATATAAGGTTTGAACCTAATATAACAATATTTTTAAATTCTTCTAATGTTTTCACTGTTTTTCAATTACACCTGCTCCTTTTTGTCAGAAATGCATACAAATCCGCTGTCTAGTCGTAATTAATGATCTCCGAACTGGTATGTTTGGAAAACCACCTTGACACCGTTTTCTACGGTCAAGGTAATTTTCGTAACACAAAGAAGCATAACAATGGCAATAAGTAGACGAATCAATTTTATCACTGACTCATTGCGACCATCGTTGCGAAACACGGTTTGCCTGGCTCGTTGAAAAGTGTTCAAATTTCAACCATCATCGTTAGACTTGCGGATCTTTATGCAATTATACCTTTCAAACATTTTTTCAAAATTCTATAAAATTCGTACAATTTTAATTGATCTCAAATCTGAAAAATCTTCTTAAAATTCCTAGACGAAAATTGGAAACTGCATAAAGATCCGCAGTCTAATCATCGTATAATAATTCGATGAAATTCTGATGCAATATTTCGATCTTATTCGTTTAGTAAACTTGCACAAATACGTTGAGAAATCATGCACGTGATCTCCGGGGAGTGAAATATACATTCTTATACATATATACAATTTCTCTGCTTCGTGTAAGACATATCCACACAAAATCATGTCATTCGTACCACACACACACACACACACACACGCGCGCGCGCGCGCGCGTATATATACAAACACTTTATTTCTACATGTTACATATGTCATGTGACGCCCACGCAAAGTTCATACATACACACAGCACACACGCACACGTACAAATACATATATATTCATATTATACATATATACATACACAGTACACATGTGTACATGTATATGTATGTACGCTCGCGAATGAAGGGGACGAAATGAAGTCTACACGCGAAGAAATTCTGGCGGTGTGACGTCGTCAACATACTTTTCCTTTTTTTTTAAATATTACATATACCGTTGGTAATGCTGTAACGATGACAATCGGATGATATGCTGCAGAACAATGTGATATATATCAATATATATATGTATATATATATGTTGTATATCGATTCAATGTCTATGCTATTGCATCGATGATGATGATGATGATGATGATGATGATGATGATGATGTTGATGATGTTGATGATGATGATGATGTTGATGATGATGATGAATTAATGATAGTCACATGATGATAATGCTAATGACGAACGTGATTCGTGGGTAAGGTAAATCAATCTATTATTTATCTACACGGCCTGTGGTTCCTGCGCGTTTCATTTTGCTATATTTAACAACTATTTTAACGCCTGTAATTTGCCAATTACTTTTCTAGTTACGTATATATATCGTTATACTTATTTTTAGAAACGTGGGACTGGTTTTGTACGCTTCGAATGGGTTTTTTCTTCGTATTATTAGGCTGTGCCAAAAGTTTCTTTCGGAATGTGTTCCTTTAATACTGTTAAATAAATATTAGATTGTCCCAATAGTTGGTATTCGATTCATGTTAGGAGGTGCTGAAACGTTAACGTAACTGTCATCGTATTGTTTGTACTTATTTAGCAACATTGAAGGAACACATTGCAAAAGGATTTTTGAGACAATCTAATACTATATAATTTCTTGCTTCTACCGTTACACGATCGATATAATCGTATGAATATAACGATTGTGTATTTTCGGCAAGCGTCGTTTTTGCAACAGAAAGAGAAAAGAAGTGGTTATTTCAGCAAGAAACGATCATTTTTCCGTGTATGTACCATGTATAATGTTGACTATACATATATATGTACACACACAAACATATATATATATATATATATATATATATATATATATATGTATGTATGTATGTATGTATATACACATGTATATGTATATATATATACATATATTTAGGTTGCATCGATCGATACGCCCGCCCCGTGCTACGACGTGTCCGTTAGCCGTGCCCCAAAAGCAAGCTAATGTTTTCAGCTCAACTAGTAGCGGACTCTTCTTTCGAGTATATACTCGGCTCGACTAAAGTTTACGATGTACACTTTATCTAACATATATAGGCACATCATATATATTTAATGACCGCTGCTGATAATGGCCTTGACAGCTATTGTGAGCTGCAGCTAACTTTTACATGAGAACTTTTTCTCTCCACTTATCAATGAAATAGATACGTTTTCTCATGAATCATTGATAAATGATGATGATGATGATGATGATAAGGTGATAATGATTTAGCAAACGTTTTTATTCAAACATTTTAACAGCACAATCAATTGAAGCGATCAGCTATTATTAAAATGATAATACTCATGAAGAATTCATGAAATTATTAAATTCATTGAGGATATGGGTCTCCTTTTTAGGTCAAGCTTCAAAAAATAAATTTACAAGTCCATGTTAGTACTACTTAAAATGTTTAAGAAACTTTGAAGATCTTTGAAGTCTACCAGGAATAATAAACATTGAACTGAGCATATCTATAGTCATCGTTACAGATTAAGCATTGCGATCCAACAGGTTCCGAAGTACAACTGTACAAGATGATACATAAACACACATCTCACACAAAATAAAAATGAACTACATCAATTTTGAGATATAAAATTTCAGATTTTGACCGAGTATAACACATGTTTCATATATTTTGTAGTAATAATGATAATGACTTGGAAGATGGGGAAATTCCATCAGACGAAGATGATGAGCCAGTACCGCCACCAGTGAAAGAAGAGGACCCTGTTAAAAATGTGTCGAAAGTGGATACATCAAAGAACAAAAACTTTGATTCTAAGTTTAGTAAAAATAAGAAAGCTAGTGTTCAAGGAAGCAGCAAACACGACAGATTTTTAAAATATAAAAGTCCAACCGAAGACTGGGCTGGTGACGTCGAGAAAGCTATCCGGGCAGCTTTAGAAGAAGATGGTGCTAGAAATCAAGACTCTAAGTCTAAGAGTAAAAATAATAGAAATAAGAATAGGAAAAGGCTTCGCGACGAGAGGGAGGAAGATCGTAACAAGGATCAAAAGGTCTTTAAAGATTTTTATCATGATTTTCGCCTATTCAGTCAGCGTAGTAGATACTTATGCTTTTTTATATTATGATTTACAGAGACGAAAAGTGAGCGACGATGAGAATGTTAACGATGATGAGGATGAAATGTTATTTGTTAGAGGTGCTTCACCTGTTAGAAAAGATGCACAAGAGAATAGCTCTCCAAGACATGCCAACGATCATGAAAACTTTGATAGTAACTCGGACTACGACGACAGGCCTAATGTAAATCGGCATAGGGATAATGATAACAAGCGTGGGAATACAAGGGGAGGTGGCGGGGGAGGTAAAATAACATGTCAGTTATTTTTCTTACACTTAGATCATTGTGTTTCGCACGATTTTAATCATGTTTGTACTGTAATAGGTCGACGAGGAGGTAAAAACGAGAGGGGTGGTAAAAATAAAGCTAGAGGGCAAATGAGGAACGATAGAAACGGACGGAGAAATCAAAATAACGATCACACTCAAGATCCAGATGCCATATGTGTTTATTACATGCAAGGGAAGTGTCACAGAGGAGACGATTGTCCTTTCTCGCACAATGCGTTACCACCTAGGAAAATGGAATTGTGCAAATTTTATCTTATGGATTGTTGCGCGAAAAGAGATAAATGTTTGTACATGCATCACGACTTCCCATGTAAATTTTTTCACATTGGACTGAAATGCAATCACGGAGAAAATTGTAAATTTTCTCATCAACCGTTAAATGAACAGGTATGCTGACTACGAACAGAGTTTTATTCGATAAAAAGGAGCAGTTTTAAACGAAAGTTTTCATTCTTTTAGGTAAAAGGAATATTGCTGAAACATTTAGAAACAGCACCGAAGGAAATCCTTGGTGATTTTCCACGTTTAAGTAGGGAGGGAGCAATGTTGATGATAAATAATACGGCTAGAACTCTGTCGCAAGGTCAAGATGTAATAAATCAAAAAATTCCGAGCCTTTTTGATTTAAATGTGCCTGCGCCTACTAGTATTACGGATAAAAATAATGAGAAAGAGGAGAAAGGTATTTCAATTATCGTTTTTCACGCGAACAGATCGTTGTAGTATTAGCAATTAACATTAAAATGTTCTCTACAGAAGATCAAGTATCGCAGCAGAAAACTGTTCGAGAAAGGAAACCATCTGGTAAGAAAACTAGGTGGGGCTCGGACGAGGATAGAGTTCCGTACGAACAAATTATGTTATTACAATCAGCCAACGAATTCGGTTTGCAACTTCCGAATGCTGCATTAGGTTTAGCTACTCAGCAGCAATTGCATCCAAAACCAATGATTCCGCAATCTATGCCAAGCATGGATTTCTATACGGAAGCCAGTTCTGACACGAACAAAATTAACGCGAACAAACGGGAGCGAGAAGATTTTACAAAAGATGTAGAAGAGGATGAAATTCTGGAGCAGGTAAAACAAATTTCAATTGAAACAATTATCTTTTGTTATTCTGTTCACTGCTCACTTACTGTGAAGCTAAAAACGTTCATATTATTTTTTAGGCAAAGAAGAAAGACTCTTCGGTACTTGAGAATTCAAAGGACGTAGATTTAAGGCAGTTGTTGAAAACTTCAAAGAAGCCTCCACCTGTTGTTAGTATAGCCGATAAAGTCGCAAATCTTACCAAATCCAAGTTCGACGAAGAGAGTGATCAGGATGAAGAAACTGATCTCGTTATAGAAATGCCCGTTGAAGAGGAAGATAAACAAAAAGATAAAAGTACAGATCAAGAAGGTAATATTTAACTCAAGAAATTTTATACACATAAGACTAACAATTACGAAGAAATTAATTGATTCAATTGTGTTGCAGAAACCCGTACCACAAGCGAACAAATCAACGATAACAATGCCTCTTCACCTCATACAGAGGAACGGGAAGTACCGTCTCATTTACCGAAAAAGGCGCAGGAATTGTTTATGCGTATTCAACAACAGCAGCGCGCAGCTCAAGATAGTTTCAAGAATATGGAGAATGAATGTTCCACACAGAACACAGATAAAATTTTAGAAGACTGGTATTCCGACGACGATGATGACGACGATGACGATGACGACGACGATGACGAGGAGGGTGGAAATCTTACGATAGTACTTTCGAACAAGGACTTATCGAAAGAAGAAAATGAATCCTCAGAAAAGACTCAAAATATCGCCGTAAAAGAAGACTTTCAGCCGGCAAGCTTGACGCCTAGCATACCTCAACCAGCAGCCATTGTAGACAAGCTTGGCGACTTGAGTAAAATTGATATCAGCGCCGAAGTATCAAAATTGTTATCTTCTATTAAAGCACGCGGTACGCCCAGTGGAAAAACCAGCCAGCAAAGCGCCAATGGTCAGGAACACCTTGCGAAAATTAAATCCTCGCCGGACAGAGCATCGTCAGATGAGTCCAGTGGCCAAAATAAAACTGCATTTAGTGCTGCAAGTCAAGTAATCCAAATAGAACGCGAAACATCGAGTCCACGATCCTCTCCCGGAACAAGTTCCGCACCTATATCCAGGGATCCTCGCATGTCTCGAGATCCTAGACAGCGCAGAGACGAACAAAAGCCAAGCAGTCCCAGCAGAACAGAGTGTAAAAAAGAGAGCAAACCACTTAGACTGGAAACAAGCATCTACAGTTCTGGTATCACCGCAGTAGACACCAATATGGACACGGATCTTCGTACTAAGACAGATCAGGACCTTCGAAGAAAAGATATGGACTTCAGACAACGATTCCAGACTGGTTTCGGAGATACCGATCTACGTGTTGTCGGAGCAAGCTTCACGGATGCGTCTAGTAAATCCGATGTCGATCTGCGACAAATGTTAAGTTTACCGTTTAAGCCAGCACCGTCTCATGTACCTTGCACGGAAATAGATGCTAGTATTTCCTCGCACCCTCCAATGGTCTACAAAGTATATGTTGTGGACATACCGAGACCGGATTACACAGGTCTAAAGCTTACTAAGAACGATGCCCAAGTTAAATACGATCCACGTTTAAGGAAAATATTTCGAATCGGCAAGGTTGAACTAGCTGATTCGCCTATGTCACCACCCCCGGTAAAACCGGACACTCCGAAGTCACCCCCGCAAGTTCGATCCGATCCACGACGAAAAGCTCTTGAAGCTTCCAATTTATCTTCTCAGAATGTTAATGCTTCCATGATGAAAACCGTGCCGCAACCACCCATGGAAATGGCGAACATGGGGATGGGTCCTGCAGGTATGTCTGTACCTCCAGCCATGCCTGGACCCCAAAATATGCAAGCAGGACAGAACATGATGCCCATGGGTCCAAATCCAATGCTTGGAAATATGGGCCCGATGGGACCCATGATGAATGCCCCACCCATGGGTCCTCAGAACATGCCACCGATGGGCATGTCTGGTATGTCTAACATGCCTCCAGGAATGCCCATTAATGGACCCGGTTCTCAGAATCAGATGAACTTCGACCCACGTTATAATGTTCAACGTAACAATGGAGCTGGTTTGTTGGGCCCTGCACCTGGTTTTGGAGCGGATGTTAATCCTTCGTACGAGGGTGCACCCTCGTATTCCGGTGGTAACTTTAATAACTACGGTCCTGGTCCTGGCCCTGGTCCTGGCCCTGGCCCTGGCCCCGGTCCGGGCCCCGGCCCAGTACCTCCAGATTCCGGTATGATGGGGTTCAATCCAAACGGTCCAAATCCAAATTTTGGCATGGACGGGCCCGAGTGGAACGGAGCAAACCAAAATCGACGCGGTGGCCGAATCAGACGACGAAATCGAAACAGGACCAATATCGTCACTAATAACTAAAGCAATAAGTCATTTCGAGTAGGTACATAATCAAAGTACCTGGTGATAATTCTCATTCTAATTTAAATTTGTACAGCATGCGTAGCCAAGGCAACGCGTTTACCTTTACGGCGGTCCAGATGAATTGTCTTGATTCTTGTCAATTGTATGTATACACGGTGTCAAATGCTCGTTAAATATGATTTAAATAGCAGAATTTGCGAGTCTAACGGAATCGAAAAAATTGACAAGATAGGAAGTGTAAATGAATTCTATATATTCAAGCATTTGTTAAGTACGCATGAACGATGTGAATAATGCTCATAATCACGCGATACTATATTTTATTGAAAAATATAGATCATATTCTATACGGAAGAAAATATTGTATACAGGATTAAATTTTGTTAGATTACCGGTCATAGGAAATTGTTTCGTTGAAGATATATATATATATATATACATATATATAGACGTATGTGTATATATATAGATGTATATGTATATATATATGTATATCGAACGTCATCTCATCTATTTGAAAAAAAGACATTTAATGTTTAAGATGGTGACAAGTTGAAAATCGATTAATTATACAAATTGATTTATATATTTTTTTTATGTCTTCCATGTATAGTACATATAACAGTAATGCACCATATTACAATTCATGTGCTCACTATAGCCCCTTGGATTTCTAGAATAGTGTACGGATTTTATTGAATCACATTATAAAGACAGAACGTATACAAATTTTCGATCATTATATCTTAAAGTCATGATAGAAGTTGATAAAAATCGATCAGATGACTACGTTAATCAGTACGAAATCTCGCAATATTCTGTAAAAAATTTATGTATTTCTAAGAACTTTGAAAACACAGTTGTACATGGACATACTTTTTTACTTGCATAAGTACTAAAATGTTAGAGATGGGTTCAGAACAATCTGTACTTTTTGAATTTTCGTAGACATTGAAACCGAAAATGTTTCAATAGTGATGAAGTCTGTAATCTTATAGATTTTACATTGCTATTGACGCATACCCAATAATTATATTTATCAGTTTTGTGGTACGTTTGTACGTTCCACAGTAATGTTAAACCACTTTCATCTGCCAAGAGGCGGATTACTTCCTCTTTGAAAAATAATGTTAGACAGAAATTTATATATTTAAATTCAAAGAATTATTCGATGATTGCCCAATGTTAACCTACCGATTATAATATAATTTTCTATATCATCATTATTATTACTATTATCATTATTAATGTGAAAACATAAAGTAAAATTAATTTGTAAAAAAAAAGAATAAAGTTTACTATTATATAGTAAAACTTTCTCTTTGTACAGTTTAATTACTGAATTTAATAAGATTATCTATCGTTTCGTTTTAACGTTGTAAATAATGCTGTATTTCTGCAGTGCACTTCTTAAAATACAAGTACATCTAAATATGGGTATAAAAGGTGCAAGTTTTTTTTATATAATATATAACCGGACCTGGTTAGAGAGCGCACGAGTGTAAACATTGTGCAGGGGGAGTGTAAACGTTGTCCATCTATCCTATTATTCGCTCGGCGAGAGTTGGCACGAGAAATTCGTAGGTACCACGTGGTTTCCCACTACGCGCTATACAAAAGGCATGGAGCCTTGCGTCAAGAGTGGGGATTCGCTGTTCCCCTTGCACCCCACTGACGAAATTCTGTGCCAACTTTCGCCGAGCGAATAATAGTTCCCTCAACTAAACCTATATATATATATATATATAT
>CM052335.1:20527665-20570029 GCA_028455595.1 Lasioglossum vierecki | reverse complement strand
TACACGCGACGTACCTCTACTCACCGTGAGACTCACACGGGCAGAGTAGAGGTACGTTCGTGTGTAGCGCGTGCGCAGTAGACGTAAGAGTGGGGGAACCCGGCAGGCAGCAGCAGAGAAAGAAAAACCCAAAAACCCATGACCCACGTTTTTGGCATCACTGCGCAGTACGTTGCCGGCCCATTCAGCCCTCCTTGCGTCGCGCTTCATCGTTCATCTGATTGACTAAGCAGCAGCTCGGTTTCGACAATGGCTGACGAGACAGGCGGAATGTTTGGGATTGGCTGAGTGGATCGGTGGCGATCGAGTAACAAACGAAGAGAGCTCCTGCGTTATTGGCTTGTCTATTGACATCGAGAGTTCGAGGTCGATGATTAACGCGCTGACTCATTGGTCGACACCGTCGAGATCGGTTACGATCGATTATCGAACGCGAATACGGGAGTCTGATTGGCTGATCGCGCTATCGATCCGTTAATCGCTCGCTCGTCGGTAATGACTATTAATTGTTAATTGATCGACCGGTGCCAGTTATGGTTATGGTTATGGTTTATTCTTTTTATAAATGTTACATAAAGATGGCATTGTAGAGCTCTAT
The DNA here is from genome assembly GCA_028455595.1 of Lasioglossum vierecki. Lineage (NCBI taxonomy): Eukaryota > Metazoa > Arthropoda > Insecta > Hymenoptera > Halictidae > Lasioglossum > Lasioglossum vierecki. The sequence continues at coordinate 20,569,431 of CM052335.1, read as the reverse complement.
TTTGCTCTATTTACCCAATACAAACCGGTCATTATACATCACATATATGGATGTTAACCTAGTTTTTGACATATTATTTTCATTTCGCCTTAATTTACCTATTATATATTCAGTGCTCAACATTAACATTAATAGACTGTATAAATACCTACACACGTACAAAAAAAAATATATATATACAACATATAAATTCATATGATTACAGTTCTGAACTAATTTGTACTATTTCTTTCTTTTAATTTGTGCTATTTGCTTCTCTAGGGTTATGTTTAAATTGATATGTCTATTTGTATTAAAAATACTGCTATTGCTCTTAGGATGGAAGCATCTTTCTTTTTTAGTATGCTAAAAACTTCCTCTTCTAGTTCTATATCCTTTTTAGCAAAGGTTCTCATTACTTTTCCTCTTTTCCCTGCGTAAATAGGGCAACTCCATATGATATGATCTATGTCTTCGTTTTCATGTCCACATTCACATGTTGAAAGATTTATATAATTTTTTCTAGCTAGGGAACTTGCTAGATTGTACTGGTTAGATCTTATCCTGTTTAGCGTGTTTATGGATCGTCTTCCTATATTCTTTATGGCATCGAACCATGGCTTTCTTTGTCTTATATTGGTGTCTGTTGTTTTAAAGTATTTTTTTCCTTTGAATGTACCTTCTCTTATGTGTCTCCAATCTGATTTTTGCCATCTTTTGTCTTTAATATGGTTTACTATATCTTCTGTAGGGATTTTGATATTTCTTTTGCTATGCTAAAAGTGATTCTTTTATCTCTCTTTGCATTAATGTTTAGGACTTGGTTAGCAATCCTTATAATCCACGGATTGACTGACTTATCCGATGAAATGCCTTGCAGGCCTCTCAGGGCGCTTTCAGAGTTGGTTGGAATGATTATCTTGTCCATTGTATCTGTATATCTTTCATCTGCCATGCTTATTGTTTTGCTTATGGCAATGCATTTTGTCGTGTAAATGGTTGCTATTTTATTTATACTAAAACCTTCCTCTTCCCAGTCTTTATCTTTTTTTATCACAATCCTAGCTCCGTTTGAGATACTCTCATTCGGAACCATTGGAACCATCCGTATATATTTGAATTGGGTTGGAGTCTGTGATTCTAAGTTTTTTCTTAATCATATCTACAAGGGTAACATCGTTAAAGACGCAGTATTGTCTTATTGCACCTGACTCAAAGTCTATTAGCTCTTCCCACTTTATTTTCTTCAGGTCCTATACGTTGTTTTCTTCTTCCCAGATATCAGATTTCATTATTAAATCTTCCATCGTCCTTGTTTCTAGCCAGGCTTTGTTTAATATGATATTCTCTTCTTCCTGAGGATATGTTCCGTCTGCGCCTGCACTAGTAACTTTGCTAACAGTTTTGGATCTATGAATTTTTTATGAATTTTTTTATGATTCAGATTTTTATGAAACTTGGATGCAGCTTTTCTCAGCTTCTTTCTCTTTTCCCAGCATTCATTATCCCACCATGGAGGGCTTCTTTTATTGATAGATATCTTAAAGATTCAAGGAGGATCTGGAAGACAAGGGTATCTTGCTCGAGACTCAAGCAGAGTTTAGAAAAAAGAGAGGAACAATAGACAATGTATATGTTTTGCAACACGTGGTAGAAAGAGAGATCGGGAAAAAGGAGGGAAGGTTTACGCGTTTTTTGTAGGTCTTAAAACCGCTTTCGACAAGATGAGCAGGAAAGAACTTTGGAAAAAATGGAAGAGAGAGGAGTCAGGAAAGGGCTGATAGAAAGAGTAAAAGAAATCTATGAAGTAACGGAAAATGTGGTAAGAATAAAAGATGAGCTATCGGACAAATTTTGGACTAGCGAAGGAGTGCGGCAGGGGTGTTCCTTAAGTCCAACATTGTTCACCATATTTTTAGCGGATTTGGAAGAAGTTTTTAGAAATAGGTTAGAGGGGGGCATCAGCATTGGCAAAGAAAGATTCTGGACTCTAGCGTATGCGGATGACATGGTACTCGTAGCAGATAATGAAGAAAGTATGAAGCACATGATGCGAAGACTAGAAAGGTACCTAGACAGAAGGAAACTAACATTAAATGCAGGAAAGTCGAAAATGATGGTGTTCAGAAAGGGAGGTGGCAGATTACGGAAAAGAGAGTGGAAATGGAAAGGAGCAGAAGTGGAGGAAGTAAAGGAATTCGTATATCTAGGGGTGAGATCTCACAAGAATGGAGACATGAGTAGGCACATAAAAGAAAGGGTAAAGAAGGTGAACGTCGCACTAGGCCAGGTACGAGGAATAGGCAAAAGGAAGTTTAGGGATGACTTCAAAAAGAAGTCATTTTCAAAAGTCAAGTTCAAAAAGAAGGACGTTTATGTTCGATTATCTGGTGATGGGGATACTGCTATATGGTGCGGAAATTTTTGGTTGGAAAGAAAGAGCAGAAATGGAACAGATCCAGATTAAGTATTTGAAGTGGTGTCTGGGACTGGACTATTGCACCCCTGGGTACATAGTGCTGGAAGAGACAAAAAGGTAAAAGATACGAATTAAGGCTGGAAAAAGAGCTCTGAGATACGAGGAAGGCATTATGGAGGGGACGGGAAGAGTGTTAGCCAAAGTGTCTGAGAGAGAAGGAGAGGAAAAAGGGAGACACAAATATAGCAAGGAACGAGAGGAATATTTAGGGAGATTGGGGTACAGCTAGCTAGGAACAGAGAAATTAAGAAAGATACAGGGAACAACAAGCCCAGGTGCAATATAATAAAATCCAGAATGCGCGATATAACTGGAGGTACAGGTATATAAGAACGTCAGGTAGAGGGGAGTACTTAGTGAAACAGGGAAAAGGAGGCAGACAAGAGCTAGATGCGGAAACTTTGAGGAAGGGAATCAGTACTGGCTGGAAGAAGAAAGAAAGAAATGTCTGTTTTGCACATTACAGATAGAGGGCAGATCAGAAGAGAGGGTGGTAGGATGTGCAATATAGATTAGGCGTGCATGTGTGCGGAATGAAACAGAGTGAGTGAGATTTGTAGATTGTACAAAACCAAGTCCTTTTTCTGGGCTGTGAAGCCGAAAAATAAAGTATATTATATAATATATAACCTATATAAAAAGTTGTACTTTCATTTGACTATAGTTAACGCTATTTAAGATTCTTATTCGATTATTATCATTATTGGTCTTGATCCGAAAATAATAATTTATAGTTAAAGCCCATGTACCATTAATGTACAATGGAACTTAGGGGATCAGCTCTTATAGCTGACAAGTCCAAACGAGCATCCATTTCGTCATCCAATTCTCCTACGATTGCCCTGAAAAGGAGATATTAAATGCAGTATTTCATTTAGCTTTACAGATATGATCTTGAAGTTTTCTTTATTCATTCGATGTCTCTTCGATTAAACATCCTAAAAGATGTAGATACTCTTAATATAATTACGAGTCTCTCTACCTATTTTCAAATATGAAATGTATATTTTTTTACTATCAGTATTCGGACAATTTTGTGACTGCCAGAATGAAAAAGAAAAGAGTTAATATTGTTCACTCTGTATATGTTGAAGTTTGTATTGTATTATGTATATAAAATGAATATAAATAATTAATTCATTAATTCGATATTGGAAAGTTACTGTATTAATGTATAATAAACATGGATAAATAGCTGCACAAACAATGAACATCATTATCGTATAAAACTAATAGCAATAATCGAGAAATAATAAATTAATTTCATCACTTACACATTGTCGCCTCTAATAATGTGTAGACCTAATACAACTTGTTCTACACCTTGTGTAGTACTGTATACTCGTTCATGCGATTCATCTAATATTATGTTGATAGTTTGGTCGAAACCTTTCAGCGTGCCCTGAAAATACAAGAATTTCTGTTACGAATAATTATACTTCGGCGAGACTGTATTGTACATAGAAAAGTTAATGTTAAAACGACTTTAATTTTAAGTTACAACATAAAGATAATCATTTTGTATGATATTTCTATACTTACAATAAAATTTCTGCCATCAGAAGTGATAATAGACACTGTGTCTAAAAAGATTGTTTAGGATGCATATAGAACTATTGTAGATTATGTAGATATTACAATGAAATTGTAACTTGTAATAAGAACGTGGTAAAAAGGATACGATTCACGTAACTTTCTAATCCCGACGCCATAATCCTAATTAAACATTCAAATGAATTTCACGTATAATTATAACACGATTACGTGCACTGTAAATATATATTTAAGTGGTTCCCTGTATTCAAGTTTACTTAACCCTCTGCTGTACACATTCAAACATTCCGACAGAAATCGTAAAAAGACTTCAATAAAATGCAACGAAATTATTATGAATTCAATATTAAACGTTGTTTCAATAACAACGATGAATAGACCCGGTATTCTTGGTTAATCGCAATCAAAATGCAAAAACATCTGATGTGATTGCATACAATACACAACCACGTACGATAAGAATTGTGATTCTGTTTTGTTTTATAAAAACTATAAGTCCAACAAATTGTAAAATTTATCAGAGTATTTTTGTTATCAAGCGGGAAAATTGTTTCGAGTGTTCAAAAAAAGACTCTCTCATTATAGAGAATCCGGTTCTCTCAGATTCGAATAAGAATTTTACTTCGACCAGCTTCGACGTTTAGGATAAATTTGGATAGATTCAGGAATACATTTATGGTTTCTGAAAAAGATTGAAAAAATGATATGATTTAGTACGATTTTAATTTATTTTACATCTGAAAAGGCTGCTACCACGGAAAATAAGATTCCATTTATTACAAAAATAACATATTATAACGCAGAACTAACAGTGATCTATATTACCAACATCGCTAAAAGTTCCGACGAGATACTAAATAAATTATCCTTTCTGTAACTGCTTGGAAAACAATTACTTTTAATTGTATAATATCATTACACTGGTCAGTCAATGACTTTCAAGACAAAGTTCATTGAAACGACCTCGAGAAACACTCTTTTCAATAAAGTAAACTATATAGTGAACTTTATAGGGAATTTCTATAAATTCGACGAGTGATTCTGGTAACTTGCGAATTTCTGGCTAACTTGTTTTCCCTAGACGCTCACCCGATGATACATCGATACGATTTTCTCGAGTCGAGCAATTAGGATTTACGATTCTTGATCGCGATTCATCAGAGCTGATCAGTGCATTCGGAGCTGGAGCTGGCATTGCATTCTTGTTGTCGCGCGAGCCGTATTGTTCGTATTGTTTCTTATTATTTTTACAGTGAATTGTTTCCGAATTATCGAATGTGTTGTTAATGAGTTTACACGTAGTTCTCGGTTGCGCTGTCTCAGCATAATATTTTTCTTGTGAATACAGTTTGGGTAGTCGATATTTCTGCATTTTCAGAAGTAAAGACATCAAGATGCCGGTGTTTCACACAAAAACTATAGAGAGTATTCTCGAGCCTGTGGCACAACAGGTAATTAAACTCTTCGACTGTTTCAACAAAAATATATATTCGCGATGCTATGACATTTCCGAAAACGTCATTTTGCTCGTGCCTCTTATCTTTGTAAAGAAAAGAAAGGGCAGGGCAGAACGTTAAAAAATAACACAGTAAAAGCGTAGCCGATAAGGAACTTGCTTTGCAAACAATTATTTATCTTACAAAATGCTTATTCATAAAAACACGAAGTAAACGTTTCTTGTTGGTATTCGCTCGTCTATATACAATTCGAATCTGTCAGATTACGTATTAAAAAGAAACAATTCGGAATTTTTTATAAGAAACGTAGGAATAATGTAATTTAATCTCGTTTCAACATTAATATCAATTATGAATGGTTCTATTTACCATGACTCAAATTGCCAACTGACTTGTGCTTCTTTATTTAGAACTATGACATCATTCTACAAATATAGGGCAGGGATACTAAATTCATCTTTAGGTCTGAAAGCTTGGATGTATGAAACTTAATCCCTTCGCTCGCTAAATCACTAAAACAAACACATTAATCACCTGAGACTCCTCTGTATTTCCAAAAAAGGACAGGTTGAAGCTACCTATCATCATGACATCCCACGCATTCTACCTTGACAAATATGAATGCATTTAAGCAGAATGGCCTTTTCAACATGTTAATCATTTTATTTCAATGTTAATGTGTAATAAGTAGATCAACATTTATTGCCCTGCTCGAAACATTTTGAAATCCTATAGGAGATCCTAATCTGCAGATTTTAATGGATTTATAAAACATTAAGTAGATGAAATTCAAAATTATTGGAAAATTAAAAAAAAAAATTAAAAATGCCAATAAACGATTTCTCCTCTATTAAAATCATTATAGGAAGAAATAACATTCAATTTGGTTTCAGGCAAGTTTTATGAGCAATAGTTTTCGGAAATGAATCGATAATTCTTTGCAAATGAATTAAAGCAGGAAAACTACAATTTTGTTAAGAATATGAAATCTTTTTTTATACAAATGTTGTTTCATACCACAGGTTTCGAGACTTGTTATTTTACACGAAGAAGCCGAAGATGGAAACGCAATGCCTGATTTGGGCAGACCTGTACAAGCAGTTAGTATGGCAGTGGCAAATCTTGTGAAGGTAAACTCAAAGAAAATGTGCCTGCAATAACTGAAATATTATTAAACATATTTTCTTGTAATGATTATTACTTGTAGGTTGGGAAAGAAACAATAAATTCTTCAGATGATGCTTTACTTAAGCAAGACATGCCTGCTGCGCTGCAACGCGTAGAAGGCGCTTCGCGTCTTTTGGAAGAAGCTTCGGCTATGCTGAAACATGATCCTTACTCTGGACCAGCTAGGTATTAAAAATGGTTTTTTAATCTTTTCATTCCTTCTGGTGAATAATTTTTTCGATTCTTTGTTTATAGGAAAAAGCTTATAGAAGGTTCACGTGGTATTCTTCAAGGTACCAGTTCGTTGTTGCTCTGTTTCGATGAAAGTGAAGTACGCAAAATTATTAGAGAATGTAAGAGAGTATTGGACTATCTAGCGGTGACGGAAGTCATCGAAACCATGGAGGATCTAGTTTATTTTCTTAAGAATTTGAGCCCTTGTCTCAGTAAAGTCTCGAAAGAAGTGAGTGCTCGTGAGAAAGAGTTGACTCATCAAGTGCATAGGGAGATTCTCGTTCGATGCTTGGATCAGGTTCGTTGACAAAGATGTATATCTAATATTTATGATTAGACTGCGGATCTTATACACTTATGAGAAAAATCAGTAGCAGCAGTTTCAAGTAAATGAAAATGTTTTTAATCCGTGATCTAATGCTCAATTGTAACTATAAACTCTAACTGCTAGTTTTGCAACAGGTGAAAACTCTTGCGCCGATTCTTATTTGCTCGATGAAAATTTTTATCCATATTATATCTCAAGGAGGTAAGGGAGCAGAAGAAGCGGCTGAAAACCGGAATTACCTATCTGGTAGAATGTCCGACGAATTGAACGAAATTATTAGAGTATTACAGTTGACGACGTACGACGAAGAAGAATGGGATGCTGATCAGTTGACGGTAAGCTGTGACGTAAGCTTGAATAACTCAATAAGTAAATACAATAATTAACCCTATCATTAATTTTTAGGTCCTTAAAAAGGCACAGAGTGCTATCGAATCCAGAATAAGAGCAGCGTACGATTGGTTAGATGACGGACTTGCCTTACGCGGCGGAGTAGGAGAAAAAAGTCTCCGTCAAATAGTAGAGCAAGCGCAGCGTCTGGCAGACAGATATCTTCCTCCGTCACAAGCAGAACCGTTAAATAAATTATCTTCGCAAATTGTCACGATGACCAATGCTCTTTGCGAATTACGACAGAATGAAAGAGGTTCTACTTTTTTAAATAGAACTATTAACAATCTAGTATTCGTACCCACTAAACGCGTCTTCTAATTTACTTTCTATGCGTTTAAAGGTACCACACCGCAAGCAGAAGCATTAGCTCGCGGGATCAAGGAGAAGGTGAATGAACTCAGAAGTTCCATTGCATCCGCTATAGTGGCTGCCGACAAATCTGGAACCACTCAGACTGCTCACACGGTCGCAGGCCGCTTAGAACAAGCGAATAAATGGCTCTTGAATCCTCAACACGACGACAAAGGACTTGGCCAGAGAGCTATAGCTTTGATCATTCACGAAGGAAAGAAGGTACGACATAGCGTACGATCAACAAAATTCTCCGATATCCTCCTATGCCAGGGATTGAAAACAGTCATAATATCGGCTACGGTTCTCGAAACAATTACGAAAAATCTGAACAATGTTATAACTGTTACGAGGATATCGGTTACAATTTTCAGTCCCTATCCTATAACCTAGGTACAGTATCACTGTCAATACAGAGGCTTATCATGTAACTTTAATAATTTAAATGCCGCAAACGGAGTCAGAATCAGCAACATGTAGCGAGCGTAAGTTTCGTGTAACATATCGAGTACTTATTCTAAAGTGCACCTTGATTCAATTATATCGTTGGTACCTCTCTGTTAAAATGCGGCCTAACTTGTAACGTGTCTCGTGTTTATCAGTCGGTTTGTACTTTGAATAGGTTGCCGAAGGTTTGCCGGGCATACATAAAGCAGAGATCCTGCAATTGTGTGACGAGGTTGACAATCTTTCTCACCAACTTGGAGATCTTTGTGCTCTTGGCCAAGGAAATACGCCGCGTGCTCAAGAAATCGCTCGTCAGTTGTCGCATAAATTGTACGAGTTAAAGAACAGAATACAACAGGCTGTTGTGTCTAGAGTAGTCGAAGATTTTATCGACATCACGACTCCCCTGAAACAGTTTACGGATGCTGTGTTAGCTCCGGAAGGTACTCCAGGACGCGATCAGAACTTCAACGATAAAACACACACTCTTCAAACATTTTCTAACAGAGCGGCTAAAACAGCCAGGATGGTGGCTGCTGGTGGTATGTAAAAATATTATTGTCGTTACAATAAACTCGTTACGCATCATCTAGTAAACTGATCCTTCTAGCTTGACAGAAAGACTGAAGTTGTTCGGTCCATCCATAAAAATGTTATTCATCGACTACTGGTAAAATTAATTAACCGTTTGATTAAAATTCAGGAAGCGGAGGCAACAAAAAGTTGGCGGAAGCCCTGGCTGCGAGTGCTTCGCAGGTCGAATCTTTGACTCCTCAATTGATAAACGCTGGACGAATTCGAATGACGTATCCAAACAGCAAAGCTGCGGATGAACATTTTGAAAATTTGAGACAGCAGTACGCGGAAACGATGCAAAGGGCGCGAGCATTATGCGACGAAGCAACAGACAGCGGTGACTTTATTAGAACTTCCGAGGAGCAAATGCAGAAGCATTCGTTCCTTTGTGAAGAAGCTATCTCTAAGAGCCGTCCACAGAAGATGGTAGATAATACAGCTGCAATTGCTAGACTGGCTAACCGAGTGATTTTGGTGGCTAAACAAGAAAGCGATAACAGTGAAGATCCAGCGTTCATTCAGAGAGTTAACTATGCAACTGATATACTTCAAAGCAGTGAGTATATTGAATGCTGAATAGTATTCCAGTCAGCGAAATGTATAATTTATATCAATTACATTTATACAGGTGTTGCTCCAATGGTGCAAGATGCAAAGCTGGTTGCAATTAATATCAACGATAGCAATGCAGTCTCTCGTTGGAGAGAAAGCAATCGAGCAGTAAGTAAAGCATAAATGCATAAAACACTCAGTCTATTAATAATATGAAATTTGTCACTATTATTGATTTATTATTTACTGCTTTATAGCTCTTGACTAATGTTGGCCATGTTCGTAAAGCTATTGCGGTTCAACCCGATGTCATACCTCCACCAGAAGTGTCACGATTACATCTTAACGATGGCAAGTATATAAAATATTTGTTTAATATATCTTTTTATGTAAATAGGTATTTAATAACTACCACGTAAAAATGGTAAACAAACGCACATCGTTACATCATCATTTCTCACATTTCTTTCTGCTTATAAGTTCTAATAAAAAATAGACAATAATACTTATATTCATATTCGAACATGAATATGACAATAGGTTTTTTTATACGAAGCGTAAATATTTTCGTATAATAAAAGTCGATAATTGCATATTTCTTCCAGACTTGCCAAGCCGTCAATATAATTACTTCACAGACAAAGGTACTATATGTTTGTACGAAGACGATTTATGCATGATTGATGATCATAATATATTTTTCGAATCCTATGTTTATCGGTTTTCAAAATATAGGCAAAAACAAATAATAATAGCGTTTCCGATAAAAAAAAGTATTGTGTTTAATAAAAGATTCATGTCGTGTTTTAAACTTAATCCGTATCGGATAATTTTATCTAAACGTAACAGTATCTTGCCCTGTTTTATCTATAATTTTAATGGAAAATTTGAATATTTGCAAATTTTTCTTTAAATGCTAGTTGGTGAACCTTTAAGAAATCAACCATCGCCAAGCAATTTATGTGTCATCAGCCCTAATCTGAACACAAATAAACCCCAACATCGCGCTATCAGTCCATTACCAAAGTGGGCACGTGAAGGTATTTACTGTTATTCAAAAAGAATTTGGTCAATTTTGAAGAAAATAATTGAACTAAACGTAACATATATGTTGTTTAGATCACTTTGAAAATTATTTAAATCTCATACGAAAATATAGTGTGAAAATTTTAGTGACGAATACTGTTCTTCGATACGTTAGGATCCAAAATTAATTATTTTTTTTTTATCAGGAGATAACCCTGATCTCTTGTATCAAGAACTGGCTTCTGAAAACGAGTTAGAAAAATCAGTTCGCGATGGAGGTAATTTAAAATTAGTAACTTTAGGATCTGAAATCAGCAAGCGTTCGATGTGCAAAACTTTATTTCCTGGTTAATAAGCATGTTTACAAATTATAATCAATTGTATTTCGTGAAATTCAATTACTGTTCTTGAGCACATACAATTAAAGGTATAAGAGTTCGTAAAGTTTTGTTAAATTAAGAAAATTTCAACTTTAGTTACCGCATAAATTACGATTTATGGAAGATAATATTACTGGTCGAATTCATTATTTTTGTTAATTCATACATCCTTTTATGTTTCATGTTATATCAAAATGATCAATCTGCATTTCTTTTTACTGTACTATTCGTATAATAGATACAGGAATATTAAATCTTCGTCTCTCACGTTAATATTCCAAACTGTTCGCTCATTATTAACATGCTACATATAATGTGTGCGATACATTTTCACTGCATGCGTACTAAAGTACCTGTTGTACCGATATATGTCTTTAACAATGTGTTTGCATCTTTAATGCTGCGTGGAATGATAGGCTATTATTACGACTATGATAATGACGATGGTAATTATAAAACTCCAGAATTTTTCTCTGTACAAGTGGATGTCGTATTTCGTTCTGTAAAGAATAACATCTATTCAATGAACTTTTTGATACTGACTTACAAGTTGTTGTACGATTATTATAAACAGTTTCTATTGTTTCTAACACAGAAGTTGCACCGCCACGTCCACCATTGCCTGGTGGAGACATAGCACCCCCAAGACCTCCGCCACCAGAAACAGATGACGAGGACGAAATGTTCATGCACGCACCGCAACCCAATCAGCCTATAATGGTACGTTAATATTACTTTCTGATAAGTTTTTGTGAACTGTGAAATGAGCACTTGTACAGAATATAAAAGGTTTTCTCGTAAAATTTTAGATGGCTGCTCATGGCCTGCATCAAGAAGTACGACAATGGTCAAGCAAAGATAATGATATTATTGCTGCTGCGAAGAAGATGGCCATTTTAATGGGAAGACTATCAGGTTTAGTTAGAGGAGAAGGTGGCAACAAACGAGATTTGATTGCATGCGCGAAAGCTATCGCAGAAGCCTCTCAAGAAGTGACTCGTTTGGCTAAAGAACTGGCTAGAGAATGTACCGATAAACGTATTCGTACAGTACGTATATATTTCTGAATATTTTATAATTTTTATACTATTAAATTATATTACGATTTTTATATTTACTTTCCAGAATCTTCTTCAAGTTTGTGAACGTATACCCACTATAGGCACACAGTTGAAGATTTTATCAACGGTAAAGGCTACGATGCTGGGAGAACAAGGTATAGTAAATTAAATTCTTTTTAAATCAAGAATTAAGTATTCTTGTTGGAATATATATATATTTTATATATATATATATATATATATATATATATGGTGAAACTTCATACACTTGATAAAAATTAATGGATGTTGGGGAGTATAACTTTTATATTCTGAAAGAAATCGACGGATGAACAGTTATTAACGAAATTTTTCGTACATAGAGACGCTCCCCACCTGGGAAGAGTTGATGCTTTATGGTAAAAAAAGTTGATAAATTATGCTTGATGTCTTTATCGTTCTCTTTAGCATTTATTTTGTTTAATTTTCGAGCATTCCACGAGTCTTGCACTTGCATTGCGATGCATGCGCATTTTTGTCTCCCCTACAGAAGACCAAGGAAACAATTCTATGAAAAACATCTATTTCTTTATCTCCAAAACATTTTTTAATAATAAAGAAAAAGTTAACAGTAATGCAAACGAGCAAACATAAATTCAACGAATCGAATACAATATCTACAAACCTGTTTCTAATATTTTCGTTATCAAACAAACCATACTTATTGACATTTTATTGAAACTTCTAAATGGTTTTCGGTTAATGTGCCTCTGCTCATCGTGGTGTAGACGAATTGATCGGCTGCAGTAAGTTTATCATGCGATAAGTATAAGTTAGCATAGACCATATGGTTCACAATAATAGACAATACGTCAACATTAACGTTGTGTATACGTAAAAATGAATTTATTGTACTTGTAAAAAGTTTAGCATCTATCATCAGTTTCATATATTGTCGAATTAGTTCTCAGCAAACCAGACTGGCATACATTGACATCATTAAAACTAGTGCCCATTTTTCTTCGATCATAGCATCCACATTTTGGGTTTGTTCCTTTTGCATGATTTACTTCAATGAAAAACATACTGTTTTCATCTTAGGACAGTCAGGACCTGTTTTTCGAACATTCCTACACATGTATGTATTAGGTTGTTGCATATGAAATGTTCTATGTTTAATATTATATTATTTCTTCATCAAAACGCGTTATACCATTTGCATTCTAAAATTGGACGTTCCATATGCAGCAACCAAATATTTAAAACTACTAGCTCACATGTATTGCATGCAATACACCATAGCAGTTACCCCTGTAAGTAATACTTGCAACGAGAATACTCATTTATGCGACCCCTGTTGTTACTATATGTCACAGAGATTCTTCACCTTACTTTGATTTATTTCACTGTACAATAATTTCGATTGATACACTCTGTTACATTATGGAGTGTAATAGTAGAGACGAATACTTGTACGTTGTAATCATTATTCATAATTTTACTTTTTCATTGTGAATGTCGAATTCAATAGTGAATTTCTATTTAAAAAAATTCAGGTACAGAAGAAGACCAAGAAGCCACAGACATGCTTGTCGGGAACGCCCAGAATCTTATGCAGAGTGTAAAGGAAACCGTTCGTGCAGCAGAATGTGCAAGCATAAAAATAAGAACAGCTTCCGGTATGAAGCTGCGGTGGGTGCGACGTCAGCCTTGGTACCAATACTGAGCAGTTGAAATAATGAAAGTGAATTAGAACAAATGGGTAAGACTTCCTAATGTTTAGATACCTTTTAACGATATACATAGATTCCACATGGTATATTTCAAGAAAGTGTTCTAACAAGAAGGCAACATTCTGATGATCAGAATCCATTGAATTTTTCTTTTAGTCTTCCTAGAAGAAACCTTTTTTCAATCCAAGCAACATTATTCACTTCTTTTATACCAAGAAATTGTCTAAATATTTTTGCGAACTTTTGCTATGTCGCATATATGTCTTCCTCGAGCTCGAAGTTTGTGCAATTGAAAAAAAAAGATTAACACTCAACATTACCATGCACAAGAAAAAATTCAGTGTCTTCTACGCATCAGAATTGTAATTCTTGTAATAGTCGCGAAACATACAACATAATCGTAACGATAATTTATATTTATACACGTATTGACAAATAATATATTCTCCGCGTAAGAGCTATATAGTTTCTAACGTAACAAATGAGCTAGTGATTAATGGTAGAGACGTACTTCGCGTGAATTGGGAAACATATCTCAATCACTGAAGTATATAATCTAAAAGTATTTTCAGATGCCGTATTTAAAGAGCCTATCTCTCTCGGTCTAACATAAATGGAAAGTAAAATTCAGTAGAGACGATAGAGCTTATGCCTTATACAAATTACCAATTTGATATATATTTGTAACCATATTTACAGTAAGTGTACTTCATATATATATATATATATATAATATATAAAATATATATATACTAATATTGACCCGATACGAGCACATTAGGGCAAGAAATTTTTATCTATATTTCTGAAAAATACAATTGACTCCAGGAATAGCGTGTCGTATTTTTACAGAGCAAAAGTATCGTGTATTTTATTTTAATAGAATGCTATTTACCGCAATATACTTCTACGTAGAAGAACATAACATGCAATATTACGATAAGGAAATCTATTTTTATAAGTTTTGATTAATCGTCCTTTTTAGAGAATTTACATAGACCGACTTTGTATACTCATTTTCTTTTGAACTGGTGCTATATGTATGTGCAATACAAGTACGAAATATTGCAAGATAATATAAGAGTGAGCAATGTTAAACCAAATATGTGGAATCAATTTAGTACTACTCTACTAAACAACAAAACATGTGAATTAAACAATAGCGCAAACAGGAATCTCGTAACAAGAAGACGGAATGTTTTTATATATTATGTAATACTACTTTTTAGTAATACATTTTGAATTTCTGTAAACCTATTTATAATAAAAACTAATTTTTATTGTAATACAAGTATAAAAAAACTCATTTATGTAGTATGAGAATATTATATACATTTTTCCTACAATAATTAATAAACTTAGATAAAAAAAGAAAAGGATTACTGTTATTCGATCGAATTATTAACATTCTAGAGAATCCCTCTTCATCGCGTGTAAACTAGGAGGTACAGCACCTGGCATTTTGTTCTTTGGTATTTTTCCAGGACGCAAATAAGGATTGTCGATAGCATCTTGTTGCGTTGTAGTTTCCCCGTTTTGTTCGGTATCTTCGGTTTGTACTTTCATACCTATGGCGACATAAAGTTATTAGTTTTATAAATTTAAATACTAGTTGAATATAAAAATAAAAATGGTCAGACCTTCTTCTGTCTCCTCCAATTCTTGTTCCTTTTTCTTTTTTACTGGGCTCGGTTCGAATTGAAAGTCTTGATCGGTTTCAAACACTTGATCTTGCGGAAGAAGAGCAGACAGGTAACTGGGAAATTGAGGTTTACACGATATCACTAGAAAAACAATGTGTTGAATGAATTGAATATATACATTTATAAATATCTGATAATTATAGTCGAATTGCTTACATGGAAACATACTGTTGTCTTCTGTCAAAAATAAACTATGCGTTTCTCCAGTTTTTGCAATAAACCTGGTCAAAGCCCTTTCAATGTCACGTTTCTGTGTCGCTGCTTTTTCTCTTATTGCTTCGTACTCTGTGACCGGCTGTTTGTGAGTCTGTTCATAAATAAAAGATATAATAGTAGAGATCGCTGTAAATTTTATTGGTAAAATTATTAGTGAAGGATTATTGTTACCGGAGTCCTAATATATGCGTGTGGATCAGGAAAGAGTGGTAAATAACCAGGTATATGAGAAGGATGGCCATGCTTGACTCCAGCTTGTAGAATATTTAATTGCTTCGATTGAGTTTGTTGTTGAAGTTGAGGTAATACTGTTCTGCTCGTTCTCTTTCCATATGTTTCCAAACTGTCCAATTTGATACCCATATTTACTAACGCTAGTATAACGTCTGCTATCAGCGGTTCTGTCCTGCCAGATAATTCGCAATAGTTTCTAGCTGATTCTCCCACCTCTACGATAACTGTAAAAAATTGTTATTGATAAATTCTCTACGATAGTGCCGTATCAAAAACAGAATTGGCCATTATTCCAATAAAATTATACTAGTTATTTGACCACAGTTCCTCAATCGTTATTTGTTATTCGTACATATGACACGTTATTCCCTCATTTGTTAACACTGTAAGTCTGCTGATTGATAATAATAAATAATAAACAAACAGGTTTATTCGTTACTCGAGATAACTTGCTTCTTTAAATAATAGTACCAGAAAATAGATTACAAGTTTCATTGAACAATTTATTAAGAAATCCTATGTACTATAAACAACCAAAACCTGTGAAATAACTGCTGGCAGGTAATGTGTCAAGTGAATAAAAGTAAATAGAAAACACTGTTTATGAACATAGATACACATTGAGAGGTTAGAATCGTGAAATTTCATTTGAGTTCTTACAAGACTGTAGCATCTCCGTCAGGGTTTCTATTGCTTGTTTATCACCAGTGTCGTACCCGCTTTCAACCAAAATACTACAAACTACATGATTCAATATTTTCCTTCGTGTATTTGTCGTTTGAATATCCATGTTTCTCCATGGAGATTCATATTATTATTATACACGATTCAGTTAATTGTGGCGGTAGTGTTCCCACACACGTAACATACACATACTGCTTAGGGGGGTAAGGTACAGGCCAGGGTAGTTTCACTTGGTTTCACTCTACTAGGAGAACTGTTAGCACGAATTTAGTACACGTACACAAAATAAAGATGTCACTAGTGTGCAAGAGTAATTCTCAAAGTATCGTACGCCGACAAAAAGCAAAAGCAGTGGGTCTGCAATGATTATCAAGGAATTCGACGAGATTTTCGGAGAAGGAAGTGCTACACACACAGATAAAAAGGTCACGTTGTTAATAAATAAAATTACGTGGTGTGTGAGGGCTCATTATAAAGAGGAAGGTTTATTGTAGTAAGGTGCACTCATGATTTCCGTAAAAAAATCGTTTTGTATTAGAAAAATACATGGGAACCTATTGGTGGTTGTCCCTATGTTTGAACTTGACGCCACTTTTTGGCACGCTTACGCTTAGCACGGAACAGCTCCTATACCGGCGGTAGAGCCCACGTTTACCGCGTAACAGATGATAACAGAGAGTCACAGAGAGTGGCTTATATATCTGTCGAGAATGCGACATCACGCGATTCGTTATCTTTGCCAAAATTATCTGAGCCGGGTCTATTAGTATATATGGTCTCAGTTATACAAGCACAGGCACTGATATATATACTATGGATACGGTATCCAAAATTTTTCATGTCACAATTTGAAAGTCCTTACTTCTATAAATCTATGGCAGAATTGGATGCCAGCGCTGCTCTTGGTTCGACCAGTGTACTATATCCCCGTACTCTCCTTCACCCCCGTGATCCTCTATACTTTGTATATCTTATACACCATTATGTATAAGATATTTATTTTTCTGTATGTGCTTTTTCCAGAATTACTTTCTTCAATCTTTTAAGCTTTAAAGTAGTAGTAGTTAAGATTTAAGAAAAATTAACATTTTTTCTCTGTACTATCAACAGCTAGCAACAGTGATGCAAACAATCCAGCACTGCTGAATCTTGAATAACTGCGTTTATATTATACAATAACATTATTTTAATGTATTTAATTGTATTATTTTTGTATAATTATATGTAACAATTAATTATAGTAATATAACATTGTATATTAATGTTTTTCATCAGTAATAAATGTATTTCAATATCATTATGAGTTTGATTTCATTTAATGCTTCTCTTAAAACGTAAGAAATAGACACCTATTTACCTTTCTCTTATCTACAACAAAAATGTTACAAATATTTTTAATTCAATTTTGCGCTTTCTCTGAACATCATTAATCATTCTTAGTTTCTTTTATATTACATTTATTACACAAATTTCACTTCTGGTTAATTTGTTATAACTTATAATTAACTTGTGATGTTATAACATACTATTACTTCAATCTTATAAACTTCATTTTTGAAACTTGCGCTATTTCTCTTAGTACACTGGTCGAACCTAAGACGGCGCTGGTACTAAATTCTTAGACATGGCCCCGTTCAATTTGTGACATAAAATTTACACGGGGCTTATGGGCAAAACCGTATCCATAGTATATATATCAGTGAGCACAGGAGTCTGTGACAGGACAACATATCATTTTATTTTCTTATTCGCTGTGGGATAACCTGTACATGCGAAAGTACATACTTACCCACGAAGCGTTCAATGTTTACATGAAAATAATGTGAAGATGAACAACAGAAACTGATAAAATTGACTCTGTAGAAAAGTGTAGATTGTAGATAGTGCATATAATGGAACTTCCAAATAATGAAACGATCGACAACTCTTCAGCGTTGAATAAAGATTCTCTGCAGATTTCTTGTAATTGGAAAATTACTAACGACAAACAGTTTCGCGATGTTTTCACTATGACAGTCTCCGATCACGAATTCGAAAAGTAACGAGAATTTTTCTTCAAAGTATACTAGTGTTCATATTTACAGAAAACTAAGTTTGAATGTATATTTTGTACAAATGTTATGTAAACAGAATTGTCGACATTAAAAGATTAATACGACCATTTTTACAGCGTCAATGTCGATGAAATAGTCTACATGCACACATGTATATCTTTAGAACCGACTGAATCCTCTAACGAGCCCTGTAAGTTGGAAATAAAGTTACCGGACCACCAAATGATATCTCGTATCGCCATAGTTTCAGAGGCCTATGTCTTAGAATTTTTCAAAGAATTTGGAGAGTATGAAACAACGGTATTCGGAGAGCTGGTGGATGACTTTGAAGATAATTATATTTACCTTGCGAAAACAACGTTTAACCCGCCTACATCTGAAGCTAGCATAAAGGTATAGGAATTTTTTTGAAGTCCTAAAGGCTTTGGCAAACGCATTACCTAATTTCTAATATCATTCCAGTTTACAAAAACGAACATTAAAGGTTCAGTTATGTGGATATACGGTATAATGCTCTATATAACAGAATCCATTACAAAGTCTGAAACTTTGCCTCCATCTATTTTTAATAATACTGAAATTATAAAACAATTCCTAACTAAATTATCTTTTAACTCGTTATTGAACAAAAACGCAACGGAAAGTCACGAGAATAAGGGGGAAAAATATAACGAAGATCGTACCGAATCCAATACGGATATTAAGGCTTACATTGATAATAAGCTCCGTGACGTAGAGACAAGATTAATGAAAAGAATCGATGAAATGGAGCAAAAAACAAATGAAAAGCTAGATAATATATTGAGACAATTGGAAAGTCAACCTAGCAAACAGTGAAATTGACTCGAAAGCAATCAAAACATATATTTAATGTAACTTATAATATATAAAGTGAAAGGAGGATTAAAGAATTTTTATTAATACTGTATTTTTCTTTATTCAAGTTTCTAAGCGCTCCTTTCAAGAATACCTTACTTAAATGATTTATTAATATAAATTTTTTAATTTACATATTACGTTTTCTTAATGCACATAAATATGTATAAGAATGTACCAAAATTTACACTACATTTTATCTAATATTTATATGTAGAAGCAACACCATGATGGCATGGAAACAGAAATCGTATTACAACATTAAATATTTACGTAACAAAATAATGGTTGAATTTTATTTTAATCAGCATTGCTGTCTTCGGTAGGATCCCACTGATGTAGCTGTTTTCTCCACAATTTTATCATGCCGTCCCATCCTCTTCTACTATACTTGATATATTTTGGAGGAGTTCTCGGATGTTCCCTTGTACGTTTCTCTCTGAAATAGATATAATTAATAAAATGGATAAACGTTCGATCTTTCTGATAATATTCTCGTTTGTAAGATCCTTACTTAGGCACAGACTGAATATATTTATCATATCCAATCGTATTTTTCCCATAATCTATTTCTTTTTGTCTACGTGCCAATACGATAGGATCCGTTTCATATTCTATACGCTTCTTACTGCTATCTGAAGAATTCGTAGTAGAACTAGAGTCGCTGTTACGTCTACTTCTAAAAACTTTTGTGTCTTCGATGTGCATACTATTTTCTCTGGCTCTCTTGCGTAAACAATGTAAATCTTCCGGTTTATTTTTAACATTGTCTTCGTATTTGATATTGGTCGAATGATTTGTAACATGTTTATTAACGTTTTCATTAGTATTTTTGGTGAAATTTATAGTAACCTTATCTTCCTGTGGTTGAGGCTTCAAAGAATTCGGTGCAATCGTGCTTTCTTTATTTGACTCCAATATTTTACCGAGCTCGTTCGAACTCATACAGATTGCTTCGTTGAGAAGAGCATCCTCTTCGTCGGTCAGTTCTATCCGAGAAGTTTTCACGACGGTCTCCATGTTAAATAATTATTGAAAATGTGAATTCTCGATACAACCTGTAAGTAACAAATAACATGGAATATAATTTAAACGAACACGTATTAACCAGCCATAATAAAACGTAACGTAAACAATACTTATCTATTAGAGGTAACCTAAATTAAGATATTAACTTTGGAATTAACGCATGACGAAGAATTGTTGATTTGAAATTTTCACGGTAAATACGCGATAACTTGTCGATCCACACTTTATTCCGATATCGAAGAACCGAATCGAATTTTTAAATTCACTGAACAATTCCACTTTTCTTAGTACGGTCGCATGAAATATTCTTATAGTTTTTCAACTGTTACAAATCTATGATGCGCGCCTTTTCTGACAGCCTGTTATTGTCGCAACCCTTAGCACCGCCACCAGGGGGAGAAAAACTCTTATGTATGACTTTGGATTGCTTAGTTAACTACAGGGGACTTGCCTAGATGGCACCATGATCACAGTACATCACGTGACTAACTGTGATTCGACATGATAGGATTGAGTTCCTTGGCGCTAATATTTGACTATTGCTGACTATTGCCGCCAAAATCAACTGTCAACTGTCCATCACTGTGCCTCGTGCTGTGCCGTGCTGTGCCTCGACAATAAATTATTTCGTTCTTAATTAAAGACTGCCAGCGCCTGTGCTAACCCGCGGAACGGTAAGTGGGCGCAATGGGCGGAGTGGTAACGGTGGAAATTATAGTGACCTAAAAGACCACATCGCTGAAAGTTCCACCACCGACGAGATTCAGTTGGTGGTTCAACGCTCTCTATCTAAGTAAATAGATCATTGATCGTGAACCACGTGAAACTGCGTCAGTGGCGTAAGTAAATAGATTTAGTACCGCAGGTAATAATTAAATGTAGAATGCTGACATTACCCATTTTGTAATTCTTAGAAAAAAATTACTTTGTATTGTATAATTTCATTACGCACTCTTATTGCTTTCTTATTTCTCTTATTATTCACAGTCTTATAATCGACAGTGTGTAGATGTAAAAAAAATGAAGTAATTACCACGTAATATTCTAAAAAAATATTGGAATTTAAAATTAATTTGAAAATTATTGCGGTATTTATAAAATAATTTATCAAACAATTTTTGAATAAACATTTTAATAATTTGTTTCTATATTCGATATTGAAATCATTATTTCAATACTAATGTCTTGTCAAAATAATTGTTTAAATAAATAATTTTTATAATTTATATATATATTTGTTTCTATATTCATTATTTTAATTACCATCTTAATAACAATTTATGGTTGTAATAATTGTACAAAGAAATAAATTTTATAAATTGTTTCTGTGTTTATTATTTAAACTATTATATCGATAATAGTTTATTGTTAAAGTAATTGTTCGAATAAATATATTTTTAGAGAGACCGCGCGCGGCCGAAGCGACTGCGACTGTCGTGTCGCATCAGTGTGGTTCACACCGATATACCCGGTCCGGTTCGTATCACGTTTCAATGTTTCAC
Organism: Lasioglossum vierecki; assembly: GCA_028455595.1. Classification (NCBI taxonomy): domain Eukaryota; kingdom Metazoa; phylum Arthropoda; class Insecta; order Hymenoptera; family Halictidae; genus Lasioglossum; species Lasioglossum vierecki. The sequence continues at coordinate 20,547,437 of CM052335.1, read as the reverse complement.
TCCTCGGCGACCGAGGCCTATCGAGTACCGCTGTCCTTTTCTAGGATCAACAAAATTTAAAGAATAGTATTCCTGGCGGGTAATCTCTGAGGAGACCTGTGTTGGAGATAATTGTCGATAAAATACTGTATTGACATTTGAGATTTTTTCCGATTTTTTCTTTTAAAATCTCATTTACTTTCTTTATAAAAATTGAAAAACAGCATTGATAATATTTTTACAATAGTAACATATCATTAGACCTTTTTTTTATATTTAATTTCAGTATTGATAAGTGTATATACAAAATAGTTCTGATGTGCGATTTTAATGAAAACGAGGACATTATCTCGCAATTTCAAATAGATGATATTGCACAGAAGTTAAAGGAACACGCAGTTCAGTTGCATACTATGTATAAAATATTTTAATTGCGTTTCCATTTTATTATGGACCAAAGAATAACACACATTTTGTATCTTTATCTTTTAGAGGCGAGGAATCATTGGAAGACAGACCGAGGTGCTCTCTTAACAGTAGCAAAATATTTCTAAAGAATTTACACAAGAAGGTAAGGCTTGTTATAATATATCTTTTTCAGTTCGTTGTAGGAACAGACAATGAAAAACTATTCGTTATTAAATAGATCAATGGGCATCGCGTGACATGTGCTAATGCTATAGCAGAGTGGAGGTTTTATACGAATCCGGTAACGAAATCTATGCCTTGGTACGCTAACTTGACATTAGTTAACATAACTATACCAATTGCTTCTTATATTAAAGTAAGATCAAATTTGAAGTTTACCGAATTCTTGTACGTAATGAAACTTGACAAATGTGTTTGAAATTTGTGTCTCACTTGTCAAGTTTCATACTTAATGACCTGATACAGTCTTTCCTTAATGACCTGATCAGTCTTGATAAGTATTTCAAGTAAACGGTATAATTGATTACAGGTAACTGAAAATAATAAATTATTTCCACCATGAGAAACTGCTAAAGAAGGCAAGGTAGTTAAATCAGAAGTACAATACTTAGACAGGCAATGAAAACACTACAGTAAAGATGAAACTGTAGCAGGGTATAAATACGGGGTAGAATTTATTCCCGTTGAAAGTATGTTAATGATCTTTAGTTACCGTACAAGAAATTTGGATTAAAATCTGAGATTTAGACCGTTGGTACAGCAGTACTGTATCTATTGTGTTGCCTTCGAAGAAAGATGAGGTACGTTTTCATAGTCTAAATTCGTCTTGAAAACTCGAAGAGATAATAACACACGCACCATTTATCTTTCAGACTGCAGTTAAGCCGTTTTTCAGTTTGGTCGAAGCGATGCATAACAGAAATGGCGTTGCTATTGTAAGAAAAGTTTATAAGAACAATATTTCCGCAAAAATGGTTGTTCTATTTCCGTGTATCGACGATCCCGATGAACCATGGGTACTCTCAACTATTGGGTTGGCAAAAAAGTATGTATGATAGATACTTGGGCCCCGCAGGGTTTTAAGTTCATACCCCAATCTCCCTTCTCTTTCCATTCTCACCTATCGCCTAATTGCAGCCTATTTCAGCCAATTTCAGCGGAACCTACTGTTTTTATGGTGGGTTCCGAACCACCTTGGGCATCAGTATTTTGATAGCACATGGAATATTTCCATAGGTGCCGGGCGGTGGGATCCAACCCGCGACCACAGCATCCGCAGACGCGCGCTCCTACCCACTGAACCACTGCGCGCCCCAGTTGGCAAGAAAGTAATTTCTGCATTTCAACGTGAAATAGAACCCAATTTTTCTATTCAAGCAATGAACTTTAATCAATAGAATATTTTCCATTTTGTTTGACGATCTTTTGCCATCTTTCTGGTTGCTTCACAATTTCGCGCTCATAAAACTCCTTATCATCATCATTTTACCTCGGTATTTTAATACCGAAATTACTTTCTTGCTAAACCAATACTTTCCAAATAATCTTTTTGACCAGCGGTTAAATCAGCATTCACATTAATTTTGTAGTGTCTGGTTGAAATAGCTTTACCGTTCGCAGAGAACAGAAGAATAATGGAATCGAGACCTCTCAAGTCTTTCGCGAGAAAATTGACAAGCGAACAAGACAAAGCTGTGGATAATTTACTCGATTCCTTGATGCTACCTGATACAGAGTAAGTGTAAACGTTGTCCGTAAGAGTCGACAGTCTATTGTCGATAAGTAGACTTCGGATCTTTATGCATTTATAGCAAAATTGTGTAAATGAAATTCAAAATTGTTGAAAAATTTTTTAAATCGAAGATGTCAATGTATGATTTCTCCCGTATTAAAATCATTAAGGGAAGTAGCAACACTCAACTTAGTTTCTATTTCTTGCAATTGATTCAGACAATTTTTATTTTGCACAAAGATCCACAGTCTATTGATACGTTTATTTTTCTATAGCGATAACGAGGAAATAGATGGAAGTCAGTGTTATTTGCTGGGATATGTATCCAATCCTGGATTACAGCATAAATGGCATCAGTTATTGTATCGCGTATTCCATCCGAATGAACCATTACCCCCTATGGAAGATTATTTAAGAAAAGTTTTCGAGATTGAATCGGTGAAAGAGAACAGTAAATGCCATCTCGAGAAAATTGCAAAATTATTTCAGTTGGAGAATATAGAGCGTAAAAAGAATCGAAGGTCAAAGTGATTTACGTAGTATCAAATCTTAAAACCTCGAGGATATCTTCTAGTAACAGTAATATTTATTATTTAGGAACTACTTCAGAGGCGACTTTAACGAGACCAATGTTGAAGAGCCTGTTGAGAAAAAGGTTAAAGATAATAAGAAGGTCTTCAAGGATGAAGATGTGTCTATGGATGTCGTGGATGCTGACTTCGACGAGATGGTAAGTCAGAAAATAATTAGAGCATCTCTGCAAATAATGAAAACCTTGCGTGTACATATTTTATCGCTTAACATCGTTTCAGGAGGATGACATATAAGCCAGAGTGTTTGGAGCTGATTGTATCGATAAAATTTTGAGAAAAGTTTGCATTTCGTACAATCGTTGTCTACTTGCCACCTCGCTTTTTTCTCGCGTAGAAGAATAAGTTACCAATATATATTTTTGTAACCGTTTGAAAATAAAACGTGCAAAGAAGAGGCCGTGAAATAAAATGGAATATAAATGGAACAAATGTGATCCTTGAAATGAAACCCACAAGTTGATGACACTATATGGTCTGAATATGGGAAGGACGAGGTCGTCTACCCACGCTCCACCCACTCCGTCTGCCATCACCGTCCAAAATTCCTAATTACATTGTGCGTTCAAATCGAGTCTTCGTAACAATTATACAGACGTTTTAATATTAAGAAGAATAAGAACGGCAATTGACCAAGAATTGCACGAACTTCTTAGGACAATAATAACGAACAAAAACATACAAGTTTCAATTCTTAATTAGAGATTATAATCGTCAGTCATTTCTCTAAACACGCAGTGTTTTCTGCAAGCTGTACACTACTGTAAAAAAAAGAAAGAAGCACCCGGCTATATTTAATAGAAAAGCGTAAACAATCAATTAAGAACGCAGTAAGTTGTTGGATAAGAGTATATTTAAAGTATTACCTAATACTTTAAATGCAATAAATCAATCATTGTACAATACAATTTCTACATAAAGATATTGTTTGTCATTATATCTTATAATTACACTGGGTGCTTCTTTCTTTAGCACTATACTTGAGAAAATGTATGTAATCGAGTGAAGCAAAGGAAAAGGGTTTTTGAAAATGGTTAGCCGGGTTGTATATAATTTGTTGTAATTCAGTGAGATGTACAGTAGCGAGCACTGACTCTCTGATTGCTGATACTGTTAGTCCGGTGGTTTTGGTCCGTCCTGTAGAATATAACGGCACTCACTTTCAGAACCTGTGAGGTGCGGGATCCGCCGCGATCTCAGTCAACGAAGGGACGCCGTCTCGTGTGGATCAACAGGTGTTCCCGGCCGTGTGACCAGCGTTCACCAGCATGGGTGAGTTTCCGTTCGAGTTGAACAGCCGAAGGTTCAGAGCTAACCAAATGGTACCTCGCGTTCGTCATCGAACGGCATATTGCACACCGCGGCCCGAGAACCATGAACCAAACATAAAATCCACGCATTAATATTTTGCGTCTTCGTTTAGGTATGCGGGACGAGACTTAGCTATGCCGTGGACTCGACGTTTCGTCCTATGCTGACGCTTTTCCACTGACATAACAATAACACGCGACGCTTCTAAACGTTTACACAGCTCTTCGTTTTTCTCGGATTGCCTCCTCATTTTCCAGTAGTCAAAAACTCTAGATAAAAGATCAATCTAGGCCGCGATCACCCTGAAAAGTCCTATATTTACGTTTACGAGGTGTATATTCTATTATTTGACATCGTATTTGCACTATTCGGAAGCGTATTAGCTATTTTCACAAAGCTGCGACAGCTACATGCTGCCGAATAATGCAAATTGTGGCTCGTAAACGTGAAAATAGGAATTTTGCATTATTGAGAAATGAGAAAAACAATCTACTCTCTTTAAACCTTGTGTAGTCAACCAAAACGTATAAATTATTTAAAACCTTTCTGTGTTTAACATGTTCGCACAATGCTCATTATAAGACTAAACATTAAAATATATTAGCAAGTAAAGAATGGACATTCAGAGAAATTTTGTAATATTTTTAGAGGAAATATGTACTCGTAAATGGGTACTCGGTTGATTACACAAGGATTAATTAGATTGCGAATCTTGTAACCAGATTTGCGGAAGAAATTCGATTCTTCTTTTAATCGTTTTAATAAGTTGAGTACTGTTCTGCGATCGCCTCAAGGATTACGCACGGAGTTTTTCACGTAGAGTAACGAGAACTATCGGATAGCGAATTAAGACGACAGGTCTACGACGATAAACAAATTATTGAAAAACATCTTTCGAAATTGTTGTTATTTGGCATTAGGCTCGACGTTCTAGAGTTAAAGGTTTCGGTCCCGCTCCCTCGCTCGATGTCACTCTGAAAGAAGAATAGAGTTGACAATTTTCTTTTTAACGTTGCGGGACTCTAACAAAAGGAGAGCTGTGTAAACTGCTTGAAATGATTGGGGTATTACTTGAATGATGTGAAATTGCCGTGGCTATATTGCTTCGAATTCTGTGATTATTTGGAGCAGCGATTGATAACGCGAGGCATCGCATCAATTACAAGAATGGGATTATAGTTTTCAATTGATAAATTCATTGGAGCGATCCCGTCACCTCGAATTTTCTAAAAATTCAATAATGGGATTCTATGGCAGGTCTCTTACTTGGTATTTTCGCAAATGATGCCTTAAATGTCACAGGGAAATGTTGAAAGAGAAATGTCACGTTTCCAACGAGTATCCTTGCGCGTACCATCCACGAGGTAAAATCGAGATCGGTTGAAACCCGAAGTTTCAAGAAAAATCGTGAGTCAGTGATCGCTTTCGCAATACACCGCGCTTTTACACCTCGTTAAACATTGACCTAGAAATAAGTAAGAACATCTTGATAAAGGAGAAAGAAACCTTTTTCAAGATGGTGCTACACGCGTTCTATATTTTAATGCGCCGTCAAATCTGTTTCGCCTTAACGAGGATGGGACTAGTCACGCTAATGAGCTGTATAAATCTGTTTTCGTCTGTACATAAGAGTAACCGTTTCAAGGAAGAATGTCTCCTCGTTCTCATGATACTTGCGAATTTTGCGAGTCGAGGATCGGAAGGTCAATAGACTAAATTCTAATGAAACTTTGTGCAAGTTACTAGCTCTCAACCCTTTCCATTTCTTTGTCGATTGTGACTCGACATCGGAGAAAGGAAAATTTAAACGAAATGTGTTTTTATACGTGTTTGGTTCTTCCTTTAAAAACAACTATAATTTACAACAAAGTTTGAGAGCTGTATATAATATAATTGATAAACAGAATTGTTTAAAATAAGTAGCAGTCAAGAAAACTCGAAACTGTCCTTCGAAGTAAGTTCCAAATGAAACGCTTAAGGATGTTCTGGAGATACATAAAAACGCAAGAAAATTTTTCAAAATTTTACATTTACACAATTTACATTTTACACAATTTTATTTATAGCAACTTAAAGTTTGCATATTTTGACACGTCTTCTTATGGAGAATTCGTAAAATTTTACTTCAAATCCTATTTAAACCTTAAAAAAACGCAACTAAAAACTCCATTTTTTTATGTATATAGTAAAAATTATGTAATTAATTATATTCAAAATTCATTAGGATTCACTAAACAGTTGCAGAGTAAAAAATTATAAACTGTTACAAATTGTCAAAAGATCACAAAATAAAAAAATCACCTTTTTTTGTTTATTATCAGAACATAAGTTTACGCAAATTTTACATGTTTATGTTCAGTAATAACTTTTATTGCGTTTTATTTTATTGCGTAATTATATATAATGAAATCAGGGGGTACAATCATTCGCAAAAATCACTTATAATTTTTCATAGTACGAAGACAATTTGATTAAAAAATAAATATAACACGCAATTCACTAATTAAACAAAAGCTTTTTCAATTAATCTATTTTTTAATGCAAAATATAGTCATGAATGGTTTTCATTGCCATTATATTGATAGATTTCGAATTTCTTTTACTTTTGTCTCCCGTTGTACCTCCAGAACATCCTTAAAACAGTAGGGAGCTGTCGGCAACAAAATTGATAAATAATTCGGAGTTTTGCTGGGAATCTGTTTATTTTCGTGGTCTCAACGAGCCCGTAATATTAGCACTGGTATTAATTAAAACGGCTCGTGTATTATGTAAATGTCATGCAGCGTGTACTGAAATGTCAGACAGGTATTGACTGAGCGTAATCCGTATCCTGAAACAGTAACAGTCCGCGACGAAACTCACCACGCGGAACCGCAGCGACCCCGTCGTCCTTGCAGAAGCCGCAGGGGAGCGGCGATAGATCGGACAGATAAAAATAATGTTTATCTGACAGTATCCTCCCACTCGTTAGATCAAATCGAAGACCAGTTCAAGGGAACGTTTCCCAGACTGCTTCATTAATTATTAAACCGTTCTTGGCCTGCATCTTCGGATGTTCAGTCATTTTCACTTTCCTCGCCAAACATAGTTTCAATCCACTTCTAATCGTCGCTAACGATACCGTTGATCGGCTTTAAAAAAAATTACAGCATATATCTTTAAGTTTATGCCAGTTTTTATCGAGAAGCTATATAGATCTTTGAATGTTGATCGTTTGCTGTACCTGTTCCCGAGGCGGGTAAACGTGCAAGCATTATGTAATTCGATGGTAAAATAAGGACAACGATTGGACAGCGGATTTTATGCATTTATGGCAAAAAGTAGTGGGTGTATATTTAATACAGTAGAAACCTTAGAAGAATTTAAAAACACCGTTATATTATGTTCAAGTTGTTAAACATATAGCCCATTGCCTTAAAATATCGCGATGCAGATTCTGATAAAAATATCTTTGTTAAATATATTTCCTTTACATAAATTTTCTCCTTGTTTTGAAAATTATGATCTGCAGAAAAGGTTTTCGTAAAATCGTAATATATCGTAAAATAAGTCGTAGGGCAAGGGTAAAAAAATGTTTATTTTGCATAAAGATCCGTTGTGCAATAACGAATCATGTGAACAGTTTCCTCATATCTATTAACAGAGATTTCTGACGTCGACGCGGCAAGCGTTAAGTGATGTCTAGAGAATGACTGGACGGAAAAGGGACAGGCTGTCGCTTAATCGGCATTGACTCCCTTTCCAAATGGCCCAGTTTTCGCAGTCGACGTTTATTTAATGATAGCGCATGTCGACGAGCTTCGTTGCGCGAGCCACGGCCCCTCGGAACATTTTCATATTTCCTCGCGCGGCTCGGTGAAAACTGACTCGGATTTCTTTTTCTTCTTTCAGGTACCGCGTACGTGTGCTGTATGCTGGCAATGCTCGCCGTAAGTAAATACGCAAGGCGAATCAGGCATCGACTTCCGGCTTTTCTCGCACCCGGAAGACGCTCGTGCACATTGTTATCACCGGAGGAGAAATCGGCGTCGATCAGAAATTCGTCCGATCCTTTTGCCTCGCTCTCGGGGAAAATAAATCGACTGAAAATTCCGCGACTCGGTTTCTTACGCAAAACTCGCCGTGCCAATACAGATCTCCTTTCACGAGTGAAAACCTGAGTTAACGATTTATGAATCACCGCGGACGATCGAGACGTGACGCGGAAAACGTGTAAACCGTAGATTAACGTTCGATTATATTTACCGAGTCAAAACGGTTGCAATGTTATAAGTAGACTCCGGATGCGTTTATAACGAAAACGAGTAAGTGCAATTTCAAACAGTGAAAATATTCCAAGACTTTCAGAGTGTGAATATACTATTTTCACTAGATTTGAATGATTCGCGAACAGACAGATCTTTCTGCAAAATAAAAATGTTCTACCTAAATTACAATAAACTCGAGTGAAATCGAAGTTTATTTTTTGTCTGAATATGTTCAATAGTTTTTTCAAAATGATTTTATAAAATACGATTCTATTATTTGTACAAATTTATACCAATAGAAGAAACGAGTGTCTATGCAGTTTCTATTGCATACAATCGATGCACAACACTTTCATTTTGCACAAAGATTCTGCAGTCTAATTATAAGAATGACGATTCTTCTGGAGCCTCTAGAAACCGAGCGAATTCTTTTAATTCTTTCCTGTTCGGGGTTAGAGAAAGCGACCGTCGCGGTGTTTTTTAATCGGAGGAAGCGCTTTCTCTGAAAAATTATGTAAACAGTGAGAACGTATAATAACCGCGCGAACATTGATTTCTTCCCATCAGATGCTATTCGTCGCGACGGAGGCTGGCGACATGATGCGTAAAAGCATCGTCTTCGACAAGAACACGCCAGACGTGTTCTACTGTCCGCAACAAAAGCCGACGGGCTTCGAGAAGATGATCGTGAACGCGAAACCGTTGTCGAAATTGTGCCAGTTCGAGGGGAAACCGATACCTCCCGACTATAAAAGCGATTGCTACAACGACGTGGACGAGACCGAGTATGCTTGCAAAGAAAAGTACAGGATCATGGTGAGTCACCGATGAAGTCACTGGCTACAGAAGTTGGGCAGCCCGGAAATCCAGAAAATTGCGAAACTTTCGGTGCAAGCAGAGAATAATTCGTCTCTCCCTCGCGCAAACCCGTAACCGCTTGCCAAAGTGAGTTTAGGAGGTGAGAAATATCGGACAGAATTTATAAACAAGTTCCAGAATGAATTTTTATACCTTCTGCGATCAATTGATAATTTATGACAACTAAAGGTCGATTTATACTTACAAGGAGAGTGCAAGGACGTTGTCACACCGATTTAGTTGAGACTCTGTATACTTATAGATCTCGATCTCTCATTTACGAATATATACCATTATAGACGCTAACACGCAATAGTTTTTCAGATATCCATAAACAAAGTTCTTACATTACTACTTAAATCTGCTTTTGTAGAGGACGTATACTACGAATATTTATTTTAGAGGTATATAACGAATTAATTTCGACTAATTTATTTATAATTTATTAATACGTTTGTTCTTTAACTTGCATTAATGTTACACAGCGAATTTATTTATAATTTATTAATCTTTTTGTTCTTCAACTTGTAATAAATATGCAATCTCATATAGACAAGTCAATGTTACACAGCGAATAAATAATATAAATAAATATGAAAAAAAAATTTCACCAAACGAGAATCGAACCCTAGCCCACCGGGTGGAAGTCTCATTGTATATCACTTAAGAACTTTGTTTATGAATATCTGAAAAACTATTGAGTGTAGCGTCTATAATGGTATATATTCGTAAATGGGAGATCGAGATCTATAAGTATACAGAGTCTCAACTGAATCGGTGTGACAACGTCAATGCACTCTCCTTGTTAAATATATCCAACGAAATACATCCGACCAGACAGACATATTTGAGTATAAGGGTCTGTTTCTACTGGAATCTTGTTCCAATATAATGTAGACCTACGGTAGGTATACATAATTCCATTAAAATGTCTGATCTGATATATCCGGTCGGAAATATTTCAGTATAAACAGACCCTTAATCGACCTTATAAATCAGACGCTTGGAACTGTCTGCGTTAAGGATGACTTATTCTACTTGCACAGAGAATTTTCGAGTTCCCTTACTTTACACCTTTTAAGAACGTCGACGACAAATTGATTTCAACGTTCAGACAGAAGTTGCATAGTTGATTAATAATTGATTATTTATCAATTGTCACAACCGTTCGTTTAAAAAACGAGGACTGTCCGGGATAATCCCAGACGTCCGGTAACTGGAATAACGAAATTCCACTCCAGGGAAGATAGAAGCGTCGAATCAAGAAAAGAAGTTCAGATTGCCCTAATCGGGTTGCCGAAGGGAGCTTATGTGCTTCAGCCTCACTTCACGCGGTTTTCGTTGACGCGATTAAACACCCACACCACACTTTCGCGAGGTTCGTTTGACATTGTGTAATAGTTATTAGACTGCGGATATTTATGCGTTTGTCGGAAAATTGAGTAGATGAAATTCAAAGTTGTAGGAGAATTTTGAAAATTAAATATGTCAAAGCATGATTACTCATCTATTAAAATTATTAAGAGAGGAAATAGCATTCTATTTGGTTTCTATTTCTTGCAATCTCTTGCGTCGGCAGAAAATTTTTATTTTGAATAAAGATCCGCAGTCTAGTTATTAGCTATATACATACTTACAAAATTTTTCTATTTTGTATGTCAGATACAGATAGATTGATCTTAGTAATCGCATAAACAATGTTCTATTTAATGCTACCCCATCAAATGGAGTTGTCACGTAACGTGTATCGATGATATAATTCTCCATAGAATGCTAACCGAGTGCAAGCGAACCTCGCAAAGCGGTCCATAAACGATAAGCAAAGCGAAAGCGAATTTGACCCCGAGATGCACGCATCATCTGATCATCGTAACGCCTGTGTTCATCACGTGTAACGAATTGGTGTCGGTTTTTTTTCTCGTTGCAGAAGCGATTCAGAAACGCGGAAGGGGACGAGAAAACTGCGGATGTCTTCGTCAAGAAATAGATGAGAATCGGTGCTGCACGGCCGAACTACGTTTGCAATTTTGCAATGCGCCATTAAGTTCTCCACTAATGCTCAAGCTTGCATCCTGCAGTCCCATAATTACAATGCACTCCGTTTTTTTTTTAATTAGAACAATGATCCGCGCGACTAGCTCGACGGAAAGATCAAATATATATATAAAAAATATATATATATATATATATATATTATATATATGTATAATATTAAATATTATATATATAATATATATGTACCTTCGAAGGAGAAAAATTATAATTATAATTACATTATATAACGGTATATAAAACGTTTCATTCAACATAATTCTCGATACGCTTCGTAGTAAAACATTCTTACCGAGTCAATTTGAAGATTTGTACAATTCTTGTCCCTATATCAAAAGTGCCGAGGTGCTTCGTAGTTTCCATGCTTGATGGACGATTTGTACTTTTGATAATAACATTAATAAAACTAACCACAATGGAGTCGGGTAGATTAATCATTAATCCCAACCAAGAATGGCTTCAAAGAGCTGCTTTCGAAGAACTGTGGAGATCAGTTTATGCAACTTTCTGACAGTTTTGATAACCGTTTGCACGCTAACTTTGCATTATACAATATTAGTTGAAAACGGTGGTTTATTTTGATTGTGTGATACTGAGAAAATTACGATGTTTTGTATTATTTTACGATCGATTTCATTGTTTATTCGAGAGAGAGAGAGAAATGTATTCGTCGTTTAGTCAGTCCCGGTTTAGAACGCTAGAGAAATTCCTCGAGAAATGCGAAAATAAAATAGATATCACAGTATTAATATAAATGTATGCTCAACCTTTTATCATGAAGCGAAACCCGACAACTGCATCAAAAATATGCTCATTGCGGTAGGTAGTAATTCAATATAATGCTCGAGCAGATTACGACTTTATAGAATTCTTATTTCTTCATTTTCCATTCTCTTCGATGTTTCTCGATTCATTTCAACGTGCCAGCTGATTTTAAAGATACATTTTTGTTTTAGATGAGGCTGCATCCACCCGGAAGCGACGCACCTTACAACGGAGCACGTCTGTCCAGGTTTCTAACTTTCGATAACGAAATACGGAAACACAACAATCAGATTTAGAATCCCTCTGATCGCCGAGACTCGTTTCACAAAATTGCACAGAATTTTTCAATCGAATTTCATCGGACGCTTTTATACCGTAACGTTTCGGTTCAATCATAAATCTTGATTCGCGATACTTTTACCTCATCTGTTAATATTTTTTGTAAATAATATTCCAGTTCCTGTATCTTCGCTTATAATACTCTAAAAGTCTGATCACGGTCACGCATTTTCTTTCGTAATTTATATATTTGAAGGAGAAGAAGTAAACTCATATTATATTGCTAAAATATTTAACGTTCCTATTCATTGTCAAGTGTATAAAGATTTCTTAATATATTTTTGTAATATATTTTTAACATAAGCGTAAGACACGTTGTAAAGAAACAAAGTAATATACATATATGTGAATAAAATATGTAATCTGTACAATATGATTGATTAAACGACTTTCAAATATTCGCAAAATCTTTTTTCTTGAAGACAAATTTTTGTAATTCGATTACCAATCGGATATCATTTCATTTGAAAAAAAAGAAACAATAAATTTGAACTCAAAAGAGCAGTATGCTGATTAATAACTCAAACGAATTGAGTCATTAATGTTCATTTGTATGCTTACGATAGGATGAGTATATACGGTATAAAGAATTATCTTACATCATCCTCCCAGTCGGTTTATACTCCTTTTAGTCATTTTTCAATTACTAGTCGTTTAATTTCGACATTTAATGAAAATAACATTTACATCTATATCGTTGCTTTTTAACTTACGTCAGTAAAAAAAGCGTAAATCAAGTTAAATCTGAACGTACAGTGGAATAGCTCCGCACTTCTAAAAGTTATTATTTTCTACCATTGTGTGAAGAGGTATGCGCATCATTTCCGTTCCACGTATCTCACATTTTTTTTTAATCAGCCATGTTACAAAATGTTCAAGTAGTAAAATGTATAGTGCATTCTGATAGTTTCGCACCGAACCTCGTATAGATCACAAGCATAATTTTACGCAGAATCCTACTCGCGTAACTTATTTACATTATTATTACTGGTCTATGAAATGCGTGCTAATTTAATATCAATGTCTTGCGACAGCATTCGAAGCTGGAGAGCAGAAAAATTAACTTCTACAATGCACTGCGTAAATAGTACACAAGAGAAGTCATCGTTATAACTAAGGTGAATCCAATTTCATCTGGATTTTTTAGTAAAAAATTAATTGATCACTTTAAAGTCAACTCGATGCACAAGCCGCAACGTGTCCTTGAAAATAATTTTAATAAATGATAAAATAATGTTAATAAATCACAATTGCTTGAGTTTTTATTAAAGCTGTAAATCATGCATCTAAATTTCGCACAACGATGCTGCGTGATCATCCGACAGTGCAGAATGACGTAATCAATTGAAATGGAATAAAACATATTCCAATTATATCTCGCATGCGCACGTGGACATTGCCTTGCTAAAAAAGAAGAAAAAGAAAATAGTAGGAACATCTGCTTCGAAGGTGTATCCTAAGCAAGGAAGAAATCATCGGTGTATCATCTTTGCCCGCTGTATTTATAACTCCTTACTGTTTCGATAATTCACAAACAGTTCGTTTATTCAATCGAATCCTGGCTCCTTTCAACAGAACCGATCAGTCGCACGTTTTACAAAATCAATTTTCCGCCGTTCGAAGCTCTGATCTGCGCCACTTGTTCAGGGGTGAGGATGAGCTTGCTTCCGTTAGGCAGTGCTAAGGCATAATGGCTTCCGGTTTCGTTCACAACCACCACCAATTGCGTGCTTGTGTTCTGAACTGCTGGTTGCGCGGGTTTCACAGGCGTTATCGAGATGCCTCCTTGACTCATGCGTTGCATTATTTGCGGCGGAATGGCACTCTTTGGTTTGGCGACACTGATGTCTGAGGTAACAGTTGTCTTCTTCTGTATCTGATTCCTGCGAGGTACCGTTTTCGTCTTAGTCGTTTCCGTTTCGGGGCCTGTCTTCTCGGTGATGATCATCTCGATCTCGTCATCGCTGTCGCTCAGGACGATCAATGACGTGGTCTTCTGACCAGGGCTCTCCGCGACAACGTTTGACCTCCTTTTTTGAGTTTTCACTGGTACCCCGCGTTGCTGTTGAAGCATCTTCCCTCTGGGGTTACTCGCTCGCGGAGCGTTTCCTCTGATCGGCATGCTGCTTCTGATAACCGCGCCGTTAGGGTGCGACTGCGGCTGCAACTGCGGCTGTGGATGCGTTTGCCTCAACGGCGGATACCTAATCTGAAGAGATCTGTTCGACGGGGATTGGCTAGAAGGCATTACGCTCGAGGGATTCTGCGGTACACCTTGATTTACGAGCTGGGGACCGGGTGGCATATATCCTCGCTGTGGTTGCGCCGCTGGCATCATATACGGCACGTAACTAGGTTGACTAACGAACTGCTGAGGCGCTAACATTTGAGGCCCTTGGGGCTGAAACGCTTGAGCAGGGACATAGCCAGGTTGTGGATTTTGAATGATGTAATTCTGCCCACCCTGTACGTAATAACCTTGCGGCATTGATGGCATAGCGTTCGATACCAAGGAGCCACCGGGATGTATCAAAGTCTGCGGCGACACCATATTCGACTGCATCACGTAATAGTTCATAGTGCTGGGTTCTGTCTTGACCATCACGTAATTCGGATTGACGTTCGTGGGATAACTGTTATCAGGTTGACTCGGCGGATAATCGTAGATTGGACCCTCGTCCTTGATGTCCAATTCCGAGTGCACGCTTTCCATGTTCTCGATCTTGCAAGCTGGCTCCGCGGAAGGCACTGTTTCTTTAGGATCATTCTCAGTCGCGTCTTTGTTACTTTCTATAGAATCCTTTGCCGCAGGGGGACACGGCTCTTCTAACTTCTTTACCTGGCAAATAGGAGTTTCTTTACCTTTAGCTTTGTCCTTGTCTCTGGTCAAGTTCGAAGGAGCAACTAACGCTGCCGCTTCTTGCAGTTCGTCGACCTTGATGCTCTGTAACTTGTGTTGGAACGATTTTAATCTTCGATTGGCAGCTGCAAGAACACGACATATGCGTTACTTATGCCTAATTCAATGCTAGAAATAGTACTGCTAATAGTGCTCGCAGGTCTGACTGTGCTCGTTTACTTACACGGACGTTTATTTTTCCTTTTGCGAGAGCTCGGTAGAATCCACTCTTGGTCTGAGTCCTCCTCGTTGTTACGGTCGTCGGCTTGTTTGATTTTTGCAGTAAAGTGTGTAACGGATGCACCGATCTGTGCGCTGGGAGCCGCATATACTGCCTCAACGTCGGCCCATTCATCCAGCTCTTTCTCCTCGATCTCATCATCGGAAAAGAATTGTTCGGTGTATGATGAGACGCCGCGGGCTCGCAACACCCTCCGGCTTTGTTGTTCTGTGTCAATAGGTTAACGATTACGTATTAGAAGATTGGACAGCAATAACGTTTACCGTCGCGCAGTAGGCTATTTAACCCAAGGAGTCAGACAAAACCCTTCTCAAAAATCTTGTGCAATTATCACACGATTTTACTTAATTTTTAGTGACTTTCAGCAAAAATACGGAACTTAAAGATCATGTGAATTTTTCGATTAAAATACTTTACTGTGCGTCGATTGCACTGTACCTTCTTCCTCGCAGGCGTTGTCTTTATCTTCGCCGGTTGCTTGGTTTCTCTGGTCTTCGCTTTTCTCGTATTCGCATCTTTGCGCTTCGCCGACAGAGCTTTCGCCCTGACGCTTTCTACACTCCTTGTGTTTTGCTTCGATTGGCATGACGGAGTTGATGATATCTTCCTGGTAGTTTTTGGTAACATTTCGCACGCTTTCGGAGCCAAATTGGGATAAGGTAGGCTGCGGTAACGTTTGTAACGATGCGTCTCCGGGTGTTGGCAGTGGACAGCCCTGCGATCCAAGAACCCACCAATTAGAGCCGAGACCCTCCCCAGATGAGTCCTGATCCTCCACACTGCTACAACACACAGCAGTATGTCTGCCATACACGCTCGACAAAGAGACAAACGTTATTGAAAAAACGTGGAGCAGCTCCACTTTATTTATCAGGAATAGATTGTAGCAATTTCAAGAGGTTTCAGGTAGGATGAGTGTTAATCTGGGAACGTTATTCACTGATACGAAGCTGCTCATATAAGAAGTTTGTTTGCACAATCATAAACATATTTGACTAATTGAAAATTATTATTCCCAAATTAAATTTGTTATGATGGAGTCGATAGCTCCGATAGATTTTTATGACTTCGATATCAACATGTGGCTTTGGATGAACGATTATAAATGTACCCTTCTTTGAAGTTCGTCCACTCTTTTTGCAGCTTCAATCTAGCCTTCTTCGTCGAGTCCTGTAAAAACGATTCCATTTCCTCCAGAGATGAAAGCAATTCCGTCATCCTCTTAAGCAGCTTCATCTCACAAGGATACATGGATTCATTCTGGAAAAAATTTCATTCTGCAATTCACAGAAATAATTGCACTGATATGTTATATTGCTACATATGAAATGTCTCATTTCATATGCAGCAACTTAATAATTAGAAAAATAATTTTATTAAACACATACATCGCTAGCAGTGTCACCATTCAGCTTGCCACACTTCTTCGACAATGTGGATACGAGGTCTCTAAACGAGCTCACGCTGTCGGCTATAAGTTGAAATTTGGAAACGCTAAGCTCGGACAACATCTCGTTAAAATCCTGTACTTCCTGTTTCCAGACTTCTGCGTTCGTGTTCTTTATGTTTTTCAAATGACGTTCGTTCTCGGAATCCTCGTCCATGGAGAAGTCTTCTTCCATCGCTTCTTTCTGCAATCTGCTTCTCAGCTCGCTCAGAGAAAAATCCTTATCGTCGTCCGATTCTACTGCATTGTGATCTGTGCTTTTACTAGTCTTTCCTACTAACTTCGTCTTCGTATCGTTTTTGACCAATTTATTTGGTTTTTCTTCTCCTAGATGCCCGTTTTCTTTGATAATTCTATTAGAATCTTCTATCGCGAGACTCGTACTACTCCTTCCTGTGCTGTCCTGAGTAACGTTGGTTTCACTTAATTTTTCATCGTCGGATTTCGACGAGGTCGATACCGGAAAATTACTAGAATTTTGATTGTCCATATTCACACACTTTGCATTGATAATTTCGTGTAAATTCTCATCGTCCGTTTTCGATGAATTACTCGGAGATTCGAGTTTGTCTATGCACTGATTAACAGGTTTTAAATATTGCTGCACCGTGTTCATCCCTAACTCGTCCACAGAAGAAGACACCGTTTCGTCGACTTTGTCCACACTGTTCTTTGCGATATTTTTCGATAGATCGTTCAACATATTACTAATAATTTCTATTTTACAGTTATCTTTACTACTGCTCGAGAAACCTTTGAACATTTTTTGGGACGACCGTTTGTCCGAAACGGTCCTCCTCGAACTACTCGTATCGTAGCCGCTCGTCGACTTGAAATTCTTATATTGCGATTTGTCAGACATCATACTCACTTCCGAACACTTCGACATACTTCTCGACCTTTTCCCGTTTATTGTGTCTAAATTAATGTTATTGTTATTACTATTACTATTGTTATTATTACTACAGGTGCTTGTACTACTCAAATTCGTGTCCTCGTTTATCAAAGAGTCCCTTGCACTATCACTAATACACTTGCAGTCATTTAGATCCTTCTCGTTACACTTGTTTACCTTCTTCTTAGACTTTGGAGTGAAACCATTGCTCCACCGTCCTTTTCGTTTCTTCTGTTTGATTTTCTTCCACATTGCGTCTGGCTGTTTCGTTTGACTGTTGTCCGGAGATGGTTTCCCTTCTGTCCTGACCAACTAAAATGTAACAATGCGATAAATCAAAAAGAATATATAACACAGCGGTAGCGAAATCTGACGATTCATTTTGCAACAACTAATACTTTTACTGTGGATAGAATTGTATTGTCCAAGCAATGCCGATATACTCTCAAATCGGTCTTAAGGAATTGTGGAAAGTAAATGTATCTTGTCCCGTAACGATCAGTGCCCAGAAGTGTCTCGAACTGGTCCTCCCAAGGTTGTTTAGCTAGTTCCTCTTGAACAGTTTTTCGAGTATGCTAAAAATTGAATTCCACGGAGACTAAACATTTTTGACACTGTTTGAAGCTAGGATAATATATCTGTCTTACCATGACCGTATCACAAACTGTTTTTAGAAGCCAGATTTTTTGTTTGAAACTCAGCTCTTCGAAATCCTTACCGTTCAGCAAAGGAGCATCTGGGAAAACATTCCAGAATTCTGGTTCGACACCAATGGATTCTAGAACCTAAAAATTTTTTATGATACTTCTTATCGCAAGCAACCGATCAAGCTTACCTTCACAGCATCCCTACGTCTTCCCTCGTAAACCTTGAACCAAGTTTTCATCTTGTACGCTAAGATGTTTGTCCAGAACTCGTACGGCATGGGTGGTATTTTCCTCAATTTTGATTTAGTAATAGGAGAGCTGCAAATTCATTTAAATTTGAATACGATGTCTTTCTACTTTCTTAGATGCAAATGTTTCATATATCTCCGTATATCTTCGTAGCAATTTCATTTTTACCTCAACAAGGAAGTCATGATGTTCGCTAACTGTTTCGAAGCCCTTGGTATCAGTAACATACGCTCCATCTCGTACATAGATAAATGAGGTATGTTCAATGCTTCCCTAGCCAAGTGAAGGAAATGGAATATCTGTGGGATCTAAAACATGAATAATTACAAGAAGGATTACAAAGCTGTTACAGAGAAATTAGGGTAATTGTTAATAGGAAAGACATATATATGTATGTACCTCCCACATAGATTCCATTTTATTTCTTATTTTATCTGGAAAATAATTCTCCTGCTCCCAGTCGACCATCGTCTGCTCCTCCTTCTCCAACTTCCGCTTCCTATTTCTCTCCAACATTTTCTGAAATTCGTACAACAAATCGCTGAATAAGCGTTAAGAACATTTTCAAGACCAGATCCGCGTACTCCGGACTCGTGCGAATCCATCATTAATTAGATAGAATCGTGTACAGTGTAAAAAATTGTTTTCCTTCGCGGTGTACAATCGTTGTCATCTCCTACGACGCTATTAACATAAAATCAACAATGATGACCTAGTGTTGGCGCGACGCTGCCGATGCAGTGTTCTACGTACGTGGTCTGTTCAAACATGCAAATTGCTTTCAATTTAACCATTATTTAACATTCTTTTTTTTTTAATTTTTCACTAGTTTTCCACGTTTACCTCCGTTATTACGCCGCGCTCAAGGTCGTTGCGGCCGTCGCAGAGGCTCGATGAAATGTACATAACAGCAAATTGCTTGTTCCGAGAGAAATAATAACCACGTTTCCATTGTGCGAACAATATTAAACACACTTTCAACCATTTACCGGTAACGATATCGAAAATTGCATCGCCGTAATTGCAAGTTCAAGGTGCTCAAACAGGATGACAATTAGTCACCTAGTTTCATTCGTTGTCTCGTGATACAGT